>WBMZ01003466.1:22500-422005 GCA_013400975.1 Atrichornis clamosus | reverse complement strand
CCGAGCCGCGCATCCCCCGGGAGCTCAGAGGGTCCGAGCCGCGCATCCCCCGGGAACTGAGCGGGGCCCGAGCCGCGCATCCCCCGGGAACTGAGCGGGGCCCGAGCCGCGCATCCCCCGGGAACTGAGCGGGGCCCGAGCCGCGCATCCCCCGGGGAGTTCGGCGGGTCCGAGCCGCGCATCCCCGGCGCGGGGCGGGCGGAGGCGCTGGCGCGGTGCCTCCTGCCTCGCCTGAACCCTTTCATGAACCGCCTGCCCCGCGGGCTCCGCGGGCAGGGCCGGGGCAGCCGCCCCACCTCACCCCACCCAGGGCTCCCATTGGCCCCGATGAAAGTCCAGCACCTCCGGCTGCTATAAATGCACCTCTGTGCGGGTGGGTGCTGTCACCGCGGCCATGGGTGGCTGCAGCATCCTCCTCCGCCGGCTCCCCGCCCGCACCTGCGGCCGCGCAGCCCCCGCGTCCTCGCTGAGCGCCCTGCGGCCGGCGGAGACCCTGCCCGGGCCCCCCAGCTGGCCCCTGATGGGCAGCCTGCCCGACGTGCTCTGGAAGGGGGGGCTCAAGAGGCAGCATGAGACGCTGGTGAGGCGGCGGAGCGGTGGGCATGAGGAGGAGGATGAGGATGGGGCGGGGATGGGGATGAGGATGGGGATGCTGCGGCGGGGGAGCGCCCCGCACTCATCGCGGGGGTCTCTCCTGCGCCCCCAGGCTCAGTACCACAGGAGGTTCGGGAAGATTTTCCGCATGAAGCTGGGGGCTTTCGACTCGGTGCACATCGCAGCGCCGTGCCTCCTGGAAGCCCTGTACCGCCGGGAGAGCGCCTGCCCCCAGCGCCTGGAGATCAAGCCCTGGAAAGCCTATCGCGACTATCGCGACGAGGGCTACGGGCTACTCATCCTGTAAGTGGCACCCGCAGCATCCCGGCGGCCCCGGGGAGGTGCCGGGAGGGCCGGGTGGTCGCTGCGGTGGAGGGGATCCGGTGCGGGCGCGGGCGGGTGCCGGTGCCCGGGGGATGCTGCGGACGGCGGCCGCCTCCATTCCCCGCGGCGTGCCCGGCCCCGCGGGGACCGGGGCTCCCGGGCTGCGCTCCGGAGGGGGCTCGTTCCCCCCCGGGGCTGCCTCCCATCCCCGTCCGCCAGGATGGCCCGGTTGCTCCCGTCGGTGCGCTGAAGCATCAGCGATGTCGCGGAGCACACGCTGCGGGTTTGGGGTGCTCCTCTTTCCTTCTTCTTTAAGGCTTTCACGTCCCAGCCTCACTGTCTTTATTTCAATGTAGGGAAGGAAAGGACTGGCAGAGGGTAAGAAGTGCCTTTCAGAAGAAATTAATGAAACCCAGGGAAGTTGTGAAACTGGACACGACGATCAATGAGGTACCAGTGCTTTCAGAAATCCTCTCTCCCCTCTCCCCTGGAAGGCGGGGGAATAAAGGCAGATCCGGTTTATCTGGATAGCTGCTGATTTGCTCTGCAGTGATAAAACCACGAGCTCATACCCAGACCCTTAAGGGAATAACAAATACAAACTGAATGCCGGGCTCTGCCCAAACGTGGGACCACACAGACACCTGTAGCTGAGGCTGTCTCCAAAGAAGATTAAGATTATTCCACAATGATACAGGCTCCTGCAAACAGTTTTTGCCTACTTTTCTTGCACTCCATAGTTTTTGCCTGTTCTTCCATCAGGGAACACCTCCCTCTACCTCTGTGTTCCTCTTGGAGCTTGAGGAGCATCTGTGATAAACTTAATCCTGTTTATTGTGAAACTCCAGTGCCATCCCAGAGTGAAGCGTTTCATCCCCGTGGAGGAAAGCTCAGTTCATGGAAGTACAGGCAGTGGTAGCATGAGAGTCGTGTAAAATCCAAACATGCTCACACAGGGGGAAGTTGAATCTTGTTCACAGACCAGGAAACAAAAGGATTCCTCTCATGCGCGATGGTTATCTGTTTAGAAGACTGTTGAAATGCTGAATTACACAGGATTTTTATTGGTTGATGTCATTTTATTCCCTTCTTTTCTCTCTCTTCTCTCCACCACTCAGGTCCTGGAGGATTTTATGCACAGAATAGATGAAATTTGTAACCACAATGGACAGATCGAAGACGTTTATTCAGAATTCAACAAGTGGTCATTTGAAAGTAAGTAGTTTTTTGCCTGAGTTTGGTGCACCTGCCATGACATTTCAGTTAAAGTAAGGGATGAATGTGTTGGCTGATTATTTCCAAACTCTCAGTTATAATATCATGCAAAGTGAGTTGCAGAACAGCCAGATGTGCAAAATTCAACAGCAGCAATATAAACCCTTCTGTGTAGCTACCTGCATGGCTTATAAAAAAATTCAAACATTCTGATGACTTATAAATCCAAAACATGGGGTAATTAGGGTGCATTTATCCAGAGTAGGATCAGATAACACACAGCCTTTTTTGTCCATGTGATATTTGTTAATTATCAGCAGTACAAGCTCAATTAAATATTTTAACAACAGTAAAGAAGTGTTCATTGTAGGCAAAGTTTGGAAAATCACATTTTAAATGTTTACACTGGGGTTGAGAAACACTGGAATAAGTTACCAAGACAGGAGCCTCATCCTTAGAAACCTTTCAGAGTACACTGAGGGATGTGCCAGGAGTGACACGGAAGAAGCTGCCTCAGTGATTCCCAAAACAAGGGATGGTTGGATGAAGTGGAACTGAACGCGCTCTGCCAGACCCGTCTGCTCTTGGCTGGCTCCTCTCAGCAGCCTCTGGACTGAGGAACTCACAGTGGTTTTTTTCCACTGTCAGTGATGACGGCTGCTTTTGGAAAGGGACAAATAGGAAGTGACAGCTTTAAAAAAAAAAAAAGAAAAGAAAAAAGGCAAGTGGAAAGAGGTGGAAACTGAGTGCGGGATGCCGCCAGTGTTTGCAAGTGGTTTCTGGCTGTGGAAAGGAGGAGGGAATGCTGGAGTAGATGGCCTCTTCAAGCCCAGTTCTCCTGCCACTCAGCTCTCTCCGGTAGAGTTGCCAAATATCTGCCAAATACCCAGCCCTCCTTGGCAGAACCATCTGCTGCTCGTGAGGGGATCAGTGCTGATCCCAGTTTGTGGAGAAGTGGTGCTGTAAGGGCCCAGACAGGAAACCCTCATCGGGGCTGAGGCAAACAAGCACGAGGAGTTCTGAAAGTGCTGCTCTAACTGGGAACGTTTTTCAGAAGGATAATCCAAGCCATTCTTTGACAATAAATGGTGGATCCCACGCACTCTTTTGTTTATGTAATTTAATTAAAATATTGCTTAATCACAGGTATCTGTCTGGTGCTGTATGGAAAGAGGTTTGGCCTCCTGCAACAGGATGTAGAGGAAGAAAGCCTGAACTTCAACAAGGCTGTGAAAACGGTATGGAAGGGTCTTTGCTGGGGCTGTGGTGTTTTCCTATCCTTGCTACTTGTAGGAGGCACCAGTTCAAATGAGTCACCTGAAAAGAGAAGCTCAAGCTCCTGTGTGTTGGCAGCTTTGCACGTCCAGAGTGCCGCCTGTGTGTGCAAAGCTAATCCTGAACCTCTGCCTCGTTTCTGAAGCGCCTGAACCTGACGGGGAAAAGCGCTGTATGGACATCAGGGTAACCCTGGAAGCAGAGCCGTCAGGTTGGCTGCTTCACCCTCCTCTCTCTGAGACACCCGTGGAGCAACGCTGCTGCTTGCTGGGTGGGGCTGCTGCCTTTGTGTGGGATTATGCAAATACTCTGGATTTGGGGTTAGTCATTCCTGCAGGCAACGCTGCTGTGCCTTTGGCTGCAGCTGGGACTCCAGTGATACAAGCCTGCCTAATTTTAGTCACCCAAAACACAGGCATCCAGCCCAGCCTCATTTTTCAGCTCCATCTGTTGTGGAGGGAGAGAGAGGCACTGCCAAGGAGTGGCTTGTCCCATTCTGAACAGGTACCTGAAATGGTTAGGAAGCGTTGCCTACTGAGGAAGCTCCTGGCTGTCCCTAATTTTTTAGCTGGAAATGGTCTAAGCAGGTATGAGACCCATCCTTGCTGTCCAGGATGGAAAACCTGCCAGAATTTGGCCTTCCTGAAAATTACCTCCTACTTTACAGTCTCGTTTTGTTCAGAGATTGCAAGCAGATGGATTAAAGAGAGATTTCCACACATCTTTCTCCACCACAGATGATGGCCACCTTCGGGATGATGATGGTGACCCCTGTGGAGCTTCACAAGGGTCTGAACACAAAAGTCTGGCAAGCTCACACTAAAGCGTGGGATGATATATTTAAAACAGGTTGTTGTCTAAACGCAATTTGACTTCTTTCCCTTCTTCTCTGCTTTCCACTTGGTGGAATTCACTTTCTTCACACTTGCTCCTGTCCTACACTGCTGTTAATTCCTGCCTTCAGCACGGATTAAAACCCCTTTGCTGCACCTAAACATGGACCTATTCCAGCACGGGAGCACTTTTCTCATGACTAACACTCAGCCTGTTGGGCAATATCCAATTCCCAGGGAAGCCCCAGGGTTCTGGGAGTCAGCAGTGTCATGACACCACTTTCATCTGTCACAAAAGAAAATTAAAAGTTTATCATCTCTTTAAAGGCAAGGGTATAAGTGAGAAAAAAGACTTCCCTCAAAGGGACCTCAAGCAGAGCTGTTGTCTTGAGAAATTTTGCATGCAACAAAAACCTGCTTGCTAAAAAAAAAAGGGGGGAAATTATAGGTTTTCTGAACAACTTGGAATACAGTTGTAAATCCTACAAACCGAAGTAATTGAAATTATAAGGTACAGTTTAGTTTGGCTTTTTGACAACATTTTTTGAATATTTAAAATGAATTGGTCTTCAAGGCTAAAAAAATTACTCCAACTCCAGACACCCAGTTAAGTTTGTATTTTTAATATTTTGCTAAACAGTGACAGCTATAACTAAAGGTTGAGAAAAATCTTGGAGCCTGCATGGTTGTCACACTGGTGTATTTTCCTCAGGTATTTGAGTTCTGGATACTTCAGGGCTTTTGTTCCTGCCAGCCACACATGCACTCATTTTAGCGCCCCTCAGTCCTGGGGTTCAGGAAAGACATTTTAAACCAGTTTTGTACAGAAAAACCAGTTTGACACCTTCACTTGACAAGAATAATTCCTTACTTGGAACTGCTCTTAACAGTTGGGATACTCATGGGCAAAATCGAATTCTCTTTATTCAAAAAAACTCCTCAACATGAAAAAATTGGCATCTGCTTGTGCCTTCCCTTGTAAATCAAAGGCTTACATCTCCCCTCGGGGAGTCTGAGTGCTAAGTCTCTTTGATTTTTTAACACCTTGATCCCCTTTGTAAATCCCAGGCAATAAATTTTATGCACTTGTATTCCTCTTTGCTAAATATTTCACTCAACGTGTCACCAATTTCCTTCCCCAATTTAAGAAAGCAGAATTCCTAATAGTTTGCAGGAGCTCCTTCTGTTCAAGAGCGGTTTTGGGGACTGAGTCTTTCGTTTCAAAATTGAAACTAACATTCTTTATTTTAAATACATTTACTGTTTATTCACTGCTTGAACACAGAGCACAGCTTGGCACCTTCTTTCAAAATCCTGCACGTGGGACGTGCTTTTTTGCTTTGATTTTGGTAGTATTTTGAGGGATTTTCCATTAATGACTGCTCCTCCCTCCTCAGCCAAGCACTCAATTGACTGTAGGCTGGAAAAACACTCTGCAAAGCCCGAGGAGGATTTCCTGTGTGACATCTACTCTGGGGGACACCTTTCCAAGAAGGAGCTCTACGCTGCCATCGCCGAGCTCCAGATTGCTGGAGTTGAAACGGTAAAGCTGATTTTCCAAGGGCTTCAAATCCCCCCAGCTCCCTGCTGCCCCCCACAACCCAACCACCAGGACACCTGAAGTTGAATTAATCCTGTAGTGGCCTCAATGTCCCCAGTGCAAATGGATTTTTACCTGGAATCACTGGATTCTTTCTTCTGGAGGACAACTGGGATGGCTCACAATCCCTCAGGCTTTCAAAATTCCATAAAGCAGTGACCAGCTGTGAACGTTGCTTTGAACTTTTGGCAGCTTCTTCCTTCTGCCACCACAAGTGGAGGTTTTACCTTTTCTTTTTGCTTTGTTTCAGACAGCCAATAGTTTGCTGTGGGCTCTGTACAACCTTTCCCGTCACCCACACGTCCAGCAGAAGCTTTTCCAGGAAATACGAAGTGTTTTGGCTGCCAACGAGAGCCCAAGCGCTGAGAGCCTGAAGAATATGCCTTACCTGAAAGCCTGTCTGAAGGAATCCATGAGGTAAAATTCCCAAATAACTCACAAAGGGCAAAATAATCACAAAATTTTTACCAGTGCGAGAAAAGGAGCAAAGGAGAAAGAATTTTTTAGTACAAGGGAGAAAGAATTTTCTAGTGCATAGAGTTTTGTTCACTTTGTTATTTAAGGCAAACTATGAGAGATGCAGGAAGAAAAATTGCTGGAAATTTAACCCATTGTTCTCTTTCACTGCAGATTAACTCCATCAGTGCCATTTACCACTCGCACCATCGACACAGAAATAGTTCTGGGAAATTATGTGCTGCCCAAAGGGGTAAGTTAATGAATTTAACTTAGTAGGGAGTTTTTCCATTTATTAACTGTTCTTTAAACCACAGAAATTGGTAATATTTAGGTCTCAAATTGACTTTGCCAAAGGATGAGTCCAAGAGTAAGGAATGAGGAATTCACACCTGAGATTCCCATAAACTGAACCCCACACTTGCCTGCACTGCTGTCGGATTTAGACAGAAATATTTGTCTGAAAACATTTTGGTGTCCTAGTTCAAAACTTCTTTTCAAATTTTCCCGTGATTTTCCGAGGAAACCACGACCTTTTTTACCTGTGTCCAACTGAACCTTTAGGGAATTCCATGCCACCTCCTGAGGAACACGCCTCTCCCCTGCTGCTGCCTTACTTTTCCCCATGCACAAGCTGATTCACTGGGCAGCTCAGAGCCAATTTGTGACGAGACTCCCTCCATGGCTTTGCCCCTAGACCGTGCTGATGCTAAACAGCCACGCCCTGGGTTGCAGTGAAGAGTACTTCAGCGGCTGGACGGAGTTCAGGCCCGAGCGCTGGTTCCAGAGGGGCTCCATCCACCCCTTTTCCCACGTTCCCTTCGGCATCGGGAAGAGGATGTGCGTGGGGCGCCGCGTGGCAGAGCTGCAGCTGCACCTGGCCCTTTGCTGGGTAAATACCCCAAAAAAAGGGCATTTTGGGGGCACTGCCTGCTCCCCCAGCTGCTCAGATCCAAGGCCAGACATTAACGGGAATCTCTGCGTTCCAGCTGATCCGCAAATACCGGATTGTAGCCACGGACCACGGGCCTGTGGAGACCCTGCACTCAGGGATCCTCATCCCCGGCCGGGAGCTTCCCATCGCCTTCCGCCGGCGATCAGGTTTGTGCACGAGGCCCTGCAGGCCGCGGGAGGCTTTTCTGGGACCTGGTTTAGAATTTTAATGGAGCTGTGAGCGTAAAACAACAGATGTTTGTCTGCTCTTCATCCTCACGAGGCCGGGGTTATTCAATGCCATCCTGCTTTGTTATTTTTAACAGAAAATGCCCTGTGTTTTGTACAGCTCATGGCTCTGGAGTTAGTTTTATACCCCCCGTCTGCTGTGCAGGATGCAGACCAGAAAGGGGGAAACCAAAATATGGACACAGCCACAGAAAATCATAGCCAGGATTTTGTTATGGCTGCTCCACTGCATTTCCAGAAGATATTTCCTGGGAAATAGCATTTGATCTTGAGCATCGATTTACAGATTGAAAAGAGGATGCTGCCTTAGTGAAGGGACAGTTCACTGCAGAGTTTAGATAACAAAGCTTGATTTTAGGCAGAAGGACAAAGAAAAATCTATTTGTAAATAATCGTGCAATGTTGCAATTTATACATTTTTGAATGTAAGATTTTGTCTCACAAGCCTATACAAATGAGCTAACAAAAGAGATTAACAATCTAAATTGAAAAACCAAGTGTCTGATTTAGAATTAAGACCTCAGATTAGAAATCAAGTGACATTTCAATACTGGGGAAGATAATTTTTTGCCAGCCAAAATCACAGAAAAAAAATCCCCCAGTATAATTTGAGTCTTAACCCTTTTAACTGAAGTTAGTTCAGTGCTGTTTGCTTTGAAATAATCAATCTCTGCAAAGATTCTTTTTCTCTCCAATACAGCTTGAAGACAAAAAATGACAACTCTGATGCTGCCTCCTCTTAAAATAGAGACATTGAGAAGTCAAAGCTGTGGAGGCTCCAGTGACCAGGGAAGAATTGCAACACATCCCTTGAACAACAGCTGAGCCAAGAGTAGTCCCAGCAAAAGCTCCCAGGCTGTTTTATTGGGAAAATGTGGTTAAAAGGAAAGAAAAACATCATAGACCTGTGGAAATACAGGGGTGTGGTGCAGCTGAGGGGCTGTGCAGGGTAAGGAGCCCTGGAGTGTTGTGGATGGTTCTTGTCAGGGCACAGGGAGGTTGGTGCAGCCCCAGGCTGTCCAACAGCCCAGTTTGGTGAGAGCTGCCTCCAGTCTGGGACCAGTCACCTCTGAACTGGCCCTGTTGGCTCGGAGTGGAAGAGCTTGGGAAGTCAGCTTAAGGGAAAAGAAACTGCCTTAGTCCTGATCAAAATACCACTGCCAGGAGGAGTGAGTTGGGAGTCTGTAATAAGGGTAAAAACAGGGCTGGAAAATTAGGGTAATTAAAGAAATATATTTCCTTGGCATTATTGACTGCTTTAATAAAAGGGAAATAAGGGCAAGTGCACACGACAGGATTTATTCCTCGTGCCTGCACAGAACTTTGATTTGAACAGATGCAATCCTGTGCCTGGCACGTGCTCTGCTCTCCCCTGTGGATTTTCGTGTCTCCAGCTCCTGCACAAGACATTTTATCCCACCTTTATTGTGAAACCTTGATGGTCTTTTATTCCTTGTAAAGGCCTGATCCATAAATGGAACCACTGGAATCCTATGGGTTCTGCCACTGTTAACCGATGATTATCCTAACAGGATAGTTCCTTCATTAGATGAGTAATATAAAATTACCCTCCAAAGAACAACTTCACAGCAAGTAAGGATCTTAAGTATTTCAAAGGGGTCTATTTCTCTTGGAGATTGCAATATCCAAAGGTTAAAATTGTCACTGCCCTACATGCAATGCTGGACGTCACTAGCCCTTATGGTCACTGGTTTTACAGTTCTGTAGTTTCAAGTACAGCTTTATCTATATAAATAACCAGGAGTTTTTATTTTTTTACATGCTGAAATGATACAAGTTCTTAGTATTTGTTGGTGTCTCCCGTGTTTCATTTGTTTGTTCTGCTCTGTTATGCTCAGACATGTAAATGTACCCCCATTACACTGTATAAAGAAATTTGTGTATTATCTGAATATTTCTAGTCAATTTTGTAATAAAATAAAGAGGTCTATTTTTTTCTCTATAATTAGTCTTCCATAATTTATTATAAAGACTTTCATGTCAACTTCTTGTGAAACAAGCTGCTGTGGCACTTTCATCCCTGTGTGCTTGACATCCTCGATGGGCTTGGACCTGGAGTTCTACCAAATGCAGTGACTTTAATTGAGCAGCGAAAGCCTCCTGCTGTCTGGCAGCCCAAGCTGGGTGGGAATGACCCCCAGCTGGGGGGTTCCAAAACCCAGCTCCTGCTGGGAGGCTCTGGGGGGCACTGCCTGGCACCCCCCCAGCCCTGGCAGAGCACGAGGGGCCAGCCCTGCGGGACAGAGCTGTGGTGCCAGGTGCCTTTTGTGCCATCAGTTTTGCCATTCCTTCCATCCAGGCTGGCCCTACCATTCAGGAATGAGTTAAATCCATGCCGAGAGCCCTTTTCCCTGTGTATAATCCTAGGAGAATTCACTGAATGCTCCTATCAGAGCACAGCCTGAACACGTTTCTCCCTGGCATGGAGGTCTCCAGGGATGGGGCTGTGATGTTTCTCTGCCATTACAGCAAGATAAAATCCACAGAAAGTTTTGAGGAAGGATGAAAACAGTTGGAACCTCTGCAGAATCAGGAGAAACGATGGATATTTTAAAAATGCCATCCTCCAGCCCCGTGGCTGAAGGTGACACTGAGAGCAAACGGGATGGGAGCCCCATCCCCAGGGAGCTCGTGCTGAGCTGCAGGTCTGTGGGGGGGACCTGCCCAAAATCCTGTGGCAGTCACACACACCAAGGCTTCTCCTTGCAGAAATGATAAATCCTTGCAGCATTACAAACCGATATCAGTCCCCCAGAGCCGAGGGAGCTGTGCCAATGTGGAACAAGCGTCAAGAGAACAGTTTGTTCAATTCTAGGCATCTCGCACTGCTCACAAATGTTCTGATGATTTAACTCCTAAAGACAGCCAAAGAGAAGAGGTGTTATCTCGTTGAACTGACCTTGGCAGCCTCGTTATCAGCTCTTTCGAAACCCTTTATTGCTCCCTGTAGTAAATCACAAGTTGGTATTTACGGGACTGCTCAATATTTGTGCCATTTAAATTGAGTGGACTCAAAGATCCACACAGGTGTTGCTGTGAGGAAGGTTTTGACTGACTCTGAGCTCGGTGTGCTGGGTTACCAACAGTCCAAGAACCACCGACCTGGAAAATTGTGTTCCGGAATCTTTGCAGATTTTCAGGTCCCTGAAGTTTGCAAAGAACTTCATTAATCTGCTACCTCCAAGCAAATATCCAAAGCCATTTCCCTAGGAAATAGGTAATTATCAAACTACACAGATAATGAATGACCAAGCCAGACTTTCACATTAAGAAACCAACAGAGCTTCCTTTTTTTCTCGTGTTTCTGAAGTAGAAACCCAGCGTGATGCCCTGAGATTAATAAATGTCTGGGAAACCTCTCATCCACAGTCAGCAGGATAAACTCAGTGCAGTTCTCTGCTGCTTCGACATGAGTTCCTCATTCAGAATTTTCATGGCAACACTGCTTCCCTGTGCTCACTTCCTAGAGTTGCTCCTCAGAGGAAGGGAGCTGGATCGTAACTTCAATGGAATTAATTGGCCTCCACACTCACTGCCTCAACAAGGAAGTGAACGTGGTTTGCCTGTCCAAAAGGAAGTTAATTCTGTTCAGGCTTTGGGCATGTTGGTGGGAATCATATAGAGAAAGCTGGAGCCAACCAATCCATGCTTTTTTTATGGATAAATATGCCAGTTTTCAGGCCTGGCAGTTTTGATCTATGTTCTGTTCGTGACAAGTCGCTCCCTGCACACACCTCTCCCTGCTCTCATTAGTGACAGATAATTGTTGAGTTTGTCTTGCTCCAGTCTGGGAAGGACCTTTGTGCTCCACAACCAGAGGCAGAATTCACATTTGTGTCAATGCTGCCTTTGTCTAATGGGGCAAAATTACCCCAAATCTGAAAAACTAATTCTGCGAATTGTTCATAGCTAAAGTTCATTTCAGGACAAATTTTCTGAGAACTCAGCACATGCTTCATTTTAAAGATGTGAAACATCATTTTGGCTTCAGTGGGACTGCATGTGCATGGGTGGGGTTTTTAATGCATTGTCACTTCTTATACAGAAGGAGAAAGTTGAACAATTTTGAGCAAGTCCTTTGTGGCACACATTTTCAAAATTCATGGAAGAGTTGTAATTTTAGCAGAAAAAAGCGGCCTTTTTACATCAGATAATTGAAACAAAGAGCCTATTGAGGTTGAAGCTACAAGCAGCTCATTAATCTCCTACCCTGGATGTGTTTATTCCTTTGATAACTTGTGGATTGATATATTAAGGTGTGGGTGGCTGCATTCAAATTTTTCTTAATGTGTCCTTCCAGGCAAGACTTGGGGAAAAGTGTGAATGTTGAATTACGAAACTGAGCGTGGTGCTGATTCACTTACACTGATTCTTGGGTGTTTTTGAGTGTCAGCTTTCAAGAGAGTGAAAACCAGAGTCTTTCTTTCTTTATTCACCCAGAACTTCATTAATGCCTCATACAATTCCCATGGGACTTTCTCTCCTGTATTCCCACACTCTTTGCTGGCAGAGGAAGGACTGCACTGACTTTCAGCTCCCGTCCGTAGTTTTTGTCTCAGCTCTGTGATCAGTAACCTGTGGCTTTGGAACAACCTAAAAAGTTAAACTTCAGGGCTGGGATCCAGAAGGAGTTTTGGAGAACTTTACCTTGTAGGGTTTGGATGGAGCTGAACACTTTTGGAGCAATCCTCTTCTTGACAGGGAAAGCAACGATGAGACCTCTCTATAAAGCAAAATATTTTTCTCCAAGGGACAATGTCAAAACAAGTGTGGAATGGAATGCATTTTATAATCAGGGGAAATTATCCTGTGCTTTCTTGGGCATGTTTCTCTCAACAAGTTCCAACTCTTTGCCTCTAATTTTCCATGTGTTGAGTGAACTCCAGGCAGCAGGAAGGGAAGGGAGAAGGGAAGGGAAGGCAGCAGAGTCAGCTGCTGGCAGGGCAATAAAGGGGAACCAGCAGTACAAAAATTACCCCTTGGTCTCCCCAAATTGGGATATGCACGTCCATGATACTTTACCCTCCACCATTGACCCAGGAGTGTCCCGAAAGTGGATGGTAAATCAGAGCCACCTCTGATTCACGCTGTGGTGAACTGTGCTCCACATAAAAATGGGAGGTAGGAGAGAAGCAGGGAACAGTGCAGCTCTTGTTTACCTCCGACTAAAGGGTGCCCCCACTGCCAGATGGACTTCCAGCAGCATGGAGTTGGCTCGAGGTGAAGAAAGGAAAAAATGTTCTCTAAATTCAATGGAAATAATGGAAGGAAACCTTTGAGAAACCTCAGGCAGTAGGAGTTGCACTTATCCAGGCTTCCAAGCTCCCTCACAAAACCCTTGTTGTTATCTCAGCTCTACCAAGGGGAACCACAGGGAGTTTTGCAGCTGAGGTCAACGCCCGAACCAGGCTCTGTCCCAGTTCTCTTCAGGGCAAAGGTACCCAGTATCTGCCCAGGGGTCAGCCAAGAGCCAACTCAGATGGGCAAAGGCCAACCCCTGCCCTGGAACTGCTGCTGGGACACTCAGCCACAGCCTGCGGAATGACCCATGGATGGGACGGGCTGTCTGTCCTACCACAAGGCACGGGAGAACACCTCAGCTGGGCTCCACACCTCAGTCATTTCAAACAGCAGCAGGAGGAGAACAAGGAAGGCTTTGGGAGCAAAATTCTGGGCAGGATGTCAGGACACTTGGGATCATACACACCTTCTGCTCTGTTCAGGAGATGCCAAGTTTTGGTACTCTGGAAGAATCCTGTCTTCCCTCTGGCTGTGTTTGAGAGCCAGAGCAATAGGAAAGAAAAGCTTTAAATGTACATTTCTCCCTGTAACACACACACTCTCATTTCAGCACAAGTGAAAAGCTTCAAAGCACACTTCACTAAAATAAAATAAAAAAAAAACCAACAGAGAGAAGAAAACAGTAGATATTTTCTAAGCAGTCAAAGAACACACTGGTGTAAAGTTCTCAGGTAATTGGACACCCTGGGAATTCTTACTGGGAGCTTCCTCTGCAGCTTCAAGGAGCCAGTGGACGTGGCACTCAGTGCTGTGGTTTAGGTGACAAGGTGGAGATTGGCCAAAGGTTGGACTTGATCATCTTGGAGGTCTTTTCCAGTCTAAATCAATCTGTGATCCCATGATTCCAGACACACAAAAGGAAGCTGGCTCCTTAAGATATCAGACATTTGGTTTCCCAAAGAAAATAAAGTTCATGTCCAAGTGCTTGCTCTTGAAAGGGCTGATAAGAAGTGAAAGCTGAGGGAAACATTTGCAGGGAAGTGAAATATCACTTCATCAGATTTATTAAATCCAGAATGAATGGTGCAGCTTCGTGGAAGTGCCTGCTCGTCCTACCTGTCTGTTAAATGCCCATTAATGCACAGTTTGAAAAGGACTTTCCAGGGAGAGAAAGTGCCACAGAAGTACAGGAAGAATGCAGGCCCATAATTGTAAGGATATTTTATTTACTGCCCTCTTCCTACGTGATACTTTGGTTTAGACACCGAGGGCAGCAGTTGCTTTAATTAGGGTTCAATGGGAGTTAAAATCTGAAATGGAAAGGACTTGTCCCTCGGAGCTGTTCACCCCAATTCCAAAGGATGGGATAACTGGGTGCATTTTTTAGGTGTGGTTTCCTCACCTGCAATAAAAGCCCTGTGGAGGTTGCACCCCAAGGAACTCTGTGGGTTCACAGACTAATTATGAGCTGCTGTCCTTCACCCCCTTTCGTGAGCAGGGATCCTGCTTTTTATCCTGGGACTTTGATCCAGACAAAAACCTTTTTTGCAAGGTTGGTTTTAGCAGGATCACAGAGTGCTCTGAGTCACCTCTTGGCTGCAAAATTGCTGGAGTCAACAGGAGGAAGGTGGCATGAATTTGTGTCTGGGGGATGAGGCCTCGGGGCTGGGAAGGGCAGGACCACCCGAAGGAACCAGGAAGGATTCCCAAGGTCTCTCTTAAGAAAAATATGGGTGTGGAATCATTTAGTTTGAGATGCAGACCCTCAGATTCTTAAACATTTAGGTGAAATTAAGCCACCTAAAGCCAGCAGGTTTTTTTGGTTTTTTTTTAATACCAAAATTTCAGTTTGGATATGCAGGAACACCCAGGAACTTCCCTTCTGGTTTGAACAAGAAAAGAACTAATTGCAAAAAACATTTTTGTTGCTGAACAGTGGCAAAACAACTTTCCAGCACAGGGACAGGCTCAGAGGGAAGTCTGGCAAGGAAGGCACGGGAAGCTGTGCTGGAGGACATTTTCCAGAAGAGACAGAAGCTGCAAATACAGTTGATTCACAACCCTCGCAAAGTTCTTCTTGCCCAAAGGCAGAATTGAAAAGGAAACGGCATCAGCTCATTGCTTAAGGAATCAGAGTTAGCTGTGAGCCAACAGATAACCACTGCAGGGGGGGAAGTTTTGTTTATGTGTGGGTACAAATGAATGGAATAAAGGTTTAAAAATAGCACATTGTACTGCCTGCAGGAGGAGCCGTTCAGGGAGGGATTTGGCTGATGCCAAGTATTTGATCTGTGCTTGGATCCACCAGCAGGGCTCTGGCAGGTGCCCTCAGGAGCACAGGGCACACGTTTTTTTGCATATTCAGCAGCCCCTCGGGAAGATGCTGCTTCCTCTGAACTGGGACGGATTTGTGACCGGAGGAGCAGTGCGCTGCAGAGACAAGCCATCCAGGGAAAATCAGTGGAAGGAAAAAGGGGAATTCTGGGGGAGATCAGAGCTTCCACAGACAAAGCTGTGGGAATAAATGTTCCCAGGGGAGGTTAAAGCAGGGGGTGCTCCGACAGTGGCCGTGCCCTCCTGGGGAGTGCCGTGCCCCACGCTGCCCATGCTGAAGGAGAATGGGAATTAGGTTTGCTGGGTTTTTAGGCAATCTGGAAATTTAAAATTCTTTCGTGTTTGAAAAGCTGAACGAAGCCCAGTTTTTGTAGCAAAAGTTTGGGAGAGAGAAAATACATCAGCTGAATGCAAATCGTAGGGAAAGGAATCTTTTGGAAAACTTGGAATTGTTTTTAAGAAGTAGCAGGTCTGTTACAAGAGCTTACTCCAGGACAAAGATTTTTCATTCAGTCAAGCTCCAGACCTGTAGGTTTCAACATTATTATGTCAACAACTCTTCATTTTCATTTGGAAAGGGCATTTCGTGAAAACTGCCTTAGTCTCATGGCATGTTTTGATTTTTAGAAAGTAGCTCCGCCCAAACACCTCCATGCACAGCATCATCAGGCCCAAATCAGCACCATTAAACGTGCCTGTGCACACAGAACCAACTGATTTCTCCTCAGGGGCTAAGCCAAAGATAGGGTTTTGCTTCTCTGGCATGAGAACCAGACTGTGACCAGGCAGTGTCAGTGCTGGGGGAAGCCTGCTCCCTGAACCATTTCCACCAGCCTGTGCAAGCCTTTATCCTATTCCCAGCCTGCACAGAAATCATCAATATGGCATTAAGAGTGACTTCAAGCAGGCAGGGGTTTTAAAAGCTCAGGTAACGGCATTTGGTTCAAAGTGAATTCTGCAATTATCAAAAGCTGAGGTTTTTAACACATTTATTCAGTGGCTCCCAAGGAACTCGGACGTGGGTGCCAGGGGTCAGTTCCTCCAGGGCTCCCAGAGTTGGTGTAGTATGTGTTTTCCTTGCTAAAAATAGTTAAAGTTTCATCAGGATTGGACTTTTGTGTGTCTATTTTTGGCACCCTTCAGTAGAAAAACGCACTGGCTGAACTTGCACTCCCAACCTCTGGATGGGGCTTTGCTATTAATAGAAGGAGGGTTTAATTAGTAACCCTGGGATGAGGGATAATGCCTTCCCACTCCGCAGTCGGCTCCCGTGACCTCTCCAGCCAGAGACACACAAAAAGCAGCGGAGGGCTCTCCGGGATGTCCGGGAAGAGGGACACAGCCCTGTGCCGGGGGGGAATGTCCCCAGCTGGGGACACAGCAGCCACAGCCTGAGCACTCAGGACTTGGGTTGGCCTTGGCACCCCCCAGCCACGGGGAGATTTGGGATTGGGAGAACTGGGATTGTTCAGCCTGGAGGGGAGAAGCTCCGGGGTGACCTCACGGTGGCCTTGCAGTACCTGAAGGAGCCACAGGAAACATGGAGAGGGACTGGGACAAGGGATGGAGGGACAGGACACAGGGAATGGCTTCCCACTGCCAGAGGGCAGGGTTGGATGGGATATCGGGAAGGAATTCCTACCTGGGAGGGTGCTGAGGCCCTGGCACAGGGTGCCCAGAGAAGCTGTGGCTGCCCCTGGATCCCTGGAAGTGTCCAAGGCCAGGCTGGACGGGGCTTGGAGCACCCTGGGATAGTGGGAGGTGTCCCTGCCCATGGCAGGGGGGTGGAATGGGATGAGCTTTAAGGTCCCTTCCAACCCAAACCATTCCATGATGAACTGTGGTAAAACTGCCCCAGATTCCTGCCTGGAGCCACCAGTGGGTGAAGGAGAGGGAGAGCACAGAACTGTCCCTGGGACATCTCCCAGGGAGCAGGGACGCAGAGACAAGCGGGATGCAGGCTCACAAATCCCACCTGCACACGTTTCCCAGACTCCCAAACATTAGCGTGTTAGGAGCAGGTTTGAGGCTGAAAAGCAGGGAAGAATGATGGTGTAGGAAGAAATAAAAGATCCAGGTCATTTTAAGGTGCCCTTTTACACCGACATAACATGGGTCACCTGTGTGAACCAAAAACGCCACCGTGGTGCAGCAAGTGGGAGTCAGTGTCACCGGGTGGGAAGGCAGCACCGTGCAGCCACGTGACCTCGGGGGAAAGCAGGGAAAACAGCAGGAAAAGCAGGTCAGGAGAGCTGCAGAGCAGGACGTGACACACTCGTGAGTAATGGGACTTTTACTTGCAAGGTTAAGTGAGAAACAGAAATGGAGTGGTTGTGGGTCTGCTCCAAGAATAACATTTGAACTAATCCAGCAGCTTTGATCATCCCACTACACATCATGTTTATTTGTGAAAGATGCCGACATTTTTCTAAGCCCATGTGGATTTCCCCTGCTTTTGATCTCTCAGCACCCTCCGCTTTCCTGTAAGGTTAGAAGGATTAATCCATATTTATGATCATATAAGAAAGAAAGTATTCTTTGTTTTTATGTTTTCCAAACCGGACAGGACTGAGACAAATAATAAAACCAAACTGAATAAATGGTTGCTCTTCTCTGCTCTCACAAGATAAATATTCCTTCTCATAAGCACCCTCAGAGCAAGATTTCCACCAGCTCTTATCAGATACCATTCCTTGGGTGAAGGGAAAAGGTTCTTACAGGCAGAAAAGTGGGAGCACAAGATTTGGGGTGGCTGTGTCTCAGGGCCAGGCTGGAGCCAGGGTGAGCTGGAGGTGTCCAGGCTGGAGCCAGGACACTCTGACACACACTGGGAGATGATGACTTTCCTTTTCCTTGCCTCGGCAGGAGGAGGTTGGAGTTGCTCTCTTGGCTCCACAAGATTCTTTACATTCCATTTGATTTAAAGCTCCATGAGTTCTATGACTCCATCTTATGACAACACAGTGTCCCAGCTGCACAACAATGCTTCCAGGCTTGGCAATAACGTTGAAAGTACAGCTGGCTGTGCTGGACACGACCATTTCCATTTCCTAGATATCCATCATTAAAGCTCCATTAGCCTTTAGCTCTGTTCTAGTAGGGAAGCTGTCGTTAATTTTGCGTGATAATTGCTTGTTTTTTCAGCCAGAACTGTCAATTAGGACAGCTGTGGACATCCTGTCCAGTGGGGCTTGAGTCCAGACCACTTACTTTGCACAGAGGATACTGAAAATATTCAGAGTTTAACTGGCAGCAAAGACATGAAAGACAGGAATGTTTTTCCTTTGCCATGACAGTGTTTTGAGAAATTATCTCCCAAACCCATTTCTTCATGAATTCTTTACAATTTCACTGAGAATTTTCTGCTAGAACTGGTTCAGTGTTGAACTTCTTTCTCTTTTCCTCTCTCTCTCTCTCTCCCCCAAAGCAGAAGCATCCTAAATCTCACGCCCTGAACCTCGAGTTTGTTTCACATTTTCAGTTATTTCCCCCCCACTCCCCATCCCAACTACACTTTGCACAAAGTCTTCCAAGGCCAGGTTCGTGGCTGCCAACAGAAGCAGCGGGTAGGCAGTGGTGTGGAAAAGTCTCCTCGAAGTTTTCTGGAGTATTCTTGGGCAACCTGTTAGGGGAAAAGGCAGCAGCAAATGGTGATTTGCTTGGAGGAACATATGGCGAAAGGTTGTCCCTCCTTCTCAGCAGCCATGAACGGGAACAAATCTGTCCTGGAGAACGGAGGAGTGAGTTTGCTGGGATTTTCAGCAAAAAAAATGCTGAAATGGGTGAGAGCACTGCCCTTGCTTTCAGCTGTCGTTGGTCTAAAGGAAAACAGTTCACTTCTCATCTTTTATCTTTTATTAGACACTCTTAAGGGTGGAAAAAAAAAATCCACCAGAATTTGAGGTCTCAGAACCTCTGAGCCACTTCCTTGGTAGTGTTACAGCCCGTTTTAGCAGCTGGGTGGCCCATTAGAACTGCAGAAATTTCACAAGGAATTTTTTTTTTTAATTGTGATTTGACTTTTCTAAACAACGTTTTCGGCAGAATTCCCTTTAGAACCAGCCTCAGCCTTCAGGAATGCAGCTCAGCCTGCAGCTTGCAGGCAGTATGTGGAGCATCGGGGCAGACTTGGGAACGCCTTTTCTTGGGAGCAGGTTGGGAATGTTCAGGGAGCAAGCTGCAGGCAGGCTGGACCCTACAGGCAGCAGGAACAGCCCAATCCTGGCTGTTGCCTCCTCCAGCCTTTTCCCAGCATATCCTTAAGAATCTGCTGAGTGAATGGGCTGCACATCCAGGGCGAATCCAACGCTTCCAAGGAAACCTCAGCTTTGGGGAAAAGGTGAAATACAACCATGTCATGCATGAGCAGCAATCCCAGCTCACGCTGGGTCTACTCTGAGCATGCAGAGCGAGTATCCAGCAGGAAAATATCCCTTCCGTGATAAGGGAGAGGCCAAAGAGTGCAGCCCATCCCAACACTGAGTGCGCGACCCACTCTGCCCCGCCGGAAAACCTGGCACTGCTTGGGATTAAAACACCCCTGCCTTCCTCCTGTGGGCTTCAACACCAGCCAGCAGCTAAATTAAAACTACATTTCCCAGATTTTCTTCCTTTTAATTGGAAAATTGGAGATGAATATGCATAATAGTTTTGGGGTTTCTTGCCTGAGAGTGGCCTCAAACTCTGTAAACCTTCAGGTTAAGTACTCAATTAAAAGGTCAAATTATCCAAATAGAAAACTGAAGTGTCAGGCAATAATTGTCTACTGGACTCCGTTACCTGAAGAGTTCATTGCACACTGACCTCGTGTAAATATTACCCAAACTAGTGGGACGTGTAGTACTTCCTACCAGTTATTTATAACCCTGAAAAATCCGGAGTTCAGCTCCTCGGAAGTGTTTTAATATGAAGTTTGCAGGATCCACAAACACAATAAAGATGCTTTTAGAATTCCCCATCAATTTTATTTTCCTAGGGGAAAAATAAGTAGTCCCTCTCGTGCCAGCATTAGAAAAAGTTACATTCGTGTAAGAGAATACTTAAGCTATTACTAATACTTGCTAAAGAAGTCTCATTTTATGAGCTTCCTCCAGGTCTTTGCCCATAATTTTCCTATGGGATATCTGCTCTGACTCAACACCTCAAGCTCATTCTTTTCTTTTGCCCAAAAACTCAGCTTCTGTTTGTGCTGTCTCTGCCTCCAGCAAGTCACAGGAACAGCGACACATGGGAATCGTTCCTGCTGTAATCCCTGCTCAGCACCTTTGGGAAGGAATTCCTCCCTGTGAGGGCAGTGAGGCCCTGGCACAGGGTGCCCAGAGAAGCCGTGGCTGCCCCATCCCTGGGAGTGTCCAAGGCCAGGTTGGAGCACCCTGGGATGGGGGAAGGTGTCCCTGCCCATGGCCTTTAAGGTCCCTCCCAACCCAAACCATTCCATGGCTCTATGATTCCATAAAAAGTTCTTGCTCTTAATCCTTGTGCACATTAAAGGTGGTTTCCAAAGCTGACTAAAGTGGGTGGGTTCCTCCTCTTGGGTTTGGCCGTGTTTGGATGAGACCTGAAATGATTCTGCCTCCTGCACTCAGCAACCCCGAGGGTGCCGCATGACCCACGGATCCCCTTTCTCCTGTCCCTCGTGTGTCCCCTCTGGAAGTCACATGCCAGCTGCCAAAACATTAACCACCGTGTCCTCTGTAAACCCAGCCCCCTGTCAGCTGCAGGGAGGCCACAGCCTGCTGTTTTCTGGGAGCTGTGGCCTGTTCCTGATAAGGGCTATCTGATCGCTCCTCAAAGTTACAAGGAGATAGCAGGAACAACGAAAAAAAACCTGCTAAAATATATATTACTTCTCTTTCTTTTCAAATTCTTGAGTACTGCAAGCACGCATCATCTAAACCCGATGATAAAAAGGCTCCCTGAGTCACTGTTGGATTTGTTGTGAGACCTGGGTGAGCGAGCCCTGACATATGAGTCACATCAAATCATTAACCGCACCTGGAAATACCAGCGTGGACTCTTTGACCCCAGGGAACAAATTTAACAACACAAAAACTTCATCTGAAAAAAAAAAAATCTAACTTTAGAATGAGACTAGCTCAGACCAAACAGTGTCAGTCGTGTGGATTGGGAGGCAGCCTGAGTCATGTGCTGGCATTTGCCTCCCTCTCCAGCTCTGGCTGCACAAGAGGAGGGGGTAGAGGCATCTTTTGTGCCTAAATCGGGCTTTTTGTTCAAAATGGGAACAAAGGGGTGAAGCTGCAACAGGAGTCAATCACAACAGTTGGTGCACTCATGCTCTGTCCAGTTAATGCTAAAGAAGTGTGATAGTGAAAGAAATGTTTAAGTTGCCCTTAATTCACCAAATTTCAATCAGCTTCTCCAGGATTTTGGCTGTATTTCTTTATTAAAAAAAAAAAATCACAACGCTAACCTCATTTTTTAAAGGGTGTATGTCCTTAATCTGTTGATACCTACCTGTTGTTTCACAGCTGGGACTTATGATTTTACTGGAGATGCTAAAAACAAACCTGCCCACGAGTGTGTCATGACAAGAACAGCTCTTGTGCAGCCAAACTCTCCATCCAGTCACCACTGCTTGTCTATTTTAATAACACGAGGGAAACTCTGTGTGTGTTGTAGCAGCATGAAGGAAACCCACAGGGCTTTAAAAGATGAGGCTTTTCCAGAGCTGGCAATTAAAAAACAGAAATGTCACTTCCAGTTGGAGTTGTACAAACGTGCACACACATGTGCGATTCAAGTTTGTCCTTGGTTGGAGGCAAAAGAGAACAGACAGAAAATTCCTTTGCAGTGGGGAGGAAGCTGCTGGAAGTACCTGGGAAGAGCTGCAGGGCACAAGACAGCTTGAGAGCGCCCCAATTTCAGCCACAAATGTTCAAAACCTTAAAAACTAAGTTGTTTACTTTGTGACACCTTTTTACCAGGGAGGAAAAGGCAAGGCAGGGCATGTTTTCCAGCACTGGAAGTTGCAGGACACAGATGCCAGAAGGAGCTGTGTAAATAATGCCCAGAACCTCCTTGCTGACCCTTGGATCTGAGGACAGGTCAGGCAAACTCAGCCTCAAACTCCCCTGGACCAGTTGCCAAGTGGATTGAGATCCCGTGGCAAGGTATCTGCTGAATTCCTGGAGGGATTTCCGACAGCCCAAATCTCTGTTTCCAATAATCCTGGGTCTGGCATTTCCATTGGTTGTGTCAGGGACAGCACATGGCTGGGAGGTTGTTTCTGTTGGGGAAATGATGCAAATCCCACAGTTCAAAGAACTTTGGTGAGTTTAACCAGACTTCCCTGGAGCTCTTTCCAATCCCAAATTCATAAACGAACTGCAGAACAATTGCACAAAGATAAACACAGCGACAGCTCTGAGCCAGACTAAACAGATTTGGAAACACAAACTCCCAAAGTCATCCCCACGGGATGAGCTGAGAAGGCCAGAACTCCACGTGCTCAGACTGTAACCTCTGTAAAGTCCTCCGGGAACTGGAGTGTGGATTAGAAGGAAAGAGCAAATAATGGACAAAACTGATGCTTGCTGCAACAGTGGAATTTTGGTGGATACAACAGTCTCATTTGGTGGAAATAATGTGAATGAATATGGTTTGTGGCTAGGAATGTCCTTCTTTAATACAGGTACCTAGATGCCATCTAAATTATTGCGCAATCAGTGGAGTTTCGATTCCAGGTGAGACCTTTGGGGAGTCAGTGATCCTGCTGGCTTCAGGAGTGATCCAAGACCTTCAAAGCAAGGCAGGAGAAAGATGGTTTGAGTTAGATGCCAAACACATTGCTGCTTATTAGGTAAGAGATTTTCTCAAATGCTAAAATGTTTTATTTAATGGTATTTCAAAAGCACCTCAGCAGTAACTCTTGTTATCCTGGATTTATGTATTTTTTCATGTGGTTTTTTTCAGTGTTCTTTGAAGGTGTCTGAAATCTTTGATTCACTCGTGTGCTGTGGTCCAAGCCTTGCCAGGTGTTGGTCTCTGTGTTCACCAACACAGCGGCACTTGGAAAAAGGAAATGTCAAGCCTAAAAGTCTTGGAGAAGACAGGTGTGGCAGGAGGAAGAGCACTGACCAAACTGATAAAGTCCCCAGTTTATCAGGGGGATAAAGCAGTGACACGATGTCACAGCTTCATGTACCCGAAGAGCGCTCTAGGGATTAAACCCAGAAAACCCCGAGTCCCTGAGAAGGGCCCACTGAGGCTCCTGGCCCCACGACCTGTGCGGGGACTTTGCCAATCAGCGGATGGGGAAAGTGAAATGAAAGCAGGCACCGTGTTCCAGGCCCTGCCCAGCGAGTCACTGCTGCAGCCACCAGCACCAGCGGGAAATGCTGATTGCCACTGTGCCATCCTTTCCCCAGATGCTGCTTCCTTGACGTGGCCCTCCACAGACCCCCGGCGCTGCTGAATTGCTGCCCCGAGCAGCTCTCCCCGGGGTGCAGAGCCTGCGGAATGCCAGCACTCAGGCCAGTCTGGCCCCACGAGCCTCACTTGTATTGCAGAGAGCCCCAGCTCCCTCCGGCTGCCTGCCCCACGCACCTGTGACCAGCCAGGCGCAGATTTTCCCAAACCCACTTGCGGAATTGCCAGACAGGAGGCTCCCCTTGAGCCAGGGCGTCCTTTGTGCCGGTGCAAGAGCAGGAGTTGTGCGGTGTCGCCACAGCAGTGCTGACAGTGAGTGGCCTGGCCCCGGCTCCAGGGTTTCAGTTTGGGCTGCAGCACTGTGAGCTCGGACGGGGCGTGCGGAGGCGAACGCAAAGCCCCCGGGTGAGGCCACGCAGGCAGACACGCAGGGAGGGTGAGAGTCTGCCCAAAATCAGCCCACCGGTTGGGGTTTCACCCCAGCTGGCAACCGGGGACCACAGAGGTGCTCATTCCCTGCCTCACACTTCGGTGGGATGGGAGGAGAATCAGGGAAAAGATCATGTGGAGGGACAAGAACCGTTTAATCATTGAAATAAAATGGGTTGTAATATGATATAATATAATGATTGGTGATGACGGTGATACTACTATAACAAAAAAGAATAGGAAGGAAGGAAGGAAGGAAGGGAGGAAGGAAGGAAGGAAGGAAAGAAGGAAGGAAGGAAGGAAGGGAGGGAAGGGAGGGGGAGGAGGGGAGGAAGGGAGGAAGGGAGGGAGGAAGGAAGGGAGGAAGGAAGGAAGGAGAAGAAAGACTAGGGAGGAAAAAAAGAAAAGGGAAGATCGGAAGAGCGGGGAGGAGGAAAGAGAGGAGATCTGGGAGGACGGCGGAACATTAAAAAAGAAGAGAGGAAGGAAGGAAGGAAGGGAGGGAAGGGAGGGGGAGGAGGGGAGGAAGGGAGGAAGGGAGGGAGGAAGGAAGGGAGGAAGGAAGGAAGGAGAAGAAAGACAAGGGAGGAAAAAAAGAAAAGGGAAGAGAAAGGAATGAAACTCATCCCCTGTTTTGGGCTAAAACGCTGCGTTCAGCCGAGCGCGTTGAGCATCTCCTCGCTGAGCGCGGCTTAACGCCGCCACCTGCTGACGGGCTGCCGGGCATCCCGGAGCTTCCCTGAGCATCCCGGAACTTCCCCGGCCATCCGTCAGCATCCCAGGGCATCCCGGAGCTTTACTGAGCATCCCGGAGCTTCTCTGGGCATCCGTCAGCATCCTAGGGCATCCCAGACCTTCCCTGAGCACCACGGAACTTCCCCGGGCGTCCTGGAGCTTCCCTGAGCATCCCTGAACTTCCCTGCATCCCAGAGCTTCCCTGAGCATCCCTCAATATCCCTGGGCCTCTCTGCAAGCTGATGCTGGGAATGTGTTCAGAGGTAAAGCTGTAATTGTGTTCCACAAGCGGGTAAAACAAAGGGCAAAGGTGAAGGTTTATGGGAAGTGCCATTCCCAAGCCTTGGTCATGGAGCTCAGGTCGTGCCCTGCCCTGAGTGTCAGACAGTGACAAGTCAGCTCCACCTAAATCAGGTGAAGCTTCATTTCAAGCTTAAAAACTCGCAATGGCTTTGAATCAGGAGCGACTGCTCCAGGCTGCATCAGATCAGGCCTAGAAATCTTCTAATTTTTTTTTTTTTTTTACTAATTTTGAATTCAGATGTGACAAGTTAAAATCAGAGGGGTTTCTCCTCTGCCCTGGAAGCATTGCTGCTCACTGCAAAATGAGGAGCAGAGAGTTTCCCTCAGCACTGATCCCTGCGGGAAGGATCACCCCGGGAGGTGAGAGCTGACCTGTGAAGTCAGGACTGAGGATGAGAGATCTCTTTAACTCCTCACCTTCTTATGCAGAGCTCTCACTTCTGCTTTTGAGGACTTGCACTTTTAAATGTTGAATTTAGTAATGAAGTTACTACCTGGCAATATTATCCCCTTCAAAAATGTGTTATATTCCTGGATTTGAGTATTACTGATGTTACTGCCAGTGAGTTACAGCTAGACTGTGGATCCTTCAGTTGCAGTGTGAATTCTGAATATTTGATAACTCCCCTTTGCCTCCTTTTGAAATATTGACAATTTTTTCACAATGATAATTATTTTTTTAAACCCAAACCTGCCAAAACACAAGCACCACAGAATCAATAAAACCATAAAATCCCCAGATGCCTGTTATGTGTTTTTGTACATGAAATAAAAATGATTTCATGAACCAGGAGGATTTACACCAAGCCTTCCAGTGCTGCCTGAAATTCCTGCTTTGTTTCTCCCAGCTGGCTTTTGTCACCTCGGGATGTGCTGAGCTCCGGTGCTGCTGCAATGTCACCGACTGCCAGGGAGCTGTGCTGGAGGACAGGGCTGCTCAGGGAGCGCTGGAATTACCCTGGAATAAAGCTTTGGCTCCTGAAAAACTTGCTGAGTAACACGGAGGGGTCACAGAGTTGAGCCGAAGTGCTCAGATGATGAGTTCAGAAAGGGAAAGGCACAGCTCAGGAGCTGGCACAGCTCCTGTCTGGGATTTCAGGGGAAGCTCATCTCCAGTGGCAGCAATAAAAGGATATAAAATTCTTGTCCCTCGCAGCCTTTCACTAAGATTAATATTTCCTTGCATAGTTTAAAGCTTTTATGCCTCAGTGTACTGAAGTCAGGGATATCCATCCTTATGTTTTCACTCGACAGAAGTTTAGCAAACCATATTTTTCCAGGAAGAAAAATTGGCTCCAGCTGTCCTAATCCTGCAGTGACCCAAGGGGCCTCTCCTGAGCTGAAGAGGAGCATTAACTCTGTGCACCAGGGCAGCAGCAGGAATTCTCAGCTGGAGTTCTCCCGGAGGGTGCTCTGTGAGCAGGAAGCATCAGGACAAGGTGCCCGAGGCCAGTCCATGCTGTTTTCTCAGGAGAATTCCAAAGAAACAGAAAAAGGTTTGGACCTTTCCCTCAGCCCAAAGCCACGAGCGTGGTGACACAAAGGTTTGAGATCAGCACCACGGCAGAAGGGCAGAGAAGGAGGCATGGCTTCACCCGTGTCCAGCTGGCAGCAGGAATTTGCCAGGACAAAACCTGGCCGTGAGGGCTCTGCAATTCCCAGGGCAGCACATCCCATGGGAGCATCTCAGCCTCGTGCCTGGCTCCTCCTCAGGACAGGAGAACATCACAGACATGATCCACATGGATCAAGCACCCTCCTAAACTCAGTCACTTCCCTGATGCTTCTGCAGGTCCATGCTGATGTGCAGCTGCTACTTTCTTACTAAAAGCAAGAATTAAATACATGGTTTACAACAAGCCTTTTTTCCCTGCTTTTTCTTTTTCCCAGCTCCCCATATTTCCCATATTTCAGGCTTGGGGAGGGGAAGGGTGGTCCAGTGACAGGGGACAGCACAGTCAGAGGGCTGCAGAGCTCAGACAGCTGCTGAGAGTCGTGACCCAGTGCAGAAGCTGCATTAAGGAGGTGAAATATTTAACATAGTATTGTTATCATCACTGCATATTTGATAGAAACTTAAAGTGCTCATACAGGAGAATAATTGTGGTTCAAATGCCTGTTCCACCCACTAAGGCACTATGTCTACAATCACTCTCTGTTTCAATCCTGACACAGGAACCTTTGATCTGTTCTAGAAGCTCCCACGTGAAGAAATAGCTGGTGTAGATTTTGTAATTCTCCCTCTTTAAAAAATAAAAAATAAAAAAGAGTGACAGCAGGAACCTGGGGGTTTTTTTTGTGATGGGGGAAAAAGAGACAATCACAGATTTCCAGCTGCCTTCCTGCATCAACACCGCGAGTCAGAGTCTGCAGAAACTGGGGGCTGTAAAACCGTTTGGAAAATGCTGTTCAGGCTCTCCCTGGGCAGCAGCAGGAGGGAACGTTCCTCATTCAGCGTGGGGCTTCAGCTGCAGCGTGTGAGCCAGATCCTGCTCCCAGGATGTGGAGGGGTTGCACTGGCTTTGGGGGAGCTGTTCCAGAGCAAGACCACAGGAACCAGCTGCAGCCTCACTCAGCCCCTGCTGAGAGGCAGGGGAAGCATGGGAATAATTAGGGATGGTGCTGCTTCCCTGGAGCTCCCCGCACTGAAGCAATTATTCTCCTCTTTTCATTACCCTTTCAGACCACATTGACCAAACACAAGACAGATTCAACCGTTAATGGGAACTCCGTAAGAGACAGCAGGGAAAACCTCCTCGCTGAAAACATAATTCTTGAGGAATCCCCAGGAATCACCAACTGTAAAGGAGCCAGATCCAATAAGGCTTAGAACTTCAGCAGAACTTAAGCAGAAACAGTTTTCCCTGTAACTTAAGCAGAAACAGTTTTCCCTGTAACTCCAAGCCAGGCTTTTCAGGTTTGCAGCAACACGAGTTCAGATGTGCTTTCCTTTGCCCAGACCAAACCAGCATCTGCTGCCCAAAAGATGGGGATGTCTGCGGTGCTGCTGGGATGTGGCTGACTTTACCTCTGCACCATATTTCCAGCTCATGTCTGTCCAAAGGATGATGGATTTCATACCAGGGATCAGGGATTTAGGAGTGCCAGCACCGTATTTTGGGGTCTGTCAGATGCAGAAGCCCCAGATGTGTAACAGCATCAGTCATTGCACTGCCCCTGGTTTTTTAGAGACCTACTCTAAGTTAGTTGAACTGACAGGTGTGAACCTCAGCGGTCTCAGAGTGTTTTAGAAATGCCGGTTCCCTGTGGAACCCAGCGCCCCAGACCTGCCCAGGTGCTGAGGGCAGCCAGGGGCTGGCTCTGGGATTTAGGTGGCTCACACAGCTCACCCTACCTGGGATCCAGGGTCAATCAAGAATACAAATCTCAGTCTGGTCCTCTCTCATCTGAGAGAGGTCTGTGATTCCCTTCATCCATCCTCTGAGGAGTGCAAGGGAAAGGCTGAGTCAAAGCTTCATTTGTAGTTTGTTCCAAACTGTCAGAATCTCACTGGAGTTATGCTTAATCTTTTTTTTTTTGTTTTGCTCAGCTGTTCTCCTGCAGGTTCCTTCTCTCATCTCCATCTCGTGTTGCCAAGGGGGTTTTGCTGCTCATCCCTCCTGCTCTGCTAAATAAACCTTGACAGCAGCAGCCAGATGGAAACCCTCACCTTAAATGAACACATCAGCCCCTCTCAAGACCACGTGTAGCAAGAGCAGATGCAAATATAGACCAACAGTCATCTGCTCCTCGATTGTCAAGATCTCAATGGTCTTGGCTCTCGTTCTGGACAGTAATAAAAGCTGGATAATCATTTATAATTGTTGGGAGCTCTGTGCCATTAATGAACAGGAAGTTTTATGCAGCTGTCAGATGCACAAGCTGCGCATTTCCTGCAGGGGAGGAAGATTTATTTGGTGGCAGTTTCATTATAGATTTTTATGAAAGAAAAAAAAAATAGCATTTTGATCACTGGAAAAATCATGAAAGAAGCACAGTTTCCTGTGCTTTGGAGGAGATTCTCTGTGGTTGCCACCGAGCTAATAATTCCCAAGGCAAGGCAAACCAAAGCTCACCATGTGCCCTCTGGTCTGCCCTTGCTGAGTACCTGGGATGTCTTTGAAATGACTGTGAAAGAATAATAAAGAGCTGAAACCTCTCTCAAAGAATGGATGGTTAACTGTCCATTAGGACCACGTAGCTGGGAAAAATTAATCAGTATAAACCTGGCTAATTGAAGGAACAGCCTTTTTTGAGGAAAAGGAGAGCTGTTACCCCTGTATTCACAGCACATGCCGTAAGGTGAAGTGCATGATAATCCAAATTACTTTTTTCATGATGCACATTAAGTTTTTAAGGCTGAATTTGAAGACATTTTGGGAGCAAATAGATCCATGAA
Organism: Atrichornis clamosus; assembly: GCA_013400975.1. NCBI lineage: Eukaryota > Metazoa > Chordata > Aves > Passeriformes > Menuridae > Atrichornis > Atrichornis clamosus. Next base: position 392,676 of record WBMZ01003466.1, on the reverse strand, counting down.
AGTCAAAATATGCTGCAAATATATACTGAATTTAATGACCTTTTCTTACAGAAATGAAGTGTTTCTGGAATCAAATATTTACATCTTGCATTTCAAAATTACTTCATGATAATATTTGAACCCAAGGAGAGAGACCAAACAATGAAAATAAAAAAGGAAGTGAGAACAAGCCCAGAATCACTGCATGGGTGAGTGATTTCACAGCCAGGTTGGGATTTTGCAGCCCAGGGATAATTTCTGTTGCCGCCTCCACGTGCCCCATCCAGAGACCATTCCCAAACCTTCTCTGGATGGGATTATGAGACTGAACTTGTGGGGAATCATCTGAGCTTGTAGCAGGCAGGGGTTTGCACTATCCAGGGTGATAAAATGAGGAGAAACCATGAAGAGGCTTGACCCGATGCCTGAGGAGATGGAATGAGAATATCCACTCCTCTTGCCGTGCACTGCTGAGCTGGGATGCAATCAGATGCTCTGTTTCCATCCTTCCAGTTTCTTCCTCATCCCCTGAAACCTCTGGCACCACCCACAGCCAGCACAACCCTCGTGACAGATCTGTTTTCCTTTCTTTATCACAGCTAATAACAGAATTATCCTCAAAACCATAAAGGAACACTGAAATAAAAGTGCCATCTGGACGATAGGAAGTCAATAGGGGAAAATGATCACGGGGATCAATGGTGTTCTTTTCAAACTATAAAATAAGGAATATTTGTCTTGGTATTTCGACAGCCCGTGGAAACCTCACTTCCCAAACCCAAGTTTTATTGACTGAGGTGGTGTGAAAACTCAGAACAAGAAGCTTTCCGTGCTCCAGACACCCCCAGTCTGAGCGTGGGCTCCGTGACTCACCTGAGGCAGCAGCAGATCGTGACAACGGGTTTCAAACACCAGCACTCAGTCAGCCTGCACACCGGGGAGGGATAACAACAACCGCTTTGACTACAGCAAACAGCCATGCCAGGAAAAGCACTTTGGGTTTTTTTCTGCCGTTTTGGGAAAGGTCTGCGTGTGGAGGGGGTTTGTGGCGTCCAGCACAGTGTCACAGTCCCCAGAGCAGAGTGGTGAGGGGCTGCCCCGGGGCCGTGAATCCAGGAGTGCCTTGGAACAGGTTTGGGTGGTCAGAGGGCTGAGAGCAGAAAACCCTGGGAGCAGGCTGGGGAGGTGAACAGGACTGCTCCACCCTGGCTGTGTTTGCACCCAGTGTTTGTGAGCACTCCCTGGGCTCATCGGGGGGCAGAGCAGGGGCAGGAGCAGGAGCAGGAGCAGGAGGAGGAGGAGAAGGAGAAGGAGAAGGAGAAAAGGAGAAGGAGCAGGGCTGCCAGGGCTGGGTGAGCAGCACCTCACCTGGACCAGCTCTGGCTCCCAGAGGGTGTCCTGGCCACTCTCCCCCAGGTAACTCCTTCGTATCCTTAATACCCTTCCATAATGTGCAGCTGCTGCTGCTGGTGTGGCTTTTGCTTTTGCTCTCCCTCATGTCCTCCAGCAGTCCTGTCTGTGCTCTTCTCCGGAACGATCTTGGGAGCTCCTGCAAGCCTTGGCCTTTTCTGGGGGCTTTAAAGTGCCTGCTCTACCTCTTCCCTTGCAGTGCACTGGCTTCTGCTGCAAAAGGCCAGAAGAATGAAGAGATCAGCTTTCTGGCAGAGCCCTTCTACCGGCCAGGCTGGGATTGTTCACCTTGTGCCATTGTTGAGCTGTCCCCTCCCTCCCTGAGAGCCCAGGGTGTGAATGTTTGAACTATTTTGCTTTTCCCGTTTGGCTCCGGTGCAGAGTGGCTGAAAGAATTGTATTAAAAAACTGCCCCCAGAGCCTTAAGGGCTGCAGTTCTGCCTGTCCTGGATGCCCAGCCAGCTCCCAGGCTGCCATTCAAGGTGTTCTGGGGTGTTTCTTGTTTGCTGTAGGTGAGTCATCCCAACCCTTCCTCCTCGTGTCCCTTCCTCCCGTCTGTTGTGTGCCCACTCCTCCTCCTCGGCCGCTGACAGTGCCCGGAGAGCCTGGCCCTGCTTTCATCACACCCAACACACGTGTCCGTGTCCGAGCTGCCTCTTCCTGCGGGGCCTGCAAGGAGAAGGAGAATCCCTAAAGGTAAGGAGAATCCCTAAAACTCTGTCCTCCTACTAACCCTTTCTTCGCTCCACATCAATCAGGGCAGCAGCTTCTGCTTTTCTGCCTGGGCATGGACGTGTCCCCGGCTCAGCTGGGTTCCAAGGGGCGGGAAAATGGATCCTTCTCTATGATATTTAAACGCAACATATGGCAAGTCAAAGTGGGGAATTAATTAGGCACTTTTGACATTAATAGACACTGTGACACAGGAGTCTGGAATATTCCAGGTTGGTCAATACAGTAGAAAGGTCAGGCTTGGCTGCCTTTAGCCAGAGAACACAGCAGATCACAGATTTTGTTGTAGTTTTCTCTCATAATTTCAAAGCTTTTACCACTCTACCGGGACCTAAACAATGACTTTTTTTTTAGAGAGAGAGAGAAAAAAGAGAATTTTCCCAAGCCTTGAACTTATGCTCAGGCACACTACAGTTCATATAACACTAAAAAAATTGAAAATACATTTTTCCTTTTGAATTATTTTCTGCATTACAATGGAAGCAGTGAAGCATAATTTGGGAAAGGAATTGTTTCAGAGCTGTGTCTGATGTCAAAGCTGGTAGTTCATGTTCCTTTTTAAACCAGTTGGGCTGCATTCCAGCTGGCCTGAGGGAGCCCCCCACGAGGATAATTATCCTTGAAACTTTGTGAAAAAATGTGTATCTAGAAAGGAAGCCTAAGGATGAGAATTACTCCAGCTCCTCTCGGCTTCTGAGGGGTTTCTTCTTGTTTTGAAGAATATTCTTGTATCAAAATCATCTCTTTTCCTCTCTCAGCCCTCAAAAATTGTCTTGTCCCTGTAAAAGTTGTCAAACCTTCCCTGACAAAGTTGACACCTTGCCAGCAGCATCTCCCAGGTGTGGCGGAGGTTTGCTCTGTGCTCACAAGCTGCAGCAGAGCCCAGGTTTGTGCTTTTTGTGCGGAACAAAGGGCACAAACTGGTCCTGCAGGGGTGGTGCCACTAAGAAATGGTGACTGAGACAGCCAAAACACCCGGTGCAGAGGCCAGGCCAGCCCCCTGGGGGCTCACAGCTGGGCAGATGTTCCCCATGGCTGGTTCCACCCACATCCCGGGAGCCTCCAAGGCCCGAGGTCCTCAGGCAGCTCCCTGCACACTGGGAGCCCTCAGCATCCTCTGAAATGGCCATAAAATCGAATACAGCAAGATCCACCTCAACCTGAGGGAGAACTTCTTCCCACGGAGGGTGGCAGAGGCCTGGAACAGCCCAGGGAGGGCGTGGAGTCTCCCAGTCCGGAGACATCCCAAACACCACATTCCTGTGTCACCGCTCCAGGTGCCCCTGCCTGGGCAGGGGGTTGGGCTGGGTGATCTCCGGAGCTCCCGTCCAACCCAACTATTCCGTGACTCTCAAACACACTGTGAGAGCCTCTCCATTTTCCAGAAAACCTCTTTGGTTTCACGTTTAATAATTTCAGCTTCAAGACATGGTAGAGCAACTGAGAGAAAAACGGATTTGCCCCTACAAAAACCAGAGGCCCGAGCGCTTTGGGAAAAGCAGAACCATGTGATGGGAATGCCAGAGCTGGAGCTGTTTGTTTACCCAGCTCTGGAGCCGTGCACAGGCACAATCAGCTGCAACAGCCTCTGCAGCAGCACCGTGCAGCTGTGGTGGCAGAAGGGAAGAGCTGTGCCATCACTGGCTTGGCAGCTTGAAACTCTGACAGCTCCAGACCATTTTAGATGTTTATTTTATAACTTCTGCTGCTGCTCAGATTTGTCTATAGGTGGCAGTGACCTGTCGTTTTTCTTTAAAATAGGGCAGAAGAACACGTAGATATGTGTCATATCTATCACGTGCATCATAGAATGGGTTGGAAGGGACTTTAAGGATTATCCAATTCCTGCCATGGGCAGGGACACCTTCCACCATCCCAGGGTGCTCCAAGCCCCATCCAACCTGGACTTGGACACTTCCAGGGATGGGGCAGCCACAGCTGCTCTGTTCCATGTGCCCAGTGAAGAACTGTGTTTGGTGTTTTAGGAACATATACAGGATTATGTAGGAACTTTTCCCATTTTTACCAAAAAAACCCCTCCTATTCCTACCCATCTTTCTATGAGAGAGAGTCCTTGCGAGGGAAAATGTTTTGAAATTCCACACGGCCACCGTGTTTGATCTCAGTGAGAATTACAAACTTGATTTTAGGAAATGGCAAAGCTCTCCTAGAGCAAAATCTGCCAGAGATCAGAGCCTGTGATCCCTGCTCTGCAGCAGCTAAAGGCAACTCAGTTCACGTGAGTAAACCTGCATCAACAGGACACTGGAGGGACTGAGAATTGAGCTACAAATCAGTGTTGAAATTTAAAAACAAAAGAGGAAGTTGATCTCTCTCTCTCCCCACAGATTTTAGAGCAGGTGTGAAAAAGGAAGCAAACCTGCAAATATTCCACCCTCTGCCTAAGTTGTCTCCTGGCATAAACCAGGCCTTGTGAGTGCACAACAGAAGTAAATCCTCCAGATTCAACCAGATGCTAAATTTACCATCGAGCCCAAGCAGGAGGATTTGAATCTTGTTTTTCTTCTCCCCCATAGGATGATACTGAAAGTTGCTAGGAAACAGAATCACAGGGCCAGGACAAGAGGCCTTTGTGCATCCACGGGGAAGCGCTGGCTGCTTCCCACCGCAAATCAGAACTTCTGATTTACACTGGAAATCTCAGCTGGGAAGGGAAAATCCCTGTAAAATAACGCTGCAGAATGGAAGCAGCCCCGTGGGTTGTGGCTGAGAGCTGACCCCACTCTCCCATTCCAATTCTAGTGAAGATGATTTAGTAAAACTACTGTTTTCCTTTTCTTCTCTCATAGCTAAGGTTGTTTAATTAAAGTTTAATAGAATTTAATTTTAAAAGGTGTTCTCCTCCCTGTCTCTGCACCTTCACTGATTCAAAGAGGCAGAAACCAGAGCAATGATGCAGGTATTTGATACCTGAGGTGGCTGTGCAGAACATCCAAAAGGATGAGCACAGCTCCAGCCTTCCTCTCTTTGGGCACCTTCCTCTCTCCAGGTGTGGCTCAGCAGACTTTCCCCTCACTGTTTATTTGGGTAGCTTTAACAGCAAACACACATTTATATCCTGAGCCAAAGGCAAGAGGAACTTCTCTTGACTTCAGTCTTTGCCCTTCTCCTGTGTTCCTGGGAGTGTTTGGCCCCAAAGAACTTACAGCACAGCAAGCTCAGAGGGAGCATAAATGTGTTCTAAATTCAGGAGAAAAGAAAATAACAAAACAAAAACCCCAAGAGGTTTATGTGCACCTCTACACAGGAAAGAAGCTAAAATTCAGAGTTTACATATGTGATGCTTTTTCCTTCTCTCTGCCTTTTTTTTTAATGAAAATCAAACAAAAATATACCAGCTGTTGCAATTTATGCATCAATTTTAGCCTTTTTTCTGCTGCTAACTCCATGTTTCCATCTCCTGAGCCCTGAGGAATGCTGCAGGTGTGACTGCAGCCAGTCTGCCTTCACAAACAAGAAAAGTCTGTTGGTTTGTGGCACTTTTTGGGAGCAGCTGGGAGCCCTGAGCACGAGGGGTTTGGGCCAGACGGGTTGGGGCAGGCTGATCATGGGGCAGGTGCCCCTGGGAAGGCAGGTGGGGCTTCCCAGGGATTTTAGCAGCCTGTCAAAGGCTGTCCCCATTGGCTGGCTCTTAATTTGAATTAGGCAGGGAATTATTTAATGAGAGAGAAAGAGTTATTTGGGTTTTTTCCCCCCTCCACCTCCCAGGAGCTATGGGGAATACCCTGAGTGTCCCAGAGGAGGCTGAGGATGACAACACCTGCACAGTGAGGAGTTACCAGGTGAGTAAGAGCTGCCCCCTCTCCCCTCCCCTGGCTGCTGCCTGTGCAATTTCCAACCCCCTGATGTCCTAAAAGCTGTGGTTTTTGCTATTTCAGCCTCTCTCCGAGTCTCCTGGCAGTGTTAAAAATGGATCTGCTGTGTTTGCTCAGAATCCTCCCCTGGCAGTGAATGGTGAAGGTACGTACTGGGAAAGGGGCTTGGAGGGGCCCTGCGACAAACATTACTGCGTGCCTTGAATTTTAGCCTTGAACCCATGTGTCAGCTCTTGTGAAGAAGCTTGAAAGTTTAAATATGACAAAGAGAAAAATAAGGAAATATTTCCCAAGTCCTCTGGAAGCTGGTTAATAGTTCTGGGAATTTGGCTCTGCCTCTGGCCCACTAAAAGTGGGTTTACAGAGAGAAGGGTTTGGTTTGTGTGAAGTGCCGTAAGGCTGGAGTGGTTTGGGGCTGGTTCCTTCCAGGGTTGTGCTCAACCCTCTGCTCAGGCTGTGGGGAATGTGTGTCTGCAGCAAGGCTTGGAAGAACCAATGCTGCCAGGAGCCCAGGGTTCAGGTCTTGGAAGGGACATAATGCAGGGGGTTCTGGGCTTTGTGGGGGACACCAGGACATGTTTTTCAGGCTGCAAGAAGAGAGCAGCTCTTGTGTTGGAAAGAAGAGCAAAAAAAGTCCCTGTCCTGCCTACGTGCTCTTATCCACAGGGTTATAAAGTCTTCAAAACCACCTCTGCATTTTTTATATTTCTGATCCTTTTAGTAGCAATTTCCAACAACTGAAGTGATAGAAATGCAACTCCTTGCTTATCTGAACATTTCCATCTATTTCTCTGTTTTCTGGTCCTGTGTTCTTGAGGGGGGGATTTGCTTTGACTTCAAAGGTGCTGAGCAGCTGCTTGTTAACAAACATGCACAGGGATATTTATTTCTGTCTCGTTCATCGTTTAAAAATAGTGATTAGCTGGGAGAAGCACCATGAGGTGGCAGGCATTATCCCTGCAGTGGAGCTGCTGGGTCAGAATTGCCTCTGACCCTGAGGTTTGGCCCCTTCTCCTCCTGAGCTGAGCCTCAGTAAATATTTAATGCACAGAAACCTGCCTTGTTCTCACTTTGGAGGCAGCAGCCCTTCCTGAGGAGAGCAGGGCCCACCTAAAACCTGCAGGGAGAGCTTCAGAAACAGAATGGAACTGTGTCAGCTGCCTGTGCTGGAATTCTAGAGAGTTTAAGGAATAGCACATGAGGTGTAGCATATCATTTATCCTTTTCCTGCACAATAATAAAATCAAATCTCTGTCCCTTTCACGTATAAACCGTGAGTTTATATGGTTGAATGTGGGTAAATCATTACTCAGTGAGTGCCTCCCATTTCAACCTAGTTTGGGTGGGGGTCTGAGGGAACAATTGGGATTTCAGGTGGCCAGGCCCCGGGGGAAGGTGCCTCAGCTGAGCCCCACTGCCAGTGCTGACATCTCAAAAACCTGCTGCCAACTACATGGCCTGAGCACAAAATTGTTGCTTCCAAGCAGTTTTGAAAAGTTATCTCCACGTATTTGTGGGCAATTGCTCTCACCCACAGCCGCGTGTCTCTTCTGGCTTCTCAGCACCTCATTAATTCCTCCTTCCACCCCTTGTTGGCTTTGCAGCCTCTCACAGCAGCATTCAGGCAGCACCACTGAGGGGCAAATTCAGCCACAATAATTTCACCAGCATTTCCATTGGCTTTCTTTCTGGTTTCGGGGTAAATAACACCCAGCAATTCTCTTCAATCTCTGTAAGGAAAGAAAATACTTTATCAGTCATTGCTAAGAAAAATACTTTATTATTCATTGTTAAGAGAACCTTCTCAGTCTGTCGCAGGCTCTTGAAAAAAATCTAAGTTTAGATAAAAATCATTAAAATGCTGGTGTGGTGATGTGCAGATGGTTCTGGTATCAGAACCTCTGTTCCATGGCCAACTTCCCAATGCCATCTCACTATAAGGCAGTTTAAGCAGTTGCCCACCAGTAAAGCAAAGCCTCTGTGTGTTTCTGCTGCTGTAAACCAGCACAGTTCTGGGGAGTAAATAAAAGCCAGATGATTTACACTGTCTAAAGACCTAGAAAATACATGTACGTTTTACTCTTCATACGCAAAATGAAGCATATGGAATTGTTTTACTTAAATGGCTTACCTAATTAATGTAATTACTAAATCAGCTTAAGTAGCAAGTTGCAAAGTTAGACTGGTCTATGTTGACATTACTTGTATTTTAATTTTATTCTTGTTTAAAAAGCAGTTAAAATCATTAACTCTTTATATACTGCTGATATGTCACTGGTTTGTGCCATGTAATCACGGTCTTGGTGACATAAAAATGCAGGTGCTGTTTGGAGAGAAAGTTATTACTGTGAAAAACACAGTTAGCAGTATTTTCTAAATTGAAATACTGCAATAAAGAAGTGCAATGCATTTTTTTGGTCCTAAAGTGAGCATTTTTGGAGAAGCCAGAGCTGAAAAAAGGGAAGTGAAGCAAGAGGGTTTAATGAGCAGCACTGGCTGAGTGTTTGTGGTCTTTGCCTTGTCTGCCTTTCCGTGATTGCCGGTGATGTGCCCATGTGCTGTGCATTAAAGGGGAGAGCTGGCAGACGGGCCTGTGAAATCTATAGCTGCCAATCTCCTGCAGGAGGGCTCCAGAGGGAACTCGATCCCACCGGAGGAAGCCGAGCGCTTCGGAAGAGCCCCCTGCCCATCTGCGCCACAGCTGGGGCAGCAGGTCGGGGCTGGGCCCTGCCTTTGCTGCCCCTGCTCAGGCAGCCTGGCAGCTGTGTGGGCTCAGGGGTGCTTCCCATGCCCTGGCTGTCCGGCTCCTGCAGATTTGCAGGGCTGCAGACACTGCAGAGGGACGAGATTCTCCTTCTCCTCCTGCAGTGCCATTTCCACAGCGCCCCTCCTGCTGCTCCAGGATGCAAGCTCCAGGATGGCAGCGTTAATCCCGACTTTTCCTAAGGTTTTGTTCCGCCTTTTCAATACTTTCAGTAATATAAATACTTAATGGACAACAGGCGAAGGGAGAAAGGCCAGAACCAGAAGAGGTTTGTCTCCGATTTCCACTGCGTGGAGCAGAAATGCGGCAAAACGGGAACGATTCCAGGTGTATTTGGGTGGTAATTACACGGGGATTGAAACAGTGACCTGCTCCTAGAAAGATTTAAAGGCGTTAGAAAGATTACAAAAGAAGAAAAGTTCAGTGCAGAAGCAGCTCCTTTGTCCCAGAGGATAAATCTCATTCAGCAAATTCTGCTGGTAGTCAGAATCTAACAGAAATCATGATTGCAACAGCTCTGTGTGCCTGTAAGGCCTGAAACATGATGTATTCCAGGGATGTTCTTAAAGAATGATCATCGTTATTCTTGCTGCTGGCTCTTCTCCCCCATTTTCATTAATTTCAGCAAATTTGTTAGGTAAATAACAATGCTAGTTAACTTAGGGAAACAAAATTACTCTTGGAGCATAAATGTGCTGTTATTTATTTGCATGGAAAAGTGGAGCAAGATGGCAAAAATTGATGTGTTCTTTCTCTCTGAAAGGGGGAAAATGTCTTATTTTGTGCTTCTATAATTCATCTGAAAAGTCAGTCATTTTAGCTTTCTCACAGCAGTTTTGGGGGTCTTTCATGTGAAGAGGACTAAAAACCCTACATCTACTGCAGCATTATGATACCAGCTCAGTCCTAAATAACAGCAGGAAAAATTAACCTGCAAAACATATCTAAAAATCTATGGGAAATGTAAGTTGGAAAATTCACTCATTCTTGCTGGGTATTTTGATTTTTAAGCCTAATATTTGCTGCAGCAATTCCTCTAGGGCTGTTACATTGTACTGGCCTGCACTGATGGACTTCTTGTGCCAAGTGTTGCCTTGTAGCCCTTAATGGTTCCTTCATGGCCATTAAAACCTGTTTTCCCCACGATTATCTCAACTCCAGGGAAGAAAAAAGTGTTGTGCTCCTATAATTCCATGGCTAAGCAAAACATTTGTTTGTGACTGACCTGTATTCAAAATAGAGATCACAACAGAGGAACAAAATGAGCTTTAAGGTCCCTTCCCACCCAAACCATTCCATGCTTCTATGACGTTGCACCAACCGTTACTCTTCTTTTCACGGTTCTTAAGGAGAAAAATGTTGATCTAACCTGCCAAATTCCAGAAGAAATTCTCCTTGAGTGTGTTCTTACAGAAGAGGCACTTTGTGTGGCCTTATTTTTAACATTTCCTGATGAAGGGAAGGGAAAGAGAGGCAAATCTCCTGTGGTGTGACTCTCTTCTGTTAGACACTTGAGAGGCAAATGCCTGTGCAGAAGTGGCACGAAACGCAGTCTCCCAGCAGTGCTGTAAATTGTGTATTGATTTTCATTTCAGAACATCTTTTAATCTCATTCAGAAAGAGCAGCTTTGATCTGCTTGCAGACCTGGCCTAGAATTCGGGAGGTTTTGCTTATCTTGGTAATTCTGCCCCTGGATTGCGGAACCATTCCGGGAAAAAAAAAAAATGGCACTTCTGTGTCTGTTTAAAAACAAAAATATCACGCACTTTTCATCCCAATACTGGGCTTGCAAAGCTTTTTCTCCTTCAGCTTGCTGTGCCTGTGGCACGAGCCAGCCCGTTCTGTGCAGCCCAGCTCACCACAGACACGCCGCAGAGCTCACGCCAGTGATATTTTCCAGGGCTTCCATTCCTTCCATGATAATGAGAGATAAAAGGAGCTCGATGGGTTCATGAGCTACTTCTTGTTTAGTTGGTTTTCTTAATGATGAGCTTCTATTTTTAAGCTGAAGACAGTTTTCCTGTGTTTCATTTGTTATCTGTTACATAAAGCAGAAGTTCAGCATCATCTATTACAATTATTTTCCAATGGATATTGCTTCTCCTTTCTTTAGCTGGGGAAGGCTTTGCTTTTTGCTTCCTTCTCAAGTTTCCAACTATAATTAGGAATCAGTGCTTCAGTTCTTTTTCATCAATTGCTGCAGGATACAGACACACTAGTAGTACCTGCTGGTGCTTGTGTGGTGCTACAGAATCCTTGGGGAGGTGGGAAGTTGGGGGAATTTTGCTGTGAAAAGTCAAGGGATAGCTTCGAAAGATGTGATTTTAAAGCATTCTGCTTGCCCAATCTGAAAGAGTTTAAGAACTGAAGGTCCGTACCATGTGGAAGACGTGTTTCAGTCAGGTTTTGTTGGTATCTGGGGTTTTCCTTCTCTTAAAGGAAAATGTGAAAGGCATAATATTGACTAGACTATTACAATTACAATTTGAAATCATTTCAATTTTGCATTGAAACTGACAATTTCCACGTTTGAATTCAGCAATGCGGTTTGAGACTGTCAGATTTTCACAGTTATAATTAAATAGATCTAAATTCATCCTTGAAATCTATGGTGATGATTGACAGGGAAGTCAGATCTATATTCCAGTCCAAGCAGGGGAGAGAAGCTGATGCTGAGGGGGAGCTTTAAGATTCACCTCTCAACAAGCCCCTTGTTTATTGTGGTTTCACACCACACCATCCGATTGTCTCCCAGCCACAGAACAGATACCAGCAAGATTATTTGTCTTTTGTCTCTTGTTTCTTCTGTCTTCTGTAAAACAGGAGCTGCCTTTTCCTGTCTGTAAATCCAGTACGAAGGGATTTTCACCTCAGTTATCAAACTGCCATTGTATTATAAAATCATAAAATATACTTTTAAGCCAAAAGATTTTTTTTGCGTCTAAAGTGTGATGGCCACGTGTGTACACATGGAAAGATTAGTGGGAATTTTGGGAGGGGAACGTGATTCCGAGCCATACGGTTTGTAGGTGAAAAGAGTCAGAAACGTGAGGATAAGAAGCCTGGCTCAGGTGTGATTTATAAGTATTCAAATCAGGCTTAAAATAACCTCCAGGCAATAGAGAAGTGCAAGTAGGAACTGCACTGTGGAGAGTAGGCAGCAGGGCAAGGAACAGTGCTGGGAAAATGAATGAAATAAGTTATGACTGCAAAGCCCCGCTGGGAGTTTGGCGAGCCAGGAAATGGGATCAATTCTCGTGGTTTCCATTCTTTTTTCTTTTTTTAGCTTTGACAGAGGGAAGTGCAATAGATTAATATATAACTGTCTTAAGTGTTACTGAAGTTTTTGTCGCCTGTTGCTAATTTTAACTGGCTGTGCAGTGGGCTATGCAGTGAAAACTGGGCCGTTCTCTGACTCTGGCAGCTGAGCGGGGGCTTTGCAGAGGGTGTAATTTCCACCAACTTCAGCGAGGAGAGGCAGGCAAGAAAAAATCAGGCCTGATGGGTGAGCAGCAGCTCGGGGAGGCACTGGGGTCCCAAGCGAGCTGCCCTCTGTGTGGTCCTCCCCATCTCAGAACGGGTTTGTTAAGGCCCGAGGCCGCCGTGGTTAATTGTGCGCCCAGCACAGCTCCTCTGCTGTGCGGGATAATTCCCGTTTTATCCCTCTCTTTGCAGTGGATGCCAGGGCGGGTGTTGCACGGGATAATGCGGCCGTTTCTTCCCCGGGGACAATGGAGCAGAGCCCCGTTCCCGAGGCGGGCGGGAAGAGCCCCGGGAGCGCTGCCAGGAGAGCTCTGCCATCTGCTAAGCCCCGCTCTGGCTTCGCCTTTCCATGGGCTGTACCAGGGCGTACTGAAGATCCAGCGGCGGATTCATCCCTTGGAGAGGGGAAACTTGATGTCAGCGCGGCTCCTGGGGGGAACAAAGCCCCGAGTGAGGGCTCGGAGGGTCCCACAGCAGCTGTGCCCGACGGGGACGCCGATAAAAACCTGAGCCGGGCCCGGCCGGCAGCTCCGCTGCAGGACATCGAGCTCACACCTGAGGGACACGATGTGGCTGCCTCCAAGCCCAGGCAGCTGAACCTCTTCGACAGGATCTTCAAGCTGGAAAAGGGGAAGGAAAGGAGTAAAACACAGGGAGACCCCCAGGAGGGAAAGCGGGTGCTGGATATTCCCGACGGGAGCATCGCGGAGAGCGGATTGCGCAGCGCGCCCAACGGGGTCCCACAGGGCAAGGCAAGTGCTTCCCAAGGGCATCCCCTGCACTCTTGGAATGCTAACAGAGTGGGAGAACTCCCTGGGATGGTGGCTGTGGGAGGGAGTCAGAGATGCCCTGAGAACAACCCCAGGGCTCGCCCCGGGGGCGGCTGGAGGGAGGTGGAGGAGAGGAACCCGGACCGAGGGGTGAGGCTCTGTGTCACGACCAAATTGTGGCACTGACCTCCAGTTTAGTCTAATTTATAATTCCCCTAAAGCTTTGGGCAACAGAGCTGTGCTCACTCTCCAGCTGCCAGCATGAACAGCTGCAAATGAAAGCAGGAATACCTGAAACTAAGATCGTTTCTTGTGTTTTAGGACCTCGGAGTTTGCCACTGAGTGGTTTTCTAGATATTCTTGGTGTGTTTTGTGGCATTCTTAAAACAGTCACACTTCTTGGGCAATAGCTGCTTGTTGCACACCCTACTTATCAAAATAAGGAATATTATGCAGCAGCAATTTTTGTACTCTTGCTAATTGTGATTTTTTTAGTTAAGGAATTGTGGCCTGTTAGAATTGATTTTACGGGATAAGAATGTGATATAAGAAATTAAGTATCTTAACTGAAAGAGCACTCCAGTCAAAGGAGCTGAAAACAGACATGGGGTTAGATTTTTCACTTTTTACAAAGTCTAATATCAGCAAAGGTACTATAGAATTAATTTTCAGGTAATTAACTAGTGAAAAAGTCCATCCCCTGGATGGGAATATATGGTGTAACTCTTATTAGTTCTGCTGGAGAGGTGGAATGCAGTAATTGGTGATCGAGCTCAAACCCTGTCCAAGGCTAGGAACAGGAGACAGAAACCTATATGTAAACATAATTTTAATAACTACTTTTATTGGCCTAGTTCAGGCTGACCAATAAGATTTTGTGATCACCAATGCTTTTAGTGTGGAAAGCAGCTCACAAGGTGCTCACTGACAACACTGCAGGTTGTCCCCAGAAATCTTTGATTATTGATCTTCTACCTTGTCTTCCTTACCTTAGACCTTCTCAAATTTGAAGATCACACTTGTAAAAATTCACACATTGTAATATTTCTCTGAAGCATCATTTGCAAGACAAAGCAGTTGCATTTTTCACCACTGCCCTTAACAAGTGGCCCCACCACTTTTATTTCAGGCAGCTATGGATGCACATTCAAAGAATCCGTAAAGTCGTTCACCACCTAAACGGAACGGGGTGGATAATTTGGAATGAATCATCTATTCAGGGCACACTGGCCTTTCTGTGTGCAGCCTGTTAGAATGAAGCTTTTCAACACTAAATTCCTGCAGATATTTCTATCACACACGGGAAGTTATCCCTGTGGCTTGCAAGGATTGTTACTTTTACAACCAAAAGCAAAACTCTCGTTTCCTATTTTGCTGTCACTGCAGTGACACTACTTTCACATGACAGAGTGTGAGAGGTCACAGTTGGTGCAGCTGAAGTAGTGGGGTGACAGTCTGGTGAAAGAACACCCTGGAGAAGTTTTTAGCAGAAGTCAGAGTTAAACGTTTGCTGGGAGCAGAGTCCTGCTGGAAGCTCGAGTGAGGCAGTGCTGTATGAGCAGCCACTGGGGACTGGAAAGATCATTTAAATCATTCTCCCAGCCCAGACAGCTCCTGGAAGCACTGCTCATCCAGACCAAGCTTTGTTCCATCAGTACCACCTGGGTTCCTTACTAATTCCCTCTGATTTGGCGTTCTGTTCCTGTCCCCTTGTACCTGTCCACACCCTGGAGCTCCTAATGGGAGTAACCTGGAAATTCCGGGCGCTCCTCGGCTGTGGGTGAGGTTTGCTCTGGCTGTGAGTGCCTGCAGGATCCCAGCCCACACAGCAGCTTTTTGGCACCCAGGGACCTGCCTGAGGAAAGGTTTGCTGCTTATCCAAAGCGCCTGTGCTTGAAGCTGTTCCACGGAAATCTTTGAGGACTCCCAAACTCGGGGTTCAAGTCACTCTGTGTAAATAAATGGCAGATTTGTGTCACAGGGCAGTGGCATTTTAACCTTATCCTTGAATTCCTGGGCTGTAATTTTGTCTTTGGTTCTTCAGATATCAAAAGGAGTGTGTGGTGGGGCCGAGAGGAGTTAAGCACTTTTTCTGGGGAAAATATGTCAACTAAAAGACTCCAATATGTTGCCAAATTTAACTCAATTTCTAAAACAAAGGCTGTGGCTCAGTCGCCTTCTGTTCCCTCTAAAGTTCCAATTCTCATGTAGGATGGGAGAATGACCAGTCTAATTTAATTACTGTTACTGTAGTAACTACAAACTCTTACCAAATAACCAGACTAAAATTCTAGATATTGCTGCCAACAGTTCCCTTTTTCCTTTCTCTTTTTTTTTCTTTCTTTTTTTTTTTTTTCGGTGTGGATCATGACTTGTAGTATCTGTAAAAGCTAAAAGCAAAGCAAAGTTTCCCTGAACTGAGTGCCAAGACAAAACAAACAGCATTGCTGGTAAGTAAGAGAGAGGCTCCACAGTTGTAGCTTAAGAGCTGCACAAACATTCTGTGTTTGGTGAACCACTCTTTATTTTTGTGGTCTACAAAACTACATTCAGAGCACAGCATAATTAAAACAAGGACAGAATTCATGAATTCATGAAGCATTTACTATGTAAGCCAAAGAAAAGATAAATTATATGCCTGAAATGTTTCACTGAGCCATGATTCATGCAAACAAAAGTGCTGGCAGGAATACATTCTTTTGATATGTCGGGGGTTTTTTTTTCCCCTGATGACTGAACTGAAACTACAATATAAGTATTTAAGGTGTTTATTACCCCCAAATTTAGCTTCTCAAAGAAATGAATTGAACATTTACATAGTAACTATTAACTACCAATACTGACCTTCTGTTATTTTGGGGTTTCTTTCATTGTTTGCCCCTGGTGTTTTGAGTTTCCAACGGAGGCTTTTGTGGTGATTTTGTGGCTCTGAAAACGTGCTCATGTAGGGCTGTGCGTGGTCTGCCCCTGGTTTACGTGCTGGTGGCCTGAGTGGTGCTCCTTCCTGCGGCAGTGTTCCCGTGGGAGCACGGGATGGGTCACAGCATCCATCCAAGCCCAGATCAGAGCTGTGTCTCTGGAGCAAAGGGCAGCCTGGGCTTGGGAACCACAGCCAGGGGTCCCCATGCAGTGCTGGGCCGTTACAGGGCACATCTGAGCTCTGGAGATGGAGTTTAGGGATTTTGGGATGGCCCCAAGCCTCAGGACCTGCGGTGTCTGCAATGGCTTTTCCTTCTGCAGGCCAAGCGTGGCTTTAGCAGGGAGATGTCCTGGAACATCCAGTGCTGGAAAAAGCTGTGTGGAGCAGGGCTTCTTCCTCCTAGAATGCAACCCAATGCCAGGGCTCGGGCCTGCGTCTATAATAAGAACAATAATTCAAAAAACCTGTTTGTTTTTCTCGATGGCATCAAGTAGCAAAGGGTTTGATGCCATCGAACTCTTCAGCTGTGGAGCTGGTCTTGTTTAGCCACGCATCTCCTGCCTCCAGCTTGCCCTGCCTCTGCTGTCCCTTTCCCACCTGGAATGGAGGCAGCATTCTTCCCAGGAGGGGAAGCTGTGGATGCCCTCCCTGGGCACGGGGCTGGCGTGTCCTGCATGGCACAGAGTGTCCCTGGGGCACGCTGGAACTGGCAGCTGGACAGCGTGGGGTGCTGGGCCCTTGTCAGGCACCCTCAGCAGCCTCTTGAGGCACTCAGGCGGTGCTGAGCTGCTTCCTGGGTCAGCCTGGAAAAACGGTGGGTGGAGGAGCACGCAGAGTCTGTTCTGGCGTTTGAATGTACGCTTTAACTCCCTCGGTGCTGCGTGGGGATGGCCTGCTCCGTGCCCAGCTTTTCCTGAGGCCTTCTGAAGTTTAAAAGCATTTAAAGTCGATTCCTTCCACTGGTGGCCCAGAGAAATTTATGTCACATAAGTAGTGTGGTATCTTTAATCATCCAGTACAGGGAAAAGTTGTTGAGAACAATTTTATTTTAACTTTTCCCCCTAAAAAAGTGCTGAACTATAATGGGTTGGTTAGGAAAAAGCCCTTTGATGTCACTTAGACACTTTGATGTCACTCTGTTTTGCACAACCCCTCTGTTGACTTTACCTGTGCAGGTTCAAGGCAAAGGTGGCGAGAATGGCAGGAAAATTCAATATGAGAGGTGCCAAAGTCTCCAAAACTGGTCTGGGAAGTGATTTGTTTTGGTTTTTTTAAACCAGACCCTTGCTCAGGTGTCTAAACAGCAAGTAAATAACTGAATGTTACGTACCTGTGAGTGCTTGAGCACTGGAAAACTCTTTTTTGGGGCTCTGAGGTCTGCAATTCCACGAAGAGAGAAGGCAGCTCCATCAGGATAAGAGAACTGCTTTGAGCTGTTGCCTTTTTCCCCCTTTTAATGTGTGCCATGTTTGTGGTTTGCTAGATAAAAATGACTCCTGGAGTGGCAAAAAAGACAATCAGAAGCAATCTTTGTGTGGTGCAATCAGACACTGAGCTGTCAAAGGCCAAAATCTCAGCATTCATCCCTGTTTTTCACAAGTTTAACCCTGAAAAGAGACCAGCGGTGTTTGGGACTTGCTTTGTGTGTTTGCTGTACTTGGTAGCTGAGAACAATGTTCCCCCAACCAGCAGCAAATGCTGAAAGTCTTAGGAAAGAGGGAAGGAGAGGTATAAATGCTCGATTGTTCCGAACCCGTGGGCTGGAGAAGTATGGCTGGAATTGGTGTTGTGACTCCGAGCAGCATAATGCAAGTCCCAGAAGTTACTTTTGCATTCCACTGGAAATTAGGCAAGCTGGGACTGAGGAATCTCTGCCCCCTTTTTTTTTATTTTGTTTAGGAGATAGATGACTGCAAGCAAAAGGACCTTGGGCAGGACTCTGCAGGTGTCCAGGGTCTGGCTGCTGCAGCACCTGGAAGGGCAGAGGTAGAGCAGGACAGAGCCCAGGCAGCTGCAGCTGAGAACTCAGTCATGAGCTTCCTTAAAACACTGGTAAGCTTTGCCTTCCCATTCCAGCTCTTTTTGCTTTAAATTGCTTCCAAAAGTCCCCCGTGGACGCGTGGGGTGAATGAAACGTGTTCCGTGTCACGGGAGGTGTGTGGGGACAGGGCTGGGGTGGTCGGGGGGCGGTCACCTGCTCTGGAAACTTCCACTTCTGCACAGACATTTGTACACCTGGGGGTGTTCAGCTGTCTTAGAGATTTCCTGCAAAATAAATATTGCAGCACCTCTAAAAGTTCATTTTTATTAATTGGTGTATAAGTTTGAACAGTAAACATTTGGTCCAGGTATTTTTAATTTCAATCCTTGACTTTAAGTTGTTCTCAAGGAATATTTATTACAAGCTTTCCTACACGGGGGAAGCAATATTTGTGCTTTCACATTTGAGATCAGCAGGTTTTTCTTGCACAAACTCTTTGGAAAGACTGAGTCGAGTGACTGCTTTTTCTCAAATTCTTTTAAGGTCTCCCCAAGTAAAGCTGAAGCCAAAAGTGATTCTGAAGACAAGGTAGGGAGATTCCTCGTTCAGTCACTGGTCATTAGATGTTTTTGACACAGGGATTTCCTCTTCATTTTGTGCTTTTTTTCCCTCAATTAATGTCATAATTTGAAGTAATTTAAAATATTTTTCCCCTGGATAAATTGGAAAGGAAGATGAGAATAAACAGTGCAATTCTTTAGAGCATCTGTTACAATCAAAATCAGAACCGTTGCATTTTCTGCAAGCCTGGTGATGATTGGTAACACTTTTGGTTATTGCTCTGACATGTCCTTGATCTGAAACTGCAGGTCCCTGCAGTGGAAACCTCTGGAGTCCACAAAAAACTCCATTTGCTCATAGAGCAGGAGTCTTCTTCGCACTGTAAAAAAAATTAAGAAAGAATAACACCCTGAAAATGGAAGCGATTTCTTCCATGCAGATATTAAATAGCCAAAACCACACCATCTGGGAGGGTTTTTTTCTCCTGGTTTTTGATTCTTTTGTCCTATTCCATGGTCAGTCTTTGCAGAAAGCTCGGTGAGGCCACGGGCAATTTTTAGCTCAATAACTCTGGAAAAAAAAAATCTCTGAAAAGGGCCAAAGTCTTCCAGGCCCTGCAGAAAATGCAGTTATTAGATGGCCCTGGCTCAGAGAGACTCGCAGCCCTCCCCAGCACTGGAGAACAACCTGGTTGCTGCGTCCCCTTCCCGTTCCTGGCTCTGTCACCTGCCCCTGGGACAGGTGACTGCTGGGGCTGCTGTGCTGCAATTTGGAAACAAATTTGCTGGTTGGGCTTGGTCTGCTGTCACACCTGGGAGGGCAAACAACGCCAGGTGACTCGCAGGATATGCAAACTCATTACACGGAGATTAAATGGGAGTTCTCTTTTGCTTTATCTTCACAATCTGCGTGGCATTTTCACCTTATTAAAGGAGAAGTGTGTTGAAACGGTTCATTGATCAACTTCCATGTGGGAAAGCGGCAGATTTTTTCAGCTGATAGAAAATAATGGTTTGGTTTGGTTTGGTTTGTTTTTTTCCTTGAGAAAGGATTTGTGTGTTACAGGCGAAGTTCTGTTGAGTGAGGTTTTCCCTCGGTGCAGTGCCGGGGGCTGTTGGGTGGGTGCTGCGTCTTGGAGCCCTTTATAGTCATGGAATGTTCGGAGCTGGAAGGGATTCCGCAAGGATCATCACAGACACCCCAACAATCCCACCCTGCGTTGTCCAAACGCTCCTGGAGCTCTGGAAGGCTTGGAGCAGTGCCCATTCCCTGGGAGCCGGTTCAGTGCCCCAACACCCTCCGGGGGAAGAGCCTTTGGGTTTTTTTAGGAACAGGCTCTTATCAGCGCTGTCTCCGGCTCTAATCAGCTGGCTGAGGCCACACCCTTAATGACTGTCACTTCATTGACACCGCAGTTAATGAGCTCAGCCACACTTGCCCAGGACACCCCAGCAGGGACACGGCGGCGTTGTTGGGGTGTGCAGGGCCTGCGGTTGGGCTTGGATGATCCTCGTGGGTCCCTTCCAGCCCAGGATGTTCCATAATTCACATTGCAGACACTGTAGGTTGATTGGTTCTTTGGAGTCTGGGTGTCTTCATGTTTCCCTAGTTCCTGGAAATTGTTGTCAACTCATTTTAAAGCTTTTTGCTTTTATTTTTGTCTTGTTCAAGTGTGAAAGAAAAGAGAACAAAGCTTTGAGTGATTTGTCATTGGAAAATGTTAAAATTTGTATTTCTTCACTACATATAAATATATACATACACTATACATTGATTCTTAACTAAATCAGTAAATAAATTGCTTAAGGGAGATCAGAAGTCCAGGATATAAGGAAGTAGTAATAATCCTACGTCTTCCTTTGTGCCAGGTAATCAAAGGCATCTTAATGCTTTAAAACCTGACACCTTGAATAATTTATTAATTTCATGTACATTAATGCAAACTTGAAATATTTAAGGTAGGGTTTATCATGAATATTCACACTGCCCTTCTCCTAAATATGTAAAACATTTTCAAGTCTATTATACTGCAATAAAAGACTGAAGGTTTTCCCAAAGATTTATATATTTGCCTATTTTAAAATTATAAATCCTAAATTGCTTATTCATGAATTGAGAGTACAGACATTTCAGTCTTTGTGAGATACAGGTTTCAATTTGGAGATTTTAGAGGGAAAGTTGTGGTTTAATTTGGAATGGGGTGGATTGCCTGAGCTTTTATTTCACTGCTCACATAAGGGAAAGTCTGAGGAGAGCCGAGTAATCACCCAGAAAAAAAACCCCAACCCAACCAGATTTGTTGTCCAGGGCTAGGAGGAAATGTTTGCCTTAATACTACACGTGTGAGTGATGGAATGTGTTTCATGAGCCAACAACTGCAGTGAGCGCTCACCTCCACCTGCTCTTGTGCACAAGGGCTCCAAAGCTGAGAGGGGCCATGGAGGGCAGCCTGCCCCGAAGCCAGCACCAGAATCCCCCTCCAAAGGAGCCAAGAAAAAGAAGGCAGAGAGCCCCAAGCTGGGGCACGGCACATTTAGCAAGCTCTTTAGGCACAAGGTCGGTATGAAGCCCAGCAGCAGCAGAACCCTGGGCAGAGCAGAGGGCTCCTGTCAGAGAGCGGAGGGACCTCGCTGGGCGCCCGAGCCAGCATCTGGCCAGATGTGCGGTGCCCTGGGAACCACTGCTGGGCCGGGAGGGATGGGAACCATCCTCACCTGCAGCGTTCCTCTCGTTGGACCTTCTGTGAGCTCAGGGTTCTGGAACAATTCCAGAACAATTCTGGAGGGGAAAATTCTGCCCCCTTCCCTGCGCTTCCCGGTTACTAACACCGACTAAACCCTCCCTGGCCACTAAAACCAGCATTAAAACAAAAGGTGCTGACAGACAATGGGCCGTGTCGGTGTGAACAGAGCCTGCAGCTCCCAGACAGGTGCGACACTCGGTCCAGCTCCTCTCCGGGCTGTATGGTGGTTAATGGGCACCAGCTCGCCTGGAATTGGCACATTGGGGCATCTGATGCAGCACTGAGGAGGCTGGAATGTAGAATTTCCTGCAGAAATAGGTATTTCTCACTGAAAACAAGACAAGTAATTGCTGACTGAAGTTTAGTTTGAAGGTGAAAAAGATCTGGCTTTGATGGGTATTTTAAAGTGCTTAAAAAGCACATTCAAGCAAATGGGTGTTTCAGAGGACGTGAGTTTTTCTATTAAAAACCAAAAATCACAGAAAACTTTTGGCCTCAAGCTCTATGTTTGGATATTTCTGCACCCTCTGAAGATAACCTGCCACGATGCTCTGTGGCAGGAAAACACAGAATTGTACATTTTTAACCCAGAGAATGCGGAGGCAGAGACCCTTTGAGTGGGGGAGGAACATCATTAATATTTAATGCTCACTCCAAACACCCACGTGGAATTTCTGGTGAGTAGGGGGCTTTATAGTCAAGGGCACAAGTCATTCTTTACTACATTTTAAGACCAAAAATATTCTTTCCACTGTTTCATTTTTGAGATAAAAATGTCATCTGCATATTGCTGAAGGAATAATAATATTCCAAGTAGATTAAAGTTTACAGTTTTTGCTCTAAGCTGGAATTTGAGATTTCATCTCATGCATTCTATGTTGATAGATAATAGTTTTGTAATTTAATGCAATTAAAATATGAATTACTTGTTCAGAATGAGTTAGGGCTTCCTGGTAAAACCCAAACTTGGCTGGATTTTTTAAGTTTTTAATTTTTTAACTGCCATAATTAATCTTGCAGTAAGTTGTAGTGAGAAATTCCTGCTTTTCACTGCAATATTTGATGAAAGTTTAAAGATTTTTTTGTCTGGAATGACAACAATTATCTTGAAGGAGTGAAATAGCATTAAATTTTTACACCAATACAATCTTTCTTATAAAATGTCATTACTTTTAAAACAGGTTTTTCTTATTTCTATGTTTATTTTTGCAGTTTTATTTCCACATACAAAATAGAGAAGCAGTAACTGAGATAGCATTAACTATTAAGAATCAAGGAGGTGGATTAAAATGGTGCCAACACTTTGTAAGGCTGATGGAAATCAGTTCAAATCAGAGCAGTGATGTGACAGGCAGGCCCTGGACTTACCACTTCTAGTAAAAAAAAATTAAAAATATAGTTTATATCTTTGAAATGCATTTCATTATATGTGAACTAGATGAATAGGTAATAAGTTCCTGTTTGAAATGATCCTTTAAATTTATTTATTCATATTTAAACACTTCACTGCCTCCTCTGAATGTGCTTTTTCAGCAAGTCTTCCAAAACAGACTTCTCTACCTTAGTCCGGATTAGATTGACCATTAGTTAAACAGAAACGTTTTTGAGTCTCCTGTGTTGCATGGATACCAACTCTGAACACCTCGTGAGTGTTGTGTTCACACATCCTGACAGAAACCCAGAACTGGGGTTTGGCCTTCGGACCTGGGCTGGGTCCCTGTCTGCTCCTCCATTCCCACCCATGCATATTTGCCTTGCATGCTAATTTTGCAGCATAACTGTACTGATTTACGGAATTTTTGCTTGGAAGAGGAGAGGGTTAATCACTTCCTTCCGGCACTAATGCTGAACCAGCCCACGGCAGCACACTTGCTCTTACCTCCTGTTCTGGATCTTGTTTGTTAGAGCTGGCCACAAAAGAAGTTCTTGGCTCCTGCAAAATAACTCACCTGTTCTTTCACGAACTCCCCAAAACCTGTGCCAGGCTGCTGAAACCCAGAGTGCTGGGCTCAGCTTATGGCTGGAGGCTCTGGGTTTGTACAGCTCACGTAATTCTCCTTCAGTGCAAGCTCTGCTGGGTGTGAGGGGCAAGAGGTGCTGGTGCAAATCTCTGGCCAAGGAGGAATGAACCAAGGGGATCCCTCCTGGATTTGTGTATTTTGATGAAATCAGGAGCCCAGCACTGAGAATGAAGTTTTTATTAAAGAGCAAATCTCATCTAAAGCCCAAAAGTGTGAGAGGATGGGTTAAACCAACCTCCAGCAGCTCCTGCTCCTGGCTCACAAAGCCAGGGCTGTTCTGTGCCCTTGGCTTCCAGGTTTTCACGTGCCTGTGTTTTGTGTCCCAGGAAGCAAAGCCTCCTGCTTGGGAGGTGCTGTGAGCACATCCCTGATGGTGTGGGGTTCCCGTGGAAAACACCCAGCTCTGGTGTGTCCCTGAGCACTGGAAGCTGCACACACAGACCCCGCACAGGAAAATCCCTGCTAATATCTTAAAATTCTGTGTAATGATTTACCTGAGTAAAATGGGGATATATGGAATATGGGAATGCGTGTATAAATATATATTTTTTTAAGAGTAAGTTGAGGATTGCAAATGCAGCAGCACGAGAACAAAGAATGCACCACCAGGCTGGTGCAGGTAGAAGGATGGGACCTGGCATTCCCTCCAGCAGCCCTGCCTCTTCCAGGGATCAGTTTCCATGGTTGCAGGAGCCAGGACTTTCCCAAACATTCACTAAAAATAAAACAACGTGTGACACAGACAATTCCTGAACTGTGTAACTGCGAGTGCTGACGTTGCCTCAGACAGACTCATCTTTGTGTTTTGTTTCCCTTCAGGCTGCGAAAGAAACCCAAGAGACAACCAACACCAAAGTGAGTGGGATGGTTGGAGTTATCTGTGCAATGCAAAGGGGATCATTCTTGCCGTCATGTTCAGTCCCTCAGACTGTGTTTTAATTTCTTCATCAGTTATTGATCTGTGTGCTGGAGGGTGCGTTGCTGTGTCATTTGTTCCCCTGTTCAAGGTGTCACCTCATCTGAAAGGGCAGGGCTGCAGCTGATGGGTGGGGAGAGGTGATGCTCACCTGCACCGGGGGATGCTCGCCTGCACCGGGGGATGCCTGGACGTGCTGTGTCTTGTTCCCCACAACATCTGTGTCCGTGTTTCCTTCCAGAGCCCTGAGCAGCCTCCTGTTAGCTCTGTAAAAGCAGACAGAAGCGTCCCTCCCTCCCAAGAGGCGCCGGCCAAGCAGAACCCGAGAGCGCCCGAGGCCGCGGCCCCAGCGCAGGGAGCGGCCGGTGACCCCCCCCGGGAGGGCTCCAAGGACAAAGCCTCGGCCACTCCTCTGCCGCTGAGCAAGCTCTTCTGGAAAAAGGTACTGAGGAGAGGGGCACGAACGACGTGGGGATGGCCAGGCCACACCTGTCTGTAGCACTGATTGTGTTCCTATGGAATAAGGAAGGTTATTCTCTCTCAATTCAACACTTTTGTTAAAAATCCCCCAGAGGTCACCGCGTCCTTTACCAAGTTGTAACTTTAACAGAGACTTAAACCCTCTTTCATTTCTTTGGCTTTCGTTTTAAGTGTCTGAAAACCTGGAACCCGGTGAGTCTATTCTTATCCAATGGAAAATATTCCATGACAGACCAGATCCGTCTTTGAATTTGGGGTCCTGATTGTTTGGGAAGGCACATTATTCCTCAGGTGAAACAATTTCACTAAAAGTAGGACTAACTGAAAACACAGCTCCATGATCCCTATGGTTTATAAGCTGAAGGTTTGTTCTTCCTTCGTTTCGTTTAATAGAAGGGCTGTATTCAACTTTACTGAGTCACTGTATGTTGAATAACTGCTTTTCTGGGCTTCTGTTCAAGTGCAGATCCCAGAAATCCCAAACACCCAGATGCTCCTGAGGGGCTGCTCGCCCTGGAGCTTCTGTATCTGTGAGCAGTGACACTGGAGATACACTCTGGATAATTATTTATGTTTAAAAAATGAAGGTGTTTAGATATTTGTAGAGCAAACACGCTTGAAAGTAATCAAAGCTTGAAATATTTGCCACTTGGGACTGAATTTCCTGGGAAACTGAGTGATTCAGGTGCTTGGAATGAGAGGGAAGTTGGGAAGAACAGGGAGAAGGAGGTTTTTTTATATAGTTGTTATTGCTGCAGAAAACTCCTCTGCGTAGTAAGGCTTTATTTGAAAACAGAGCTGGGAAGGAGGATGTGTGCTGAACATCAGGATGACATGAGGGGAAAGAGAGGCCTTCTGGCAGACTGCTGTGTGTAATTTCAGTGTAAAACAGAAGAATAAATCTGGTCTGAATTCAGTAATTTCATAATGAAGTAATGAGGTCTTTTGAAAAAGAAAAAATGTAGAAGGAAAAATATTCTTGCAGAAAAATAGTAAAAATCCCTCCTGTGGAGGAGAAATCAGTAGCGATGGTTGGTCTAAAAAAATTAATCTGATATTGGTATGATTTCAAAACCTTATTTTGAAATATTAATCTGAGTTACAGATGTTTTGCTGCTCTGTGTAATGCAGGCTCTGCCCACAGTGAACACCAGCTCCCCAAATCTCATTTTAGAGCTAAAACGGGGCTTGGTCCCCACCCTGAGCACCTTTAACCCTGTGACAATCTTCAGGGGAAGCTCTGGGGCCTCAAACACCTCAGGGGGATAAACCTTGTGCCAAAATTGTCTTTCACTCCTGTTGGCTGATAATGCTGGGTTTAATTTCCTCTGCCTCACCTCAGCTCTTTGTGTCAGGGGATAGAAAGTTTTGTAAAGAATTCTCCACCACCCCAAGCAGATTTTGTTGCTGCCAAAGCTGTTGAGGTCTGGTTAAAGCATTTCCACAAATGCTCTGAGTTACAACAGTGTGGGAAATCTGAACTTCGTAAAGTGAGCTCCTTTGTGCTTAGTTAGAACTCCTTGGGTCTGCAATCATGCCGAGACCAAACATTTTTGCCACTTTTCTGGGGGGAATTTCTGCAGTAGAGAACTGAATTTGGTCCTAAGAATTAAAAAAAATTTTTAAAATCTGCCTGTTTGAGCATTGAAACCTTACCTGTAACAGGCTGATGTCGCTTTACTGAGTTTTCTTGACAGAGAATAATATTATATTTCCTTTGATGAAAGACCCTGCTGACCCAGTCAGCTCGAAACTAAAAATATGAGGATAGATGTACAAAAACCTAAAACCGCAAGGACAACAGGTTGGCCTCAAACTCAGCTTGGTTCAAAGATTCTGTGGGGTTTTCTGCAGCGATTTTATCTTTTCCTGGCACACTGAATGCACTGCCCTTTTGCTAGGACAGAGGGTCCAAGCTGGCAGCTGCTCAAATAGGTGGAGGAGTCAGAGCCACGAGTAGTTTTTCTTTTGAACTAACAAACAGCAACCACAACACTCAATAGATCCAGGATTCAGGTCCAGCTTCTCTTTCCAGGCAGTCTCTTAAATATCCATCTTCTGATGAGCTTTCACTTCAAAGTGAAGCTAATGAAGTGCCTGTCAACACGTTGCAGTTAATGCTGCTGCTCTGACTGCAGATGAATAAATATGTAAAGGAAAAATGAAAAATTCCTTATTCAGCATCTCAGCTGGGAGCCACTTTGTATTTGCCCCATTTCCTGATCAGTCTTCACAAGAATTTTCATAACTGTTACTCAAATATTTGTCATGCCAGCATTTTTTTTTCCCATAAGGAATACTGATAGAAAATTACAGTTAGTAATTTCCAATATTTGTGTTGGAAAGCTGCTTTCAAGGCCTTGTAGATATCTGATCAGGGCAGAGAAACATGATGCTTCACATTTATCTGATCAAAGCAGGCCAGGACATGGTGGAAGGTGATCAAGGCAGCATTATTTAGACTGCTCTGTGAGCTGTCCTTAAAAGCAGATGTATTTTCTTGAAAAACCTGAATTTCAAGCAACTCTTGCCATACAACTACAGGAAAATTGTGCTCTTTTTCCTGAGGGGTATTTATGTGCTGATAGTGCCAATGGCAAACTGATTAATTACAGGAAAAGCAGAACGTGGAGTCACAGACTGGTTTGGGTTGGAAGGGATCTTAAGGATCATCCCATCCCACCCCCTGCCATGGGCAGGGACACCCCCCACTATCCCAGGGTGCTCCCAGCCCCGTCCAGCCTGGCCTTGGGCACTTCCAGGGATCCAGGGGCAGCCACAGCTTCTCTGGGCACCCTGTGCCAGGGCCTCAGCACCCTCCCAGGGAAGGATTTCCTCTGTAAAACCAACCTCAATTCCCCCTCTGTCAGTGTGAAGCCATTCTTTGTCCTGGAGAAGAATTTCCTGAAGAAACGTACAAAAAAAAAAAAAAATCACTGATTACTTTAAACAAATCAATCTGTGAGCAGCTGACCACCCCACAGCCCTTACTTCACTGGGCAGAGCTGCAGAGACAAAACCCTGGGCTGCAGCTGCAGGAGGTGATCCCAACCTGCACCCTCGGAGTGCTGAGCTCCCAGGAGCTGAGCTCTGCTTCTGTTTCAGCTCCTGCACTGAATCCTTCCCGTCGAGCAGAGAGACGGAATTGATTATGTGGATGCGTGAACAGGCAGAGATCTAGGTTAAAATTATTATAGATTGATTATCTCCAAAGTGTTCATAAATATAAATTAAATCTACAATTCCACAGGGAACGGGGGCTGTGCTGCAGCCATCTCAGGCAGCAGAGGATAAGGAATATTTATTCCCTCATCATTCTTCTCCCCGCTACCCCACCCCCAAAATGTTGTTTCTTCCACAAAAGAGGAGTAAGCAACAAAGTAAAATTTCTGCTGCTGCTGTAAGGGTCCATGGAGTGTCCCCTTCCTGACTGTGGAGTCCCCTGCAACTTAAAAATAATATGACAGAACTAAAAAGTATAAAAGAATATTGATTGAATGGCTTCTGTATGAAGATCTACAAGAATTGGGATTTTATTTGCTCAGAAAGGGACACGACAACAGCATACAGAAAACTGCTCGAATGTAAAAAGGAACAGGAAATATTGTTGTTCAAATTAAAAGCAGCAGAGTGCCACATAAAATAATGTGACAGACAAGAGCGAATCTGTGACAGGACACAGGGAATGGCTTCCCACTGACAGGGAGCAGGGTTAGATGGGATATTGGGAAGGAATTCCTCCATGGGAGGGTGGGGAGGCTCCGGCACAGGGTGCCCAGAGAAGCTGTGGCTGCCCCTGGATCCCTGGAAGTGTCCAAGGCCAGGTTGGAAGGGGCTTGGAGCACCCTGGGATAGTGGGAGGTGTCCCTGCCCAGGGCAGGGGTGGAATGGGATGGGCTTTAAGGTCCCTTGCACCCAAACTTTTCTGGGATAAAGGGCTTGCACCAGGTCTAATTACCTGGATTTTAGCACAATAGCTTCTTTTTCTGGCAGAAAGGAAGACACTTCTTTATATAATTACAGTGGGATGAGAATCAATCAGTGATCCTGAGGCACAGAAGAAGGTTATTTACCAGGGCAGTTACAAAAGGTGCAATAGTCAGATAAGAAATGCGTGTTCGGTCTCCTGCAGCAGAAATGGCCTCCTGCTCCTGCACCCTGCCCTGCACAGCTCTGGCTCAGACACTCTGAGTGTTCCCGGGATAGCTCTGAGAAGGCTGTGGAATGAGCCACGCAGGAGATTGATCACTGAATCTTCTGGAGATCCATATTTCAGAGGAATTTGCTAACCCCATGCCTCTGGCTGAAGAAGCATTATCATGGAAGCAACTTCCCAGTAATTCACAAAGGCTCAGTGGGACCCCAAATCCTTCTCTAAAGGCCACTGAGCACCCAGCAGCTCTCCTTGAACTCAGCTGAGGGCCAACACCATCAAAGAGGGGGACTGTGACCCATGGAATTAAATGAAGTAATAGATGAGCTGCTTAACAGCCTTGTACCTCAGGAAGTCATTTATATCTGTACCAAGGGCAAGTGGAGCAGGGGAGGGGGATGTGACCAGCCTGGCAATGCTGGGCTGGGGTGTTGCACTCCTGTATTTCACTAAGAAGGATGTTTTACAGTGTCAGCAATTAATGGTGTCCATAGTGTGTTTTAATTAATCAATCAATCCTGATTCTGCTTTTGTGTGCAGATTCCTGGGAATGATCTTTCTCATATTTACTGCTTTTATTTGAGTGTTATGTACTCAGAACATTCATTGCTGCGTGCATGCAATTTGATTTAAATCTTCTTTTAATATCATCATCAAAGCTAAAGTCTTTGGGACTGGTACTACAACTCAAGAAAAGTTACTCCTTTAATTTTTATAAACTGGTGGGATTTAAACACTTTTTTTTTTAACTGAGATTGATTAAATTCCTGGTACAGCATGAAGAGATCAGTGAAGCTGAGGATGCTTTCATGCCCTGTTAGTTCTGAAGCACTTTGATTGCAAAAAAAAAATAAAAGCAACCAATTCCTCCCTGATCACGGATCAAGTCTGAATGTTTTTCCCTCTTTCTCTCCCAACGCCGACCGCAGAACTCCTCGGAAGAAGCAGAGGCCGGGAGCAATGAGAAAGCGGAGGTGGCTCTCGAGGCGGCGGCTCCCGACAGGGACGAGAGCAAGAGCCCCGAAGCGGCCGAAGTGAAACCGCGAGGGGCGGAGAGCAAAACCCCCAAGGCAAACCTGAGGAAGTTTTTCAAGCTGGTAAGCGCAGCGCTCCCTCCGGGAGTTCACAGGGGAGGGATCGCCGCCGGGCTGGGGGGCGAGGCTCGGAAAACGCTTTGCCTTTGTCTGTGGGGGCGCAGGGATGCGCAGGGATGCGCGTCCGGCACGCGTCCCCGCATCCCCCCGCGCATTCCCCGTCCTGCATCTCCCTCTCGCGGCTCCTCCCGGAACGTCCCGCGGGCTCCGGGGGCCTCTTCCCCCGCCCAGGTGTCCCAGGGAGCTCCGGGGGTGGAGACAACCAGGATGCTCCGCTCCGCAACCCGCATCTCCCGGGAGGGTGCTCCTGGAGGGGCCCCCCTCCAAATCCCCCTCCAAACCCGTCTCCCGTCGAACCTCCCTGGACTGCCCTGAATTTTTAGTAGGACAACTTTTTTTGGCAGCTTATGTTGGTTGAGTAAGTTGGCATGTAAAAGGATGCAATCACTGCTGCAAAAATCCATTAGATGGAAAAAACAGGCGTAAAAGTACAATCTGATCCTGCTTCCCAAAGACTGGAGGTGGTGAAGTGGCTGATAGCACCTTGTGGCTGTAAGTGTGAAAATACCCTGATGGATTTGTGTAAAAACAGCCAGACAATATTCCTCCAAAGAGCCCTGAAGAGTGGCCAAGAAAGAAAATAATCCAAGGCATGAAATAGCATTTCTCCAATTCAAATTGTAGCAGACCTTGAGGATTTATACAGCACTGATCTATTTTGGCAAGGATTGCAAATGCCTGTGGAAGACTTTTAATTTCAATCAGTGCTGCTTTATTTTCAGGCAGTTACGGGGATGTGGGTGTATAATATTAAAACCTGAGAACCCCAGTTTCCTGTAGTGTGATGTGCTGCAGAGCCCAGGTATGTGCCCACAGGTGAGCAGCCACCAAGGTTCAAATTGTGAGTCAGACCATAGGAGGTACACACCACAACCCCAACCCTGATTTGCTTTTTATTTCTGAAGGATTGGTGTTTCTTTTATTCCCAATTGTTTGTTAACCTCTGCCCAACCACGATGGGTACAGTTACTTTTTTTTCTTTGTACTTTACCACTCTGGTGTACTGGAGGAGCCACGTCAAAATTCCTAATATCAGCCAGAAATTGTGCACCCAGCCTGCTTTTAATACCACGTAAGGTTTTATAATGTCCCTCATTTTGGAAAAAAAAAAATCTCAATTTTATTCCTAAATCCAAGGGGTCTTGTGGTTATCCTGCATGGAGCCTTGTCCCCATGGCAGGCATGCAGGAGGGGATTTGGGAGCAGTGCCCATCAGACACCAGTGACTGTGGGGATAATGTCACCCCACCAAAAAAACAAATGCACCCATTAAAAAAAAATAAAGCTGTTCCACGCCCATCTTAGTCAGCGTGGAAGGAAACAAAGCTGTGGTAAAAGTGGGAGACGGACACTGCTCTAATCAGAGCAGGGATTTAATCCAGATTTCTGGATTAGAAAGACAAGACCAGTGCGTAGGCAAACACCCACTTGGGAAAAAGAGTTGTATCCCTGGGAGTGTTCAAGGTCAGGCTGGACAGGGCTGGGAGCAACCTGGGATAGTGGAAGGTTATTAGAGAAATAATCTCTCTGGCAAGGTTGTCCTTTAATTTTGCACTAATATGATTATTTATTGGGATTTCCTTCTGTCTACAGAAGATCCCAAGGTATTCTGACAGCATCCCCAGTTACATCACACAGGGCAGCCACCCAGGAGCCTAAGAAAAGGTGTCTTAGCATTTTAGGATTCAAGAATCTGGGAATTAAGCCTTATTCAACTTCTTTCAACTGTGAGCCTCAGCCAGGCAAGTCAGGTATTCTGTGTGTGCCTGAGTTTTGCCATTCTCTGCTCAGAAAGCACAAGCAGGGGGTGATACAAGGAGATATTTAGATCCTCAGCACTGCAGAGGTCAGTACTGACACAAGGAGAGTCACAGAGAGATCCAGCAGTCATTTCCCTTGGAAAAGGCAGTGTGTGTCCAAACACTCATGGCTGACTTGCTCAGCACCAGCATCCCTTCTTATTTATCATGAATTGTTTGCACTTGGAAAGGTCACAAAAGCCACCGCTGTGGTTAAAATAAGAGAGGCTTGGCAAATGCTATAAAAGCAATTGGGAAATTATAGAAGGATGTGAAAGACATAAAAGATGTAAGGGATATAAAGCTCTGTGATTGAATGAGAGATGAAGAAATAGCACAGCTCTTTTATCTCATAAGTCACACCTACGGGCATTTGAAATCCTCTGCTCCCAGATGAAAGTCACTCAAGCCTCATGAATCAAAAATCGAACAGTTCTTGTGTTATTTCCGGGGTGGGACAAGTCAGAGCCAGTGCAGGGGTCCTGGCAGACGTGGTTCCACCTGAGTCGGTCACCCCAGGTCCCCTCTTCAGGCATTTTAGGGGTGAGCAGGTCTGGGAGCCCCTCAGGACACTCCAGATGTGAGGGAAAAGCCCCTGATTTCTCCATAGGATTAAACAGATGCAAAGCTAGGTGAGATAAATCCTCTCAAGATGCCTCATTTGAGATATTTTGTGGAGGTAAGAAGGGTGTAAAACCACATTTTTAATCAGAATGAGATCATTTCCAACTGTACACTGGGGCTCAGCTTTGTCCTCAGCCAGGGACTGACTGGCAGCACAGCAGGTCTGAGGTAGTGTTGAGTAAGGACATCAAATGTCCTGTTTCTGGATTACTGAAGATGCTCCCAAGGAGAATTTACCTTTCTGGAATAACAAAATATTCTTTCAAAATCATCTGCACCATCTGTGCTGGCCTACTTCCCCACGTACACAAACCTTTAGGCAGTAAATAGCATTTGGAATCAAAAAGAACTATTCTGTGCTGTCACAACCTAACTTACCTTCATTATTCATGAAAATTATTCACCCTCCTCCATGTAAAGATATGCTAATCCACCCTTTTTGCTGCAGAAAACTTTTTGGGAAGCTTTGGACAGCAGCAATCTTAAGTGACCAGAGGCCAGGATAAGAGGTCAGCAGTGCTCTGGAGAGAAATCCTTGGGATTGTTACATTCTTGTCTCACTGACAGCAAGAGGGAGCTTTGTCTAGATCTCAAGGTCTTCTCTCTGTTATTTTTGGTTGAAAAAAATTTTTTAAAAGGAGATGGATTACTAGAGGTTGGCAGGGCTATTTTTTTTCTGGGTTTGGGGTGTTTACAGGGGGAAAAGGCACCAGTGATTGCTGTTGTGGCACAAACTTTTGTCTTCTGGAGGCATTTGAGGACCTGCTGAAAGAGAAATGCAAAGCAGATCTTATCACAACGCATCTTCACGGGCTCTGGCCTGAGTTTCTCTCCAGCACAGACCACACTGTGCTTCCTCCCCTGCACTTGTGCAACCTCCTGCGCAGAGAAAGCCTCACGAGCACACACACCAGGC
Organism: Atrichornis clamosus; assembly: GCA_013400975.1. Lineage (NCBI taxonomy): Eukaryota > Metazoa > Chordata > Aves > Passeriformes > Menuridae > Atrichornis > Atrichornis clamosus. The sequence continues at coordinate 359,433 of WBMZ01003466.1, read as the reverse complement.
TCAGCACCGGCACAGCCCAGAGAGAGAATTTTCCCCACAAAGGCAATGAATTGTCACGGAGAGGTTCAGTCTTCTGTCACGCTGCTGCCACGTACCGATTTTCTGTGGTTTTCTGGCAAAATCAGGGTCTGAAGTGGGTCCTTGCAGTAGCAGCAGTTGTAGGATCAGGCTGATGCTGTTGTGCTCCAAGTTACAAATGTACAGGCTGCAGAAAACCACAATTCCGCCTGATCTATCTTTAGAACCAAAGTCACATCCTTTCATTGTTTTCATTGAACTTATGCAATGAAAAATGACATTTCAATTTGGGCACTTTGAAATTCTGGAGGTTATTTTACGCTTTGCTGCGAAGCTCTGTGGTTTGTACGGTACCCAGGACACCACACTGAACCCTCTAACACATTTTTTAATTACAAATGTGCATTCCTGTTGCTTTCTTTGTAGCACTAAACCTTAATCTAATTGTCTCAAAGCTTGTAATATTTACTCAGCGAGCTAGTTTTGTCAAATAGGGTTTTCTCATTTTAAATCTGGATGGAAACAGGGGATTGTAACTTAGATATTTCAGAGTCAAGGTTTGCTCTGAGTGACCTTCCAGTGCTACAGCCTCAGGGTCTGCTTGGGTTGTCCAGGCTGGAAAGGGGGGGAGCCAAGGAGGGATCATTATTTACATGTGTACAGGCTGCAGGCATCAACTGGAGAGCAAAAAAATTGGGATTAAATGGATGCTGATGATAAAATACAAAAATATATCTATAAAGCTGAGTGGGTTTTAATTATTCACAGGACAGGCACTTAGTAGGATGGTTAAATAGAGAAGCAGTCCTGTTAGATTTTGTAGGACAGATTTGGCTTGGAAAAGCAAGGAAAAGCTCTTCCCTAGAAAACTCCAGTGGCAGGGCTGGCAGCAGTGTCTTGTTTAGTGGCTGACACCATCCCTGGTCCACTGAGACCTGAGCCCTGGTTCTCAGGCCTTCATGGGAATCCTGCCTCGCCAGAGACAACCCCACGGAAAAGAACGGGCAAAAATCTGCCCCGGAGATGTGGATTGTTCAAAAATATTGGCGGAGTTGCTGCAGTGCCTGGGTTTGTTTCAGTGCTGGGAAGGGTGGCCTTGGCTCAGACCTTGAATCCTGTGTGTTTCCATGTGGAAGGAGTGCCTCAAACAGGAACCCTCTGTTGTTTTAGTCAGCCAAGGGTGATGGAGGCACAACCAGTTCCGAAGAGGGAAATGGCCCAAGCCCCAGACACCACGTAAGTGGACTTTTCGGTTTTTTGGCCTGGACTTTTTGTTTTTTTGGCCTGGACTTTTTCATCCTTTGGTGATGGGTTCTTGTCACCTCCTTCCACACAACTCTACCTCTTGAAAAGTGAAAGTCTGTGAGAGGAAAGTGCTACACTCACTGACCTTCATCTATTGACACATTTTTTATCTATCTGTTTTATCTGTTCATAATATTAAGCAAGATTATAAGGAGTTAACACCCTATTTTTTTTTTAAAATGCTTTTTCCGGGTGTGTTCCTCTTCTGAAAATAATTAGTGAGTTTCTGTTCAGTTTTCTTTGCTATTTCACTTTCTGCAAGTCCCTTGGCTTAAGCAGTGGAACTAAATGCACACAGAATTATTTTTACTTTGTTGATTTACTTGTCTTCTGAGGAAAGAATCATTTAGGTAGAAACTCTACAAAAGAGAAATGAAAGTGAGAATGAACACCGTTCACTGCAATTTAACAAAAGCCATGAAAATATTTTTTCCTTATTCTGTTTTTGTTTCCTTCACTCTACGTTCATAAAAGCTAAACCCAACCTTTGGGTGTGGTATTTACGTTATATTCTTCATGGCTTTAAAATGCTTCAGAAAAATCACATTTTCATTAGAAATACAAATCCTGTTAACTTGAGAGCCAAACCCTCATCTGCTGCAAGTCAAGATATCCAGAAGAGTTGCATTCAGTAATGAGAGATAAAACAAGGTTCTGTGTAGGGATGGTTCCCTTTAAGAGAAAAACTGAAGTTGTACTGCAAACTGACATTTCAGAATTTCCTTTTTTTTAATTAACAGTGACATTATTTCTCATTCTTCCTATTTTCGTGGTGACTGATGACACTAAGATCAATTTTTAGGATTGTCTCTAAAAGCATCTCAAATACAGGTCTTGTGTGACATTTAATCCTAATTTCATACGAGAGTTTTGTGATCTGGGTAAGACACTAAAAGTTACAGTTTTATTATTTTAATTAGCAGCCAGTTTCCTTCCACTTTTGTAAATCAGCATATTAGTCTTCCTCCTTCTCTCCCTGCCCTGGTGTAAGTTAGGACAGTTTTATTACACAGAAAAGCCCAGGGAAACCTGGATCTGCTGTTGGCTTCTTCCTTTTTGGGGATTTCTTTGCAAGGATTTCCTGAAATTATTCTATCATGTCTCTGGCACGCTGTGATTCTTCTCCTCTCCCCCTCACTGCCATTCTGTGCACTCCAGAAATGCACCTCAGCACTGCTCCAAACGCTGCAGGAATGCTGGGCTCTGCCTCTCGCCCCTCAGCCTGGGACGAGGATCTCCTGTGACAGGAAGGGAAAAACGCTGTCCTGTCCATCTTTGTGTATTTCAGTGGCACTGCTAACGCTGAGAGAGGCAAAGCAGTCTGTCAGGAGCAGCCCCCCTTTGGAACCAGGAACGTTAACATGTTTCATTATTCATGGGCTTCACTTCGCATTTCCTGAGCTGCTCCCATCAATATCAAATATGCCGATTTCCTGCCTTTCAAGGTTAACATGAAACACCTCAAAGAGATTATCTGATAGGATCTTTCTTTCCCCCCCTCTCTTATTTTGCCTGGGAAATGCATTATGAATCTTTTTTAAAAGTGTTTTGTCTGATTAACATCAGAGGCCCACCCTGCTGACAGAAATTGCCCCGTTGCATCCCTGCGTTGGCTGCAGCGCTGGCTCAGGCACGTGTGGGGAAGGAACACTCTAATTTTACACCCACAGAGCAAAGCCACAGATTTCACAGGGTGTTACTAAGGGTTAGAGGTTCTCCTGGCCCCTCTGAACTCAGCTGTCTCGAGGCTCACTGCTGTGTTCGGTCCCAGAGCCGGGCTTTGGGCGCTGCCGTCGTTTCCGAGCGGAGTGTGCAGGTCTGAGTTGCACCAAAGGCACTTCTCAGGGGTGAGCTGAGAGTGGGAAGGGTCTTGTGAACCAACTGCTTGGGCAGCAGCTGAGAGCTCCCAGAGCGAGAGTTCAACTGAGGCAAAGAGGCAAATTAAATTTGGCTTTTTGTTCATCCTTGTGCTGGGAGAGCCCCGGCGTCACTTGGGAACCCAGAAGTGCCCCCAGGCAGGTCTCCCTTCTCAGGTGAGGGGAGCAGGACACTGGAGGCTGGCTGTGGGGTCTGTGCAGCCCCAGACCACACTCCTGCTCTCCTCTGACCTTGTTGAATTTGCTTTTATGAACTATTGACACTTGGGGTACAGAGCCACTGATCACCTCCATCTCCATGGGCTCCCTGCAGAACCAGAGCAAAGACTGGAGTTTTGAAGCCTCAGAGCAAAATCCAGACGTGAGGAAAATATACCCACATGTGTCTGTCCTTTGGAAAAGGAAATAATTCAAACAAGCACATATTTTGTGGAGGACTCGAGCCTCCTGGTCAAAACTGAATGCATTAAATGGCTGCAGGTTCTGTAATTTAAATATGGAGGTTTCTTCAGATTGGGTAGGGAAGAAAGGTGAATTGAGTGAAAAAGGCAAGCTGTAGTATTGCAGTCCCCTCTCATTCTTGTTTCCCCCAAATCAGACTGGCTTGAACTCTTTTTTTTAAATAGATGCAGGGAGTCTATTTGCATTCTGTTTCTCTGGAGTTTCTGCTTTCAGGTTTTTCTCTGAACTCGTGATCTCTAAAAATGTTTTTGTTTTGAATGAAAGCTAAGCCTGTCGTGTAAGCACACAACCCCAGGCCTTTAAAAAGAACACCAAATATTTCAAGACTAATGGTAAAATTCCCAAAGCTGGAAAAATACACAGCATTAAGCTTGGGCCATGCCCTGAGGGCAGATGTAAGATTTCCAGCTTTTCAACACATCAGATTTGTGTTATCTTAATGATGTTAATAAATAAAGCAATATGATTTTAATTTTTTGCATAAGAAAAAGGAAAATCCTATTTTCAAACAGATTTCCAGGCAAAGCCATCATCATTTACTACCCTACAAAGTGAAAATTTCATTGTCTGATCCTTTGTTTGCCAGATATGATTTTTCTCCTGTGACCTTCAAACACATCCTGCATTTCTCTGAGTTCCAGAGCCTTCCCCTTTACTACAGATAGGTGCTGTGTGATGGTGTTTCTCTGGAAGATTTCCTGTTTCTTCTTTTGCCCCTGTACATTACATTTTCTATGATTCTGCGGCCTTCCACAGCCAAGCCCTGTGTTGTTAATTTTTGGGTGGAGTGTTGCGCTTTTATAGGGGATTTGTTCTTATCCTTTGCTTTATGTTGTCTTTTGAAGGTTTTTTTCCTCTCCCATGTGTTTTCCTTGCACTTTTTGGGTGCTTTTCCTGCTTGGGATGCAAAGCCTGGGGGTGTTTCCGTGGTCAGTGCATGCCCGTGACCCTGTGTGCGTTCTGTGCCTCCCAAAGCAGCTTCAGCAGAGACACACGAGGCAGATCTGTGCAGGGATGGTTTGATCCTGCAGTCTTTCCTCGTGTAATTCCATCAGCTCCCTGGGAGTCCTTCCCCCAGCCAAGGCTGCAGGAGTTCACCCCAACCCCTGTAAAGGAAAACCTGTTGGACAGCAGGGTTTCCCCCTGCCAGGTGGCCTTTCCTTTTTTATTTTTAAGTATATTCACGGATCTCCTTCCAAACCGTTCCCGCTTCCCACTAAAAATAACCAATTTTTGGCACCGCTGCAGACACTGAACACCACGGAGAGGCCTCTGGCCCCGGCTGAGAGCGACCCCGGGGGCCACAAGAGCAAGGAGGGTTCCAGAGACAAGAAGTGGAGCACGGTGGAGCTGAGCAAGCAGAAGGGCAGCAGACAGGAAAGCAGGGAGCAGCCAGATCCCCGGGAGCAGCCAGCAGCCGACTCCGACTCCATGCACAACGGCGGAGACGCCTCCAAGGAGCCCTCCTACAAGAAGGCAGAGAAGAGGCAGTCACTTGGAGGGTTTTTTAAGGGCCTCGTACGTGACGTTTGCGTTCCCTTTTTAGCCCTTTTCCAGCTGATTCCAGCGCCCAGCCTGCAGGCTCTGATCCGTGGGGGATTTGTGCTCCCAGGGAGGACTTAGGCCAAAGGACAGCCAGATTTTGGGAAAAGGCAGGAAAAGCTGGGCCTCGGGGAGTCACTGGTTCACAGGCAGGTCTGGTTTGCTATGGGAGGAGCTGGAATTGTTCCCACAGCCCCGGCTGGAACATCCCTACAAAACAAAATCCCTGCAAAACAAAATCCCTGCAAGGTGAAAGTCAGGGGAGACCACGGGTGGGTGGAACGAGCAGAGCAGTCACAAGAGAAGCACCTCGTGTTAGCAAACACTTATAGACCAAAGCACAGTAAAAATACACGTTGTCATTTTAATTCTTGGTTTTCTGCTAGATCTTAGCCTAAATTGGCTCTGCCCCCTGCACTGAAGCCTGAAATGTAGAAATGAAAGAATTCATCATGAGAAAACCCTGAGTTTCCACAAGGTTTGGTGTCACTGATTCAACTGGTGATTCCACAGAGCATCAAAGAGGTGGAAATTTACTTTTTTCCACTCGTTCATATGCAGGGGCCAACGTAGAAAGAGAAGCACAGGTTAGACCTGGGCCTGCCTCTCAAGCACTGGCAGGAGGCTTTTTATAAATCAAGTGGAAGAAGGATGCACCTTGCTCTTCTTTCCTCCCATTGCCACAGCACTGTGGGCTCATTTTTAGCATTTTTTGGGAACTTGGTGTGAAAACCAAGCTTCATCACCACTTGCCACTGGTGCAAAGAAACGTGAGTTTTATCTGCAATAATTCCTAGTGAGCCTGGCTCCCCTGAGAGACATACAGCTTTTTTGTTTGTTTGCTTTTCCTTCCTTCCTTCCTCATTTCTAAGTGTGTCAGGATAGAAACAGAGCTGGGCAATCCTTCGAGGAGAAAAGTCAGGTAATATAAACTGAAACGAAAAAAGGGCTAAAAATCAGCCCAGGAGGACACTGGGTTGTGAAGTCTCCCACGCAGACCAGTGTGACTCATTCCCAGGCAGATGTTTTTTTCCACATCCTAACAAGAGTTTGATTTGCACGCATTTCACAGAATTATTGTGTGTCCTACAGGGGGAGATTTGCATTACCAAAGTAATGACATCTTACAAGGGGAATTAAGAACGAAAGACAAAAATAACTTTCTGCAGTAGAGATTAGCAACACTTCAGCCACTGCCCTGCAGTTCTGGGGTGAAATCCCGGTCCACCATCCATCAGTGGGATTTTCCTGTGGTTCCAACAGAGCAAGGAGGTGTTGGAGCTCACCTGGACTAATTACCAACTTGCCCTGACTTCTACTCATTTTTGCTCTCAGTGAAGCCACGAGGAGAAATCTTTTTAGCTTGATATGGTGTGAAAAATCCAGGGTATTGTTTTAGAGAGCTCTGTGAGCTGACTGAAGTTATCAAACCCATGCTCACGTGTGGTTTTTTTTTCCTTCACCCCTCTTCCCTCCAAGTTCTGTGTGAATTCCCATGGTGCACAACGCCGGTGCATGTGTGGAATGTGATATCTGTGGACAGAGGAGAGAGTTGTTTCTCTGGGCTGGAGACTTCTTGAAATGAAGCACAGAGAGCCCTGCCTTGTCACAGTTCTCACTGTGTGAGAAAGGGTTTGCCTGGTGACGGTGGCACTTCCTGTTGCGTGGTGTCACCCACCCAAGGTGCATCCAAAATTCCTTCGTCGAGTTTAGCAAGAGACACAACTTTAGAATTATTCCAGGAAGGGAGAGATGAAGGAGTGCCAGCTCAAGGGAAAACACTTTCGAAGTTCATGAAAGACACAGAGAGAGGCAGGAAAGGTGTCTTAGGTTCAGAGGGAGAGGAGAAGCTTTTAGATCAGGAGAGGAGATTGTGCAGAGGGAAAAAGAACAGTTGAGGAATAAAACACAGAATAAATGTAGAGGAAGTAGAGATGTTCTGTAATTTATTTTTTGCTTGCCTCAGTTTGGCTGTACAGTCCCTTATCTTCTGGTGCAATTACAGAGGCCAGTAGTGTTCCTGCAGCTTCCCTCTCCCCTTAACACAAGATGGCTCTTAAAAAAGAAATTTTGATAAGAGTAAAGCTGGTTTGGTCAGTTTATTGTGCTTTTAAAGTGGCAGAAAACCACATAACAACGAGGTCTGTGTATGGAAAATCTCTCACAGAAAATTATTACCTCTCTTTGAATATCCCCAAGATTACCAGTTCTAGAAACCTAGAACTGCAGTTCTAGAAACCTAGTTCTGCAATGCTCCCGAAAAATCTATCCGTCTCCTAGGTGATCAGACTAAGCCCCAGGAAGGTGTGATCATTAATTTAAAAGTATTAGATCACCCACACAGACCAACGCCAGCATTTCCATTTCAACAGAACAGCTCAACTGTCTGGTAACAGCAGAAAAATTCAGCTTTATGTTGACAAAATGGCAGCAGGAGATATTGAAGAGGGGATCCAGCAGCTCACGCCACCTGTGCCCACTGAACTCCTGTTCCAATAGCAGATATTTTAGCACCAGCCTCTCCCGAGTCTCAATTCCCTGGAAAAGGGCACAGAACAAGGGGATGTCACAGTGCAGGAACGCAGCTGAGGAGAGCACTGCAGCTCCAGCCTCTCCTCCCAGCTGGGCTAACAAATGCTGAAATTTTGGCTAAAAATGGAGCCACTTATGCAAGCAAAGAGCTTCACTGCCTGGCTGCGTGCTTCCAGCACAGATAAGGTGCAGTGGTTGTTTTTATGGTAGAAGAGATTAATTTATAAACTGTATCGAATGTATTTAGCGAGTCTTTGAAAGATTAGATTAGATTAGAAAGAAAAAGAGAGGGGGGAAAAAACAAGATTAATAACATTGTTTCCTGAGCTGGAATACCTCATACTCCAGTTGTCAGAGGCTGGGAGTGCTTAGCATGTGGAAAATATTCAGACTTATTCTGATCAGAGGATCTGCTGCACTGACACGGGCTTCTCCTGAGCAAAATCTGGGAATAAAACCCTATTCCAATGCCATGGCTTTGCTGTGCGTGCACTTTAAAGTGCTCTGCCCAAAACAGCAGGTTCCAGCTGTGCTGCCACTGCCCTGCAGTCGGGGGCTGGAGGTACCTGTGCTCCTGGCAGCCAGGGCAGAGCTGGAATGTGCCCGTTACAAAGGCAGGGACAAAGTTCTTCATTTCACACCGGCCTTGGAAATTCCAGTTTTACAAGAACCATCAACCAGTCTCCCTCAGAGTTTCCTGCTGCAATCAGCAACCACCTCGAAAATGGGTGCAGCAGGGAGACTGCAAACAGCATGACACCTCTGCAAGTGTGCTAAATGAGTCAAAACGGGGATTATCTCAAAGCAGCTTCCCCTCCTGTCCCCTCCCTCCACCCACTTGTAGGAAGAAAGGCAAATAATATCATCTGGTTTCCTAGATCAGTCTAGAAGTGACTTCATCGTGCTCAGACAGGAACAGCTATAGCTGACAGACCCCATTACTTCTGTAACATGGGAAATCTTTTACCTGATGTGTAGGTTTTTAGGGTTTCTGGATAAATTTGGAATTTACAGCTCACTTAGTGTTGTCTGATGGATTAATGATGGATTTGCTGCTACATTAAAATGGCCAAAAACTTTTATTTGGCTCTAGAGCATCTTCCAAACTCAGTATCAGTGGAAGCAGAAACAAACCCACTTCAGCCAGCTGAGCTGCACAAGATTACAAATAGTTTTAAATGGAATTCTCTCCATCCCTTGAGATTTCTGGCTGTCCTTTTTCATACTTAGATTCTCAAAGGTGAAAAATTAAAAGGAGAACAGTGAGGTGGAGCCTAATGAGTATGAAAACCCCACTGTTTTTACTTCCCTGAAAGGGATGAGGAAGTTGAGATCTTTCCCTCTGCGTGTCTGACACAGAATTGTCCTGAAGAGCTGACTCAGGTTTCCATGAAAGGACAATTCACACATGATTCCGCTCAGCTCCTATCCCAGGGAAAGCACAGAGTCACCTTTAGCTTTGTCCCGCTGGTTTTTCTGCTTAGCCTGTGAGGATTTGGGCTGCAAACAGCACTGGCATCCCACACAGTGCTCACAGTGACCTCTGAAACGCTGGTTGCGGGTTCACTTTCATGGCATGTTCTCAAGTCTCGACAGCTTCAAGGCCAGGAAAATTAGGTCAAGCACCTTAAACTAGAGCCAAGTTTTTATCAGCCAGTGAAAAATGTAGTTGGTATAGCTGGAGCTATACATTTCCTTCATCTAAGCTGGATTAGTGTCTTGAACTGGTTCCAAACCCAGAATTATGTTTGCAGTGTAAAAAAAGCTTTATCACTCTACCATTGTCGAATACCTGTCATGCATAAAAGTATTTAATGTTCCTTTAACCTCGAGCAGACCAAGGCTGGCTATAATACACTATTAATCATGCTTGAAGGACTCTTAGCATGGTTTCAGTGAAGCGTTCAGGGCAGGGAAATTTTAGAGAAAGTTATGCCAAAGCTACAGAAATACAAGCACACAGCAGCCTGGCTCTGCTGAGTGAGTCCAGTTTCTGAAAACAATTGCTCTCCATGGCAGTTGAGAAAATTATATTGAAGTAACCCCCACGTTCAGGCAGAGTCACAAGCAGGAACTTCCTGGGATTCTCATGGCGCAGATGGTGCTCCTATATTTTTGCATATTAAATAAAGAGCAAATTAAGAAAAGCAGGGAGGTGAAACGAGTGGAAAATATCTGGTAGCAAAACCCTAGGACACAACTCCAGACTGAACCGTTCTGAAGCATTTGGAAATGTTCATAAAGATGTCTCTCTTGTCCCGCAGGGTTCCAAAAGGATGTCTGATGCAGAAGTGCAGACAGATCCAGTGTCCATCCTGCCTGCTGCGAAATCCAAGTAGTGACTCCCCGTGGCTGCTGAAGGGAGGCTCAGCAGCTCCCTGGGAGCTCCTTGCAGCGGACATGACTCCTTGTATTCCTCCACATGGGTGTCATCAGATGCCTGAGGCTAAAGCAAACACTGCTGTATCATTTGAGGTGTATCATTGACAGGCCTTGTTCCTTGGATGTTAGAAAGCAGCTCTAAAGATCACCATCGTGTTTAAGGAAAGGTCTTGTGTGGGTGATTTGAAGTCCACGGAGGGGAGAGTATGTCAGGTACGAAGGGGGCAGAGAATTAAATAAATGGCAGGGGGGAAAAAAAAAAGCACGTGGCAAAGGAATGCAGATCAGGCAGCAAGGCACGAGCAGCAAATCCTCCACTTTAGAGAGCTTTAAAGCAGCCAGGGAAAAGAAAAATCTCCTTTGGTAAATGTTATACTTAAATGTAAAAACAGCCAAGGCACTTTCTGTGGTTTTTTGATAGAGCTGAAATTAGAGCTGAGCCCTTCAGTCTAATAGAATCAGTGGTTCTAAAGTTCTGCTTCACTTTGGTTATTAATGGAAATTAAAACGCTACATGCAAAGGCTTGACGTGATTGAGGCAGCTCCTCTGTGGTGCTGGTGAGGTGGGATAACAAATTAAAAGCTATTTAAGGTTCTAATAGGAACACAAGAGGGCACCCACGTCCCCTAACGCCAGGCTGTACCTGCAAGCCTGGAATTAATGTTTCTTAGGGCATAGGAAACTTAGTTGTTTATTCTGATACTTGTTTATATCCGTACTTGTAATTAATCCTAATAAAAACCAAAATCAAAGCTGTCCAGGCACCTCTCTGCTTCACAAGACTCCTGTAATAACTGTAGTTAATAAATTTTACAGAAAATTAAGATTTCTGCTCATTCAATCCTAGCCTGTACAGGGAACCACGGGCCTGGCGTTTTAATCCACACTAGCATTTGAGTGATACAGAACTGTATATTTTGACCTCCTTATCTTTAAATAAACTAATACTTATCCTTTGAAAAAAAATCATTTGCTGCTTCAATTTTAAGACACAGTTTGTTATTTACATCCCTGTGGTCCGATGGTTGATGTGACATTAGGGCATAAATAAGCACATACAAACCCTGCCTGTGGAGGGAAAAGCTGGTCTACTTTCTTTATTTGAATGAAGATTATAACTGGAAACCAAGGGAGAATTCTGCACATTCTGCAGAATTCTGTTTCTGACTATTCATAGAGGACAGAGGGGTGGTTAAGTGGAAATTTTGCACTGGGTTCTGCTAAGCTGCAGGTCTGGGGTGCAGGACCAAGACTCGCTGCTGGTTCCATGCACAGAGAGCACGGACAAAAGGTTCTTCAGTGATGATGGCACTTTGTGTTCCCCGCCCTGGCACAGTGGGCCTTTCATGGCACAGGGAGTGACACCAGCCGGGAGTGACTGCTCACAGACTTCCAGCCTGATTCATAGCCACCTCCTCCTGCACCTGTGCAGGAGCAGTGGCTCCTGTGCATCCCTGCTCAGGGCATGAAAGAAGAACTGGGCTCGTTCTATCCATATTTGCTCCACAAAAAAAAAAAAAACCAACCCAAAATAGGCTTTGTCTACATGACCGGAGCTTTAATTAAATCCAGGCACGTAAAGAACGTTCAGGGAGACAACGACCGTGGTAACACACTGGTATGGAAGTGCCAGATGTGAGCACAGGGCTGTTACCAGAGCAGAGCCAGAAGTTGGTGTGTGTCCTGCTGACTTCACACTGCTGTAATTACCTCGGTGTTAGAACAGTGTTTAAGCAGTTTTCAAATAAAAATACGTTCTGACTACTCAATTATATTATCATAGAAGGGTTTGGGTTGGAAAGAGCATCTCGTTTCAGCCCCTGCCATGGTCCAGGGACACCAGGTTTCTCCAAGTCCTGTCCAACCTGGCCTTGGACACTTCCAGGGATCCAGGGGCAGCCACAGCTTCTCTGGGCACCCTGTGCCAGGGCCTCCCCAGCCTCACAGGGAACAATTTTTTCCCAATCTCTAATCTGAACGGTCAGTGGGAAGCCATTCCCCCTTGTCCAGTCACTCCATCCCTTGTCAATAGTCTCTCTCCATCTTTTTTCCAAGCTCCCTTCAGGCACTGGAAGGCCACAGTTAGGTCACACCAAAGCTTCTCTTCTCCAGGTTGAAAATATAGATGAGATATATATTATCATGTTATAGACAGTATAGATATTAATGTTATATCATGGAGAAACCAGGCCTCCTGTGGAGGAGAACAACTCTTCCCCCGCCCCAACTCCAGGAGCAGCTCTGCTGATGCCATCCTGCACTCCGAGACAATCAGGCCTGCTGGCCACGTGACCTGACCCTATCACTTGGCCCAGGGCTAATTTGAGGAATCAGGAAATCCTCTTGGCAGAAAAACAAGGAGAGCGGTGAGTGTGGCTGTGGCTGCCCCTCACTCACGGCCCAGAGCTGCGGCCGCGGCTGGGCTGAGGGGCAGTGCTGGCACTGCCTCCCAGCCAGGCACTCCCCGGGCTGTTCGATTCCTCTCTGATAACAGGAACAGCACCAGCTTTGAAGGAGAGACTCGGCCTTCCCATAAAGCAGCAGCACATGGAGCCCCAAAGGAAGAAGGGTCTTAGGAGACGCATCCCCAGTTACGTTGAGTTCCGCATTCCACGGGCCATGCAAGGAACATAAAAGCGCAGCTTTTATGTTCAGGCCCAGGAAAGCTTAACAAGTCATTTGGAAATCAAAGCCTTGGAAGAGGCAGTGCAGGACAAAGGGAAAGAGCAGCCAAAGCCGTACGTTGCATTTAGACTGTTGTCAACAGATAGGCTCTGGGTTTGTGCACAGAACCTTCCGAACTGAACTGAAGCAGATCCGATCTGAAGCTGCTTCAGGGATCTCAGGGTGTGTTTCATGTGGGCATTTCGGAAGGATTTTGAGCAGGTAATTCCATCCCATTATTATAAAAGGGAAGGGGTTAAAATGGCGAAGTTTTGTGTAAGAAATGCTTGTTTCCAACACAGAGATGTTTCTCTCCCCCTCCAGAGGAGCAGGTTCGCAGGTGAGGTTCTCTCTCCCAGGTGTCCATCCCACTGTCCCCAGGAGCCACGCTCACCTCCCGCTGTCCCTGCATTCCCAGGAAGGGCTGCAAAGCCCTAAACTCCTCTGAGAGTCCCTAGGAGGCACAGCCTTTCCCCCTGCTGACCATGCCAGACCCGTGTCCACCCTCAGCCTGGTTTCCAGCTGGGAATCTGGTCAGGATCTTGCCCCTTGTAGGTAGGAGCTCCTTCACTTCAGGAATTGCGGGGTCAGTCTGCTCACACCGAGACCAGGATCTGCCTTCCAGGGTTTGCATTTCACAGCTCTGCACCCAGGGCTTGGAATATGTTTTAAGATTACCTTAATTCTTTTTTATATGTAAATGTTTACAGCTGGCTTTGAAGGGACTCATGCAACAAAATCCCTGGTTTCCTACACGGAAAGGATGGTGTGACAGGAGAGAAACACAAAGTGTCAGTGTGCAGAGGGGCTGTGGCTGTGGGCACTGACCCCCCTGGAGATGGAATGGCTTTACAGTCTGTAGAGTTTGAGAAAATCAGTGAAGAATCTGGATTTGCTATAGACTCCACCTCTTCTGGATAACACACCCTGGGCTTTACTGGCAACTTCAGCAGTTTAGCAGTTCTGAGAACACAAAAACAGGAAATTCTGCAGCAGCCCTGACGGAGGCTGAAGATGCGTATGAATTCCTTAAAGAAGAGTTATTTGCTGAAAACAAATTCTCAAAAGCCTTGAAGAAGAATAAACCGCTTATCAACACACTCCGCTTTTACTTAATCATTTCCTATTAAAGATGTCACCCGCCAAAGAGCAGAGGAAAGCAGCCTCCTGCACAGGAAGCACAGGGGATTTGACTTTAAACCGGAAAGGGACAAAGTCCAAATTCCTTCTTTATCACATCCCTCCCTGAGCAGGTGATGCAGCCCTCAAACACTGCCCCCTCACCTACCTCCACACGGAGCAGCAGCAAGGCCCTGTCTTGTCACCACAGTGCACAGGGAGTGGTACACACAGACCCTGAACATAACGACGCCTAAAACACAATTAACAATTTTGCAGACTCCTCTCTGTCGCTGTACTTCACAAATTTCAGGGATGTTTGTGATTACTTCGTTCGAGCTGTTTGGAAAACAGAAGGGAAGCGAGGATTAAGTTGCAGAGTTTTCACTTTTTCTTTCTGTCAGCAGTTTTTGGTCAATTGGAGAAATAGATTCTGAGCTGAAATTTTATGACTTCGGTAAATGAAACTGAAGTAGCCCAGAATGTTCAGACACTGTCATCACAGGAAGCTTTCTCTGCAGCTTTTGAGCCCTGGCAGTGGCTGCCATAAGTGAAGGAAAAGAATTGCTGGTGAAAAATTTGCTTGTAAAATTGAGAGGAAGCAATCTTTTTTTTCCTCTTTTTTTTTTTTTTTTTAACCACTGCTTCACAGTATTAAAAAGACATACAATTATCAAATGCCCTGTTCAGGCATCCTTCACCAAATTCAGTAATCAGGGCTAGATACTTTATTACTACCTATTTATTGCCACAAAGCGGTGTATTTATTTTCACATCCCTAGTCATGGAGCAGAACCTGCCCTTAGATGTTATAGAAACAATTCTCTTCACCCGGAGAACTCATTAATGGGCCACTGAGAGTGGAGCAGCCCTGCCAGAGACAGGAGCTACACAAATTTAATTCCAGTGTGACTCAATCCATGCAAAGGCTTTTATTGACACGGTGACCACAAGTAACACCATTTTTTGTCTCTCTTCTCCCACCTTCTTGCCTCCAAACCATCCTACCAGTAAAACTGCCAGGTAAAAACCAGGCTTTGTGTGTGTCCATGTGCTGAGGTGTGGTCAGCAAGGGTTAATGACTGCGTGGGGTGTCAGCCCAGTTGGGCTTCATTTGGGAGCGGATGAGAAGCTGTAATCCTTTGGAAGCGACGGGGAAGGAAGGCAGAGCTGCCAGGAGCTGCTGCAGGAAGGGCTGGGTTCTCACAAGAGCAGGTAAGAGCTGTTCCCAACCTTGGGCCAGAGGTGTGTGTCTGGCGCCTTTTCAATCTTCTTCTGGCTTCTCTAGGAGACACCAATCCTTGATAAGCTGTTCTGCTTCCAGCCTTCTCTGGAGTCTGTGGGCTGGTTTGCCTGGGAATGCCGGGCAGTGCCTCAGCTCCATCCTCACTAAACCCCAAACTTTGGGAATGTTGCACACCTGTAGCCCAGGGCAGCCAGCTGCTCTCCCACCTCTTTGTTGGAAGCCAAAACGTGGCCTTAGCCACCTAAACTCAGCCCTGAAACTATCAACAACCCTGACCTGCTTAAATATCTATTTAAATGTGAGTGGTTAAACGTAAATTTACTGGAGACTGCGAATACAGGGGAATGTTCATCACAGAAATAACAAGTTTGGGTTTTAAAGTTGCCTTTCCCTGCGAAATGTGCTGGGAAGGAGGCAACATGTGACTAAAGTCTCTGAGAGACCCAAGCAGGGTATTGAGAGTTGAGAGGATGATGGATTGAGTTTTGTATTGAGAATTTTGATGTGAGAGGATGATGGATTTGGGCACAGCAGCACCAGAGATGAAAAACATGAAACACTTTCTTGGGTTAATCTTGGTGGGGGGTTGTTTGTAATTTTATTCTTTCTTAACAAACAAAATTCTCTGCACCCCCTAAGTTTGTCGCTCCGTTGATTGTTGCACAGGGGTTTAGAAACGGTGCAAAAGGAGCCTGAATTCCGGCGTGTTCGGAGCACGGGGGAGCCGTGGCAAGGGGAGGGTTAAGGCAGACGTGGCCCTTCCCCTGTCCCGTGGCAGTGTCAGTCACAGAGCCGACCTGCAGTGATGTCAGCTTCTAGCGAACGTCACTTTGAGACAAAGCATGTGCTTTTAGGGAAAGTTGTTTGTTTTAACTGAACCCAAAATTCAGCATTCATCATCTTGTCTCCTGGTAAGCATATTGTTCTCGCTTGGTAAAAAAAAACCCCTGAAACTAAGCCATATGCTGAAAGGGGAAGGATTTAGAAAAATTTGCTCTCTTTCCATCCAGTCTGTGCCTCGTTTTTTTCAGCTTCAAAAGGGAAAAAAAAAAGTCCTTGCTGTAGACAGGGTAAAGATGGTAGTTGCTATTCCTAGTCCTTTACACCAGAGTAGGTGCTTTCAAGTACTTGGAAACAAACATTGGACTAAAATTACTGCTGGTTACTGGCAGAATTACTTGTACATGTCTGTGTTCTAGGATGGAAATAGCATTTAGGGGTTTGCAGAACGTGTTCCTTGGGCTTTTTGTTCACAGATGTATCTTTGTTCTTATGTGCACACGTTTGCCAAGAATTCCCTAAGCAACTGGTGATTGTGCGTACTTCAAATTTGGGATATTCTGCGTGTAACTTCTCAAAGAACTGAACCTTTTATAAATGCTGATTCCTTGGCAGTGAGATATTGTAAAGGTCACCCAAAATTGACGTTGTTAGCATGTTTTCAACCTTCTCCTTTATCTTGAATGTACTCCTCCAAGTTGATTCTTTCTAGGATTGTCGTGTTAATTCCTATAAAAGTTGAAAATACGGTGTTAGATTGGAACTGGATTTGGAAGTCTGAGGACAACTCACTGTCTGGTTTTGTGGAATATCGCCTGTGTTTTCAGGGTAAAATAATGATTGTTGGACTCCATATATCGTTCACATTTATCTAAGTACTTTTTTAATATCTGACTTCTTAATACATTTAGTTCATCTCTCTCCTACCAACAAGAGAACACAAAGTACTCCTGAAAGATCTCAGTTTGCAATCTGAGATAATTAAAACTAATGTGAGCAGCCTCGTTGTTATCACCCACAGCCATCTCAGATATTTAAAGTGAGATTTTTATTCCCGTTGTGAGTCTGAATTGAGATTTTGCTGTTAATTGTCAACAGACAAAAAAAATTTTTAAATGATTTGGCAGTTTTTGCAAGTTAATGCAATGTTGATCTTCAAATGAGACACTTTCAATAAGATAATGCTTTATTCTTTCTACATTTATTTATACTTCTTAGATGTCTTTGGGTTTTCTCACATTAAAGACAGATACAGAGAACATGTAAAAAGAGAGCTGCATCTGTTGTTTAATTTCCCTTTTCCCAGTGTACATTACACCTGAAATATCTCTCTAGAAGCCAGGTTTGGTACTTCTCCAAGGGACAATATTCCCAGCTTTGCCATAGCCCTGATTGCCCAACTGAGAGATGCCCACACTTTAGGCAAGACAGGATTTTTCTTTTTGTCTTTTTTTTTTTTTGTGTCTCCTCATTGCACTTGGTGGGATATTTAACTTTCCTCAGCAGAACCAGTCCTGAGCTGTTTCTGATTTCATATCCGGCCCACAAGGAGGTTTAGGCGGGGGCCAGGTGACGAACCCTGGATTTAAGGTGATGTTTCTGCCTTGCAAAAAAGCTCAGCTCAGGTGGGCGAGGGAAGGTGCCAGCAGGGAGGTGTTCACACTGAACTGCGCTGCAAACAAGCTGCTGCAGAGCCACGTGCAGGACCTGTGGTCTGCAGGGAAATATTAAAGGTTAAGCAGATGAAACAGTCGCTGCCATTGAAAATCAGATTACTGCTGTCGTGCACGTGCACTGGCAGTGCGGGCCCTGCCACAGATGGACGCTATTAAAGGCAGGAATCAAACACCAACATGTGTTTCCAGCAGAAAGAGAGACCCTGAGCTAACTGGCTGGCAGGACAATCCTTGTATTGATTTTTAAATCAGAGAGTTGAGCAAGATTTTAAACTTTTTTAGGAGTGCTGCTTACTGGGAACTCTGTGTGTGATTCTCACAAGCTCCAATCTAACAAAAGCAAAATGCATTTTGGTTTATTTCAAAAAAGTTATAATGCATGAACCTGGGTTCACACAAGGTCTTGTCACTCTTTCAGGCAGGTTTCAACGTGTGGCAGGATAATTTAGATGTCAAAAAGTGACTCGCTTTTGCTGTAATTAAATGGGTGTACGCCAGGATTCCCTAAACTGAATTTGGTAGAATCACAGGGTGCAGAAGAGATGCAATGCTGCAAATCTCTCTAGGATGATAAATATGTATTTATCACCTCTCTAGGATGATAAATATTGCAGCTCCTTACTGAGTTACTTAGGATAGTTCTGAAACTGTTCCTGGACAGAGCAGGGAAAAGGACTCTGTCCCCAGCTTTGCGATGGTCACATCAGCCTTGCAGGGAGTGATCTCCGTCCCATCCAGCTCTACTCAGGCTGTGCAGAGCAGGCTCCTCCCCGGCCTTCCTGCCAGAAAAACAGGCAATATTGTCACTTCCCCGAGCTGCTTCCTCGTGCAGCAGCTGAATCCCATCTCCGTCCAGCTCTCCCCCAGTGCCTTTGTCTCGGGGCCGTTTGTGACTCCATCCTTGACACGGGCCCTTCAGTAACCCTGAAAAACATCTCTGCTGCTGTTACACGATCGGAAAATTATTTTCTCGGAGTTACGTATATTTCTAACCACTAGCTTATCAAAGTTTGCTGCTTTATTTTTATTTTTTTTTTAACACAGCCCTGCTGTTCTACTGCAGTTAATCTGTTTGGCTGTAATAATGTTAGTTTAAGTTTTATGAAGGAGTTGATAAGATCCTGTGGATTATTGAGCCCAATAAAACCTCTGTGCCCTACAATTCTGCATTGCACAGAACTTCATCTTGCAAATTCCCGAAATGTCAGCACAGCAATGAAATCACACACAGTGCTTTTCTAACCGGGCAAGGATGAGTTGTTCTGTCCAGAACTGAGTGTCTGAAACAGATTTTCCATGAACTGTGCTGTCAGTGTGTGTGTGCGTGCACACACTCACAATCCCAGCATTCCTGGGACCTCACGGATTAACTTCCCATAAGCATCCATGATATAATTTCTTCCAGGACCAGATTCATGCGGTAATGCCATTGTTACACAACTGCTTTAAAATAACGACGTTAAGCACTAAATAATCAACTTATTGATTATATTGATTAATCCGGCACTCATTTTTCCGATGTGAAATTGGAAAGCCAAAAATAATTTTTAAAAGAAAAAAGGTTAAAAAAAAAAAAAGAGAGAGAGAGAGAGGTGATTTTCTGTCGCAGCAACACAGACACGACATCAAAAGGAGTTTTGTTACCTCCCCGTCCCCACCCCCAGCCAGCAGCCGGTTCAGCGCCCCGGCCCGGCGCTGCTCCCGCAGCAGCGCGCTGCTCCCCGGCGTGTCCCAGCCCCGCACCGGCAGAGGTGACAGCTGCCGGCGATCCAGCAGCTCTGCCGGCTGCTTGCGGGGCTCCGGCCGTGCCCCCTTTGCTGGCTCGGCTCCCTTTCGCGGCGGCTCGGTCTCACTTCCCCGCTCTCGCTACCCAGCCCCATCGCTCTCCCCGGTGCCAGCAGAGGGCACTTGGATTTCCCCTCTTGGTTTCAGCCGCTCAGACTCTTCAAGCAGTTTGCACTTAACAGATTTTCCTTTTTTCTTTTTTTTTTCTTTTCTGCCGTCCCGTTCAGAGAAACCCGGAGAGAGAAAACAAACCCCGCACGAGGCATTAATCCCAACCTCCCCGATCCCGGCTGGGGCGGGCAGAGCGGTGCCTGGGGGAGCTGGAGGATGCCACCGCAGGGAAGGAAGGCACCATTTTGGTGAATTCCAAGCCTTCTGTTTTCTTTAGGAGGATCTTTCTGATCACGGAGGGAGGATAATGAAAGGCCCCCCCCAAGATGTTTTTGGAGCAATTTCTGCACAGCTCTGGGTAAATAACTCTTCTGCAGCCTCAGCAAAACGGGGGCTTATCCCAACGGCAGCTGGGCACGGGCCCCAGGCCTCCCTGTGCCATCCTCCGCTTCCTCCCTGGTTATTTTTATATTTTTCAGGATTTACAGTTCAAGCTGGATGTTGTGTCCCGTAATCTCAGTTCAGGTTTCCTGTTAATCCTCCCCTCCTTCAGGAAGGATCAAGCAGTGCCCCTGTATGGTTTAATTCCCAATACCTGGCTCAGAGAGCTCCTGCTCGGCGCTGTTTGGGGTATCACTGGGGAGGGGCTTTCATTTGGTCCCTTTGTTGGGATCCCACTGGCTGGAAGCTGATGTGGGGCAGACAAAAACAAGGGAGTGCCAGGAAAGGGAAAGGGGTGATGATAAAGGGGAAATGAGAGGCCTCTGCCTTACAAATCTAATGTGCTTAGGACAGAAAAAAGTAATAATGTGACTAAAACTGTATCTGTGCACAGTGTGACAGGAATGCTAAGCAAGCACCCCAGAAGTGCTTTTAAATTAAAAAGAGAGAGGATACATGAGAATAAGTGCCTTATGTATATGAAAAGATATATTCCCCACTCCATTCTGCCTTTGTCTTTCAAATGCAGAAGAAACAAAAAGGTCAAGAGAGATTTGGTCGATACCATAACACGGAAGTCACTTTTTGTGCTGTTGTGAATGTGTCATTGTTCTTTTCTTACTGTCTTGTTCCTAGGAAGAATGAAATTAAAACAATGGCTAATGGCAAGAGAGGGACAAAGCCTGTGCTGGGCCAGCAGGCTGTTGGAGAGGAAGCGTGCTTACCTGTGTGCCTCACCACACTGCTTTGAAGAAAAGCTGCTGTTTCTTCTCACCATACCCTCCTCAGGAAGCAGCTTTCAGTTTTCTGCCTGAGCCCTGTGAAATCTCTTGGTGCCCTCCTCTCCCTGCTCCCTCTGCCATCCTTTCCTTCCTCCCTCTGCCATCCTTTCCCTCCCCCACTGCCATCCTTTCCTCCCTCCCACTGCCATCCTCTCCCTCCCCCCCTGCCATCCTTTCCTTCCTCCCGCTGCCATCCTCTCCCTCTCACACTGCCACCCTCTCCTTCCTCCCTCTGCCATCCTTTCCCTCCCCCACTGCCATCCTTTCCTCCCTCCCACTGCCATCCTCTCCCTCCCCCCCTGCCATCCTTTCCTTCCTCCCGCTGCCATCCTCTCCCTCTCACACTGCCACCCTCTCCTTCCTCCCTCTGCCATCCTTTCCCTCCCCCACTGCCATCCTTTCCTCCCTCCCACTGCCATCCTCTCCCTCCCCCCCTGCCATCCTTTCCTTCCTCCCGCTGCCATCCTCTCCCTCTCACACTGCCACCCTCTCCTTCCTCCCTCTGCCATCCTTTCCCTCCCCCACTGCCATCCTTTCCTCCCTCCCACTGCCATCCTCTCCCTCTCACCCCGCCCTCCTTTCCTTCCTCCCCCTCCCATCCTTTCCTTCCTCCCTCTGCCCTCCTCTCCCTCTCCCTCTGCCCCCCTCTCCCTGGCAGGGCTGTGCTGTCAGTTCAGGGAGCAGTCAGATAACTGCATAACTGCCCTGTGAGATCCGTAATTGCCTGATTAGGTACATCATTCATTAAATACACAATCCCAGCTGCGTGAGCAAAGCAGGAGTGCAGCCAGACCTGTCCCAGTGAGCCGAGCTTGGACGGGGAGCTGAGTGGTCAATGTGGGGCGCACTGGGACAACTGGGATGCTCAGCACAACAACTGCCACGGAATCAGCTGCTTTTGAAAGGAAGTTTTCTTCTCCTGCAGGCTGCACTGGGCCAAAGTCTTCCCAGTCCTGCCCTAAGCTGTAACTGAGAAATAATTTCCCAGTATTTCCAGCATTATTTCCAGTGTAAAGTCATCTGGGTTTGGAAAGCACACTCTGCATTATCAGTTATGTCCCTTCAGCATAAAGGAAGACTTTTAGTCTCCTGCACTCTCTGTAAGTATGGCCTTTGTCAAGTGCCTCTGCCTTTCTGCCCTGCAGTTCACACAACAGGGTTCTCATTTGAGGCTGTGGCTTGTAGGATCTCGGATATTTCCTGAGGCTGGAAATGGTGAAACTCTTCTAAAACTGACTAATACATATTTCAGTTGATTAATGGAAAATGTGTATTTGGGACTCTCCCTTCAAAGGTAAGGGATGTTCCTACTCCACTGCTGCCTCAAGTTCCTGGTACTGGGTGTCAGCATTCTGGTTCAGGCAGATGTGAGTCATGGATCCAGACCAAATTTTTGTGTAAATAGGGCAAATGTTGGGGTTCTTCACTGGGCTCTGACAGGCACCTCACTGCACAGAGATGTCTTTGGTGATAAGAACTATTTAAGCCTGTTGGCTGAAGCAGTTAGCAGTTTACCCTTTGATCACAACTTACTTAAAAGAGAAGTCATTGTAAGGAGGGGGGCAGATACTTAGACAAAACCCCTAAATTTAGGAAAAAAGTCTGATTTTAATTTGAGGTCCTTGTGCTTACAAGTGCTGTTTTCATCCCTGGATAGTTTGGTATGTATTTCTGACTTTCCATGAATTTAAATCATATGATGGATGAAGGCTGAGTTACCAGAGCCAGAAAGATTTTTATTTATTTTTTTTTAACAGTCTGGAAGCAGAAGGAGAAAAATAATTTATCAGTTGGCCTGTAAAGAGTGTTACATCTCCTGCAGCCTTGCCTGCCCTAAGGAAAGGTGGGATAACCTGCTTAGGTTGTGTTTCTGTCAAGGAAACATCATCAGCAGAGCCATTCCTGGAAGTCAGTCATCCTTGGAAGGGAAGAGGTGGCACAGGCTGGAGTTCTGAGCCCTTGGGGTGCTTTGGGAGAGTGGAGCAGTGGCCAGGATGGATCCCGGCTCCTGTTCCCAGTGCTGGATGATGTGTACCCACACGAAGAGCCCCTGCCTGCTCCGGGGGCCATGGGATGCTCATAACCCCACCACGGGCAAAAGGAACCAGGCTGGCAGAGCACACTTGCTTTTGTGTTCAAGTTCATTGATTTCAGGCCAAGAAAGCCAGAGGTGGCCGTAAAAAGCAGTTTGAGAGCAAGTTCTGAGCTGGCAGCAGTGAGCAGCTGAGTGGGGATGGAGGCCTGCCTGTGGTGTAAGGTTTGGTGATAAGCTGCTTCCAGCTTTTCCTCCACGGGGAGGTATGGATTTATTAGGGGGGACAGGGAGTGTCACCAGGATCAGTCTGGGCAGCCAGCAGAAATGTAGTTTATGGTGCTTCCCCTCAGTGTTCATGTACAAGCAGAATAAAAGTTGTGGCTAAGAGGACAGCAAGAAGCCCAGGGAAAAAGAGCCTGTTTTCAGGTAGTTCTTTCTGGCCACAACCCCACCAGAGTGAATGGAAGCTTGAAATAAAAAGCCCAATCAAAAGCACGTTGGACACACAGGGCATGGCCAAGTGTTTGTTTGCAGGGCTGTCAGAACTTCCTAGAAGTAAAAAACCAACCAAAAACCCCCCAGCACCTCTGCCTGACAAACTCCACGGTGTTTCCTTGCTTCTAACAGAGATCACACAGCAGCTAATGCCCTACCAAAGCAAATAAATGCAGCACTGCAAGGACCTGTGCCCTGGTTTTATTGGCGAGCACGGCACAGGCAGTGTTGGGAGAGGCTGGAGAAATGCAATTTCCCAAAAGCACAGCGCTTTTCCAACCTTTTGCTGCAGGTTTTTTTTTTAAAGATATCCGTGTTCTTAGGAAGAGCATGGCTGTGCTCTGAGAGAGCACTTATTTTAGGCTTGTTGATAAAACTCTGGAGGGAGAGAGAAGGAGAGAAAGAAGGACAATCTCCCAAGTGCAGCCCCAGTTTGCAAGGCACGGGGTGGTTGATTGGAACCAGGAGATCAATATTTTGCAGGGTCATTTATTCTGTGAAGCTGGAACAACACTTCCTTCTTCAAAAACCTGCCAAGAGACAAGAGAATCGAGGCAGAAACCCTAATTCTGGAACCTGATCCATCCAGAAGATTTGGGGATCTCTCCCCAGCCTGTGTGCAGGGACTGATAACCTATCTGGAAGCCCCTGCCTGTTTGGGCCAGAAGCTGTTGCTGTTTTTTGTGTCAGAGGGAGTTGGAACAGAGAAACTGCTGCTTTTGTTTCCACAGAGAAGCTGTTTGAGTGTTGGTGTGCTCAAAAAGAAAAAAAATCTCACCGTATCTGGAGTAGGGCAGTGACATTTATATGTCAGTGAGAGTCAGCTTTGGGTTTGGAATGAGCAGGCTGGGCTGAGTAAAACAAGTGACCCAAATCCGAACTGCCAGAGGCTCAACACTTTCTTCTTCTTCGCTTAAAATCTCACTCAGTGTGTCTCACTTTATCCTTAAAGACTTAAGTGACTAAAGCTTAGGCATTGGGTAGTTTGTAGAGATGAAAGCCAGCATTTTATGGACTGAGATGAAATAAGCCACTTATAGATTTGATCACAGTCATCATGAATAATCTAATTTAACCCTTCTTTCCTTTTAAATCACCTGATTCAATGATCTGATGAACAGTTTGTGCAAACAAAGCCTGTCCTGTGATTCTGCTGAAGATGGTCCAGGAGCAGGTTCACATTGTTCGGTCTTTGGTCACATGATTGGCCACAAGTCACATTCTGTTATTTCTGTTTCCTGTTTGATGACAGAAATCAGAGATTTGCAGGTCTTGCATGTTATCTGATCTATTATGCAAATAAACCCCAGCTTCTGAGAACTGACCCAAGAACACTTTCCCTGCTGACTGTTCCACCCAAAATGGCTTTGGCTTCAGGGCTCCTGGTGCAGCTGCTTTTCCAGAGATCTGAAGATCACCCTCAAAGAAAAGGGCACTAAACTCATTCTGTGCCAGCTAATAAAAAGCATTTTATAAAGGTACCTTTGGCAAAAAGCAAATGTTCAAGCAGTGTCTGTCATTTGACAAAATTGGCCTTGCTGATCGTAGCTCACCTTCAGGTTTGGGGGGAGACAGAAAAACCCATCATAGAGAAGAGATGTCAGCTTATAAGAATTATACAGTAATACGCATTAAATTCCAGTTTTAAACCTCTATAAACCATCAATAAGAGCGAGGCAGAGCAGCCTGTGCTCTGTGTCACCCCCTCGGCAGCAAGGGGTGTTCCCGGAGGTGGCAGGGCCTGGTGTAATCCCCACATTGGGAAATTCACCCACAGGAAATCAGCAGCTGATTATCTGCAGGACTCTTGGAGTCCAAGTGCTTCATGAAATCACACAACTGTAACCAGAATTCTGTTCAGGGTTTGACCAGAAAGGTTTGACAAGGTTACATTTGAGCTAATTTTAGAAAAAAAAAAAACCCTGGTATTTGTTTTTGTCTATTTATTTTATAGTTTAGACTACAGTGCTATCTATACTAAAAAGAAAAATAGAGAGCTTTCAAGTCTAAATAGTGAGACTTTTTAAACATTTGGAATAGATCCAGTAATTCAGTATCTGTTTATCCAAAGTCAAACTTTCTGCAGAACTGCACTTTTATTTTCCGGGTTTAGGTGTATCTGGGAAGACGGTAAAGAACTAAATGAATTTTATTATAGTTCAGTTAGAACAAAATACTATTTAAAACTGCAGTGCCTGAAATAGATCTATCTGACTCTGAGGGGGATTTGCTGGTACACTTTATCTGCACAAATTCATGCCTGTGAAAGGGCCACGTTCATCACAGTTGGAGCAGGGTGGGTTTTCCTGGAAGTGCTCCAGGAATGGCTCTGTCTCCCTAAGACAACAAGAAGGACCAGTGCTTCCAAATTCCCGTCTGCTTTCAGAAGAAAGTGAATTTCGTGTGTATGAAATTGGTCATGGGTGATTTCCAGCTGCAGTAATTTAGGATGAAGAAAGGGGATTTCTGTGGTTACAACCTTTGGGTTTGTGGAGCCTGTTTGGAACAGTCGCTTTCATTTTGGTCATTTAAGAGAATTACCTGAAGTGCACGAACATTACAAATCACCACAGCAAACTCCACAGATTATGGGAGGCTTTGATGACTAGGTTGGACTTTTGCAACGTAAATGTAACAAAACAATGCCAGCAAGCTTCGATTTTGTGACACAAGCACAGGCTCTGGGTGTAAATCAGTAAATGCCTCAGTTCACGTTCATTCAATACCCTGATTTTAAATAGCAGTTTCTACTGGGTAGAGTGTAGGTGCAATTTTCAAATAAAAAATGAGGTAAATTTGGGCGAATGGCCCACTTACTCCCTTGTCATTTCAGGATTCTTCTGTGCTCTGGACCTGGGAGGTTATTTATATGTGAAAATCAACTCTTAGAAAACATTTATTTAATAATTCTGCTGGAATGACTCCTCTTCTGGAGCAAGGAGTTTTATTCAGAGGTCAGTGTGTGGCAGCAGTGCCAGAAGGAGAGCGAGTCTGTAGTGGATTTCAGAGCGTGCTGGATCACCTCTGCATTTCAGGATCAACGCTCCTGCGGGATAAGACCTTTGTGTACAGAGCGGTTGGGTTGGTGGAGTGTTCGGGTGCTGTCTGCCCTTTCCTTTACCTCTCCGGAGTAAGCTGCTGGCACTTTCAGGCAGAGGGCACTGCCAGCATCGTGCTCGTCTCCTGACTTGGAGGGAGCCAGTTTTGTGTCCGAAGGATGCTCCGGCCCTGCCTTTGGCTGCTCCCTTCCCTGGAGCCTCTCCCGGACAGAGCCAGCTTTGTCTGCGGCTCTCAGGCGGCTGCTCCTGGGCTCTGGGAGGTGTTTTCCCAGCGGGGCACAGCTGTCCCGGTGACTCCCAGGCCCAGGACCACCCTTTGATGTAGCTGTGGCTCCGACACGCGGGGGGTTCTCCAGTTCCCCGTCCCGTCCGCTCTGGAGTGGTCCAGACACCGCCCCTGTGAGCAAAGTGTCCCAGGGTCCACCAGAGTGGGTTGTTATTCAGCTTGATTTCGGTTCAGGCCACACTATTTCATGCCAGTCTGTAAAGCTTACACACATCAAATATTTTAGGTTGTTATCATATCCTCCCTTAGTCATAATTGGAGCAAATCACACGCATTCAACCTTTCTGCTGTTGTCTTTTTTTTTTTTTAATAAATTAATTTACCCAGAAGCCTTGTTCCTTTTCTGTTCTCTGAGTTACCAATTGAGCTCTATAAACAGATGGGCATTAAGTGGGGGGAAGGGGGATTTTTTTTAAAACAAAGTTGGTTCATACAGAAATATTAAAAATAGCAATGTAAAAATATTTTTTATAATTGAAACTATTAATTTTTTTTTATTCTGTGTAAAGTTTACAGCAGTTGTGCAAATTAATCCTGGGGGTTTTTTTTGTTGTGGGATTTTCTTGTTTGCTTGTTTGTGGTTTTTAAAAAAATCCTCTCCCTGCAGTTCAGAGCTCCTGAATGATTCTATAATTAGCTAGTGACTTCTGTTAATTTTTTTCCTGGGTCTCCAATGGTGATTTAATTTGAGCACATTTATGATTTATGTGAAATTATTCATTATGCAGTTGACCTTATGTTGAGACCATAAATTTCCCCTTTCAAACAATAGCCTGGCTCTTGGAGAGGAGTTAGGGCTGACAGAGCAGTGAGCAGATAACGCTGAAGGGACTGCTTGGAATTTTAAACTGATTTTAGGATGGCCTTTGAGCAGGCAGGGAGGCTGCCCTGCAATTTCTCCGTGTCTGGAACATGAAGTGCTCCAGTGCAGTGATGGTGCTTCCTGCCACTGGGAATTGCTGAGCAGCTGATCCCTTTATCCAGTGCAAGGGTAGGGGAAGCGACCGAAAGAGCCGGGAATAGGAAATTCCTGCCGAAAGGAGAAGTAAAACCCTAAAAGGCCTCCAAACGGGTCATTGAGGGAGGTGGGTCTGCAGTCTTCTCTCACTTAGCTGGGTTTGCTCGGCTCTCCCTGGAGGGAGCGATCCGCTCACGGGAGAATCCGGGATGCGAGTCCCGCTCCGCGTCACGTGGCCAGCAACAAAAAAAACCTGATTCATTCTTTCTCCCACAAAGCCTTTTTTTTTTTTTTTTTCTCCCTTTCCCTTCTCTTTTTCAAACATCCAATTGTCAATTTAAAATTGCAGGTTTTTTTGTTTGTTTGTTTTGGGTTTTTTTTTTTCAAATGGTTGGGGAAATGCTATTTTCCAGCGGGATAGGAGAAGAAAACTTTACAAGCTGGGGGAAGGGAGGAACAACAAAGCACTTATTCTTCCCTTTCCCCTCCCCCAGGAGAGGGAGGAAGCAGAGGAGTGGTAGTAGAAGTAGGAAGAAGAAAGGAATTAAAAAGTAAAGAAAACTTGAAAGTGGAGTAAGGAAAGGAATTTAAAGGGGAACTGTACGCTTTTCAACAATTCTTTGGCAAGAGGGCTAAATTCTGGGAGGTAATGACAACTCTGCATTTAGCAAGCCAGTTACTTTAATTTCAAGCATATGCATTGTCCTGCTGGTATCAGCTTAGTTGCTCTGATTGATTCCTGCTGAAGGTGTGGCCTAGAGTTTTGGGATGAAACACAGAGGAGATTATTTGTGTAACATCCTCACTGCTCACATATTGGGGGAGAGGTAACGCACTTGGATAGTTTCACTCGGGAGGTTTCATAACCTTTAAGCTGGGTGTGTGCTGATTCAGTGTGCTAAAAGCACTATTCAAAATCAGCCCAGCTTTGTGTGGCGCAGGCTGTTTTCTGAGGATTAGCCCAACCACCTGTTACTAAAACATGAAACTCCCTCGGAACAATGCCATACCTCTCCAGATGCACGCGGAGAGGCGCACCTTGCCTGAAAGAATGGAAAGAGCATTTTTGTGAGGGAGCACACTTTTGTCTTTCAGCCTGAAACTTCTCCGCTGCCTGGGTTCTTCCCCCGGGTGCCAGCTTTGCATTTCTGTGATTTTTGTACTCTGACTTCATGCACACACACGTGTGAGCACACGTGTGCACGCACACGCTTGGACTCGATCCTCTGCTCCCTGAATCCCCTGTCTGAGCACATTTGCACTGCTCAGGCTCTTGATAAGTAAAGCTTATCTTACACGCTGGAAAGCACGTGTTTTTCCAGTTGTGGATGTAAGTGCAACTTAGACAAAAGAGATCTAATATTGACCTGTGCTGGCCTGGGGGGAGAATCTTTCCTGACCGATTTTCCTCTCAAATCTTGGTTTTAAACACAGAGATCTTGTTTCATTTGGTTGTAATTACTCAAGTACAGCTGCCTTGAAATGCGGGGTTTCCAGCTCGCAAGGTTTCCTTTCCCTTTTTTTGTTTGCTTGCTCATTTCCAACTTGCTTTGGGTCCTGGGAAGATGAGGTTTTGTAAAATTGGCTGCACAGCAGCTCCACAGCCCTCCAGGAAAATTGACAAGGACAGCAGGGAAAAGCAAGAACTGGAGTGGCCCAGCAGCTGCCCCAGCCCTGGGCTGGACCCTGCCCCAGCCTCGGTGCCTGTTTGTCAAACCCCAGGATGTTTTAAATAACATGTCCCAGGCTTAGCAAATTGTGATTGCCCAACAAAACCTTACTTTGTCAGAATCTTTCTGCCCAGCTTTACCTTTGAGAAACTTGCTTCATCTGACCCAGGAGCGTAAAAGCCTCGGCTTTCCTGGGGCAGGGGGTGTATAAATAACTGATAATGCATGCCCAAAGTTCTCCCACTGGGATTAATAGCAGCACCTAAATACGGTTCCCTTGAATTAGACCTGGAGCCAACAGTCAGTTTGGAAAGGAATTGAACCTGCTTCTACCAGATTTGTATTTGGGCTGAGTCTCTGTTCTGGGAACCATTAAAGCAGCAGCTCAGTGACAATTCTGCTGAAAACTAAAACCGGGAAAGTTCCTCATTCCTTTTTCCTCCCTGTAGGGCAGAACACTTAGTTTTTGACAATGCTTGTACAGGTACAAGCACAACAACCTGTTTACTAGCTGTTGGAAGCCGGTTGTAGAGCCTTTGTACATGGACTCAGCAGCTGTAACAAGGGACAGGGGTGTGTGAAAGCTCAGCCTCCTCTTCCTCATTCCCTGGCTGAGCTGCACCAGGACACACTTTGCAGCACCGAGCTGCCACTGACTGTGCAACCCCAGGTTTGCTTTTTCCCATTTCCTTGACAGAGAGGGCTTGGGTTAAAAGAGGAAACAAAAATGTGCAGCTATTCCTATCTGAAAAGCAGACGCTGGCTCCCGGTGGTTCTTTTCTTTTCCTTTCAAAACATGAGCAAGATTAAAAATAAAGAAGTGTCAGTGTGCTAATGTTTCAGTTTCTAATCAGTTCACAAATGGCAGGAAATTAACTGGCTTTTCACGAACATCTGTTCCACTTCTGGCTTGAAAGGTTGGAGACAAATGCTATCTGTCAAATCTAATAGCGAGAATCAGCTATAAATACAATTTTTATTTTTCACCTCCATTTCTCTATTAGCCATTCAAAATAGTACGTGGTAGCCAAATGCATTGGTCTCTTTTCCTCTTGTATTTTATTTTTTTTGGAAGAGGGGTGGTTGGTTGGTAATTAAGAGGATGATGCAGTGCCCCAGAATAAGGATCAGGAAAAGGGTTGTGATGACAGCACTGCAGTGCTCTACACCTGCTAGATGTGTCATCAGCAGGGATAACGACACTCATCCCAAGTTCTTCTCAGGTGAAATGTGCTTTTTTGCAAACTTCACAATGGCTTGGGAAGAAAAATCTCTTTTTTCTAGTATTATTTATCTTTAAGTGAGTTGTGGAACTAAAGGTCTTGTTGCTGCAGCAACAGTCTCTGTGGGGATGTCACATCAAAGTGACTTTATTGAATCACCTTTCCACGCCCTGTGTTCCCGGGTTCTCCAGTCTCCAGCAAAAGTGCTGCACAGGACAGCTGTATCTCAGTTTGTGCTGAGCTGATTTTCCTAAGGTTGTGAGGAATTAATGAATATCCAAGCACTCTGGGAGTTACTCGGTCCCCCAGGAGAGGCTTTGCCAGCACGTTGCCTCGGGCTGGGGCTGGAATGCTGGCACGTTACGCTCTTTGCATTGCTCTTGGTGCTGTGTCCTAAATGCTGGCTCTGCCTTTTAAAAATGGACAAGCACCCTGGATTTCCTGCTCCCCACTACGAGGTGACAGGGAACTCACAAGCCCAGAATCATCTGGAATTTGTAGCAGCTGTGCTTTTCTTGCTTCCCTGCACACACAGGACTCGAAATCCTTGACTGGATTGGGATATCTACTATTGCAACAGCTGATTATTCCTAAAATTGGTTTCACTACTAATTCGAAGAAAAGTTGCTCTGGAGAACAGAGAAACAGAGCAAAACCTTAAGCAATGCATAGACCGCTGGGTTTTGAGCAATCCACAGCTGAAATAGAGAATGACAGCACAGATAATGCAACAAATGGCCTAAAAAGCACCCAAAGCTTCCCAGATTCCCTCGTGGGGTCCAAAGAGGAGGACATTAATCAGGCCAGACAGAGGAATCTGTACCCAAACAGGTTTGGCCATTACACAAGAATACCACGCAAACATGAAACTGGAGGAAAAGATCTTTATCAGCCCTTGCATGCAGAAACACACAGAGGGGAAACTCGGGGTGTTCTGGGCTGGGGTGCAGTGCTCCAGCTGCAGGTGGATGTGGAACCTTGTTTTCCCTCATTACTGGCAGCAGTTGCTGCTCCCACAAGGAACACTCAGTAAAAGTGCTCCCTCCGTTTGCTGGCTCAGCATCAGACCTGCTCTTCCCACCATTCTGATTGCTTAACTTGAAACAGGACTGGGCTTTCACGGGGCAGACAGGCTCGGAGCACTTCCGAATTAAGAAATTTCTCCTAACTAGAATTATAAGGTTTTAGAGAAATTGGTGCATGCTGTCTTCAGCATTAACGTGGTGACGTGCTGAATGTGCAGTGCCGTGAGGAGAGCTCAGACAAAGGGGAAAGGCTGGTTTGATATCTCAAGGTGCAGCAGCTGCCTTAAACTACCTCTAGAGCTGATGCCTTGTCCATTATCCATGGGAGCACTTCCTTGATTTGCCTGTTGCCTTTTTGGACATGGCTTTCCCTAATGTTCTCCAAAACTCGCATCACCCCGTGGGAGTGTGGCTGCAGTGGGTGAGATGTTTCCCTGCTGCTTCCATCCACCTAAATCCATGCAGGAGCTCAGCCACTGGCTGTAATGGGGCCTTATCCAGTTGGAAAGACTCCACAAAGAAGTCCTGTGGTGGAAAGGAAGGCCACTGGCAAAAGGTATTCCAAATTGCTGGTCACTGCCATAGCTCTTCTCCTCGTGGTCCCTAAAGGCCACTGGGATACAGAGGCACCCATCACCCTGACCTTATCATCGTGTCTTATCGCTGCTCCTTGTCCTCAGTGCTGCCTGACAGGAGTTAGTCAGTAAGACAGCCTGTAAGTCACTTCGTGTTGTTCACCTCTGAGTTCTCAACGCTTCCTGCGAGGCTGGGCAATAATTGTCCTTGGCTGATTTGTGGGAAACTGAAGTGGAGCAGATGTGCCGAGAGACAGAGGTTTGCTCACACTACCAGGAGTCAGGTTTCCTCAGTTTGTTCAGTAGTGCCAGGCCCATGTTGTCCCTTCCTTAAGTTAAAAAATAAAAACCTTGTGCTGCATGGCTGATGATTTATATATCCTTATTCAAACAGATGCACAAATCTGCTTTAATGAAAGGAAAAGAAATATTGTCTATTAATGAACTCTGAGTAATTATATCATGCTCTAAGCATTGAGTACAACAGTGCTCACTAGGGGAGGAAAAATCACTGGGCAAGAAAAATAATTGTCTCACTAGCAATTATCATTAAAGTATTAAATGAACTAACGTACTTATCATTAAATAATCTCTCTGGAAGCTTTTGTTCCCTAATAAAGTGCTCATCTCATGAAGTGCCTTGAGTACAGTAATTTGATTTGATTATGAGACTTTACCTGCTTACTAGAGAATTGCTTGTAAATATTAATAATGGATCCTCACCATGAGGAAAGGAGGTACCACCGACGTTCTCAAATTATGAAAAGAAATCCTTAAGGCCCAGGTGCCCTCCTCATCCCCTGTTATCCACGTTTCATGACATCGAAAGCACAGCTGTTACAACACCGTTTTCCCTTGATTGCACAGTTTAGCCCTCTGAAATGGTGCTTTTTGATTTGCTTCTTCTTATCAAGATGGGCTGTCTTCCTCTGCAGTTTAGTGATTGCTCTGGTGAGTTTTGTCACCCACTCGTTGCCTTTAGTTTTTCACTTGCAGGTGGAGAATCTCCTGCTGTAATGCACAGCATCACCAGAATCTCCCAGACAGGTTGGGTGGATGGGGAAAACGCCCTCCAGTGCATAGTTTGGGGTTCGGTTTTGCTCTGGCCAAAACCACAACATCAATCTGCCATTTCCACCATTTCACTGCCACCTGAAAAATCCTAAAGTGCTTTAAGACAGAGAACAAATAGATTTATGCAAATCAAAACGCCAGGAGGTTTCTACAGCCGCTCTTCAAAACACCCAGGCACTCGTTCCACTTTCTAAAGGTACCACAGCCTCCTGTGAGCACAGCTCTAGAAACTCAGAGCTCTACGAATTTGGTCTTGAGTTTCTGCTGGGTCCCAGAGCAACACGTGAGTTCTTGAAGAACTGCCACCAAAATAGCATTAACCTTGTAGTTTCCTTTTTAAAGGCAGGCGGGTTGTAGGTCTGCAGAACGAGGCGTGAGTGCCCTAACAGGAAGCCTCAGAAGGAGAATTAAAGGGTTTTTTGGGGTTTTTTTTATAAGAAGTGTTCTTAATATACTAAAAGTTTTGCCTAAAAGGCAGATGACACATCCCTGTCCCTGCACACCTTGTGGCTCTGTTTTCCTTGGACTCTGCCTCACACTCAGCTGTTGATATGATCAGCTCCAACAGCAGCCTTTCATCCCTGCCATTAATCTTCATTTTATTGCAGTTAGTGGCAATAAACGTGGGATAAGATGCTACATTTGTCCCTGAATGATCTCGATTTATGATTTCATGTTGTAGGGTCAAAGTTTCTGGGCTGTCTGGTGCTGTGCTGAGCGTGGCCTCGTGGGGCTCTGAATGCCTCCTTTGTGCTTTGGTGGGAAGCCCTTACCTGGGAACTCGTGGAACAACAATCAAAGAGACACACTTGGGCACTGCTGGTTATTATTCTGCCAGCCATTTAAAAAGCTCTGTAAAGAGGAAAAAAAAAAAGTAAAAGCTTATTGATAAATAGGTGAAAACATGAATGTTTGTCTGGGTGAGACTATCTACTGAGAGTTCCAGGAATTTTTTTGATATGTCCTTTCTGTAGATTTTATTTCACCTTACAGGTGTTTTTTTGAATAATATTAACACCAACCTTTGAGTCACCCACATCCTGGTGTGCATCACCACCTTTTTTGGTATGAAACCAGAGAGAATCTGTGTGTATTATCCGATACACACAGACCAATAATTTATATTCTTCTCCTTTTTTCTTCTGCAAAGGAGGGTGAGATACCTGTCCTGGAAACACCTTACACAAAACTTCTCTGAAAAAGAACTGGCTGTGGACCATGGTGTGCCCTTCAGTCCATTTAGTGTGTGGGGGCTGTTAATGTAATATTATTCTTTTAGAAAATACTGTCTTTCTCCGACTTCTTCATTTTCTCACCTGCTGCAAGTGGTGTAGAACCAAAAGAGCTCTGCTGTGCTGCAGCCCTCCCCACCCTGCACCCCACACTGGTGCTGCAAACCACTGCTGCCTTTCAAGCTGTCATGTTTTCATGACTTTTGTACTGTTTTATGCAAGAATAGTATTATGGGATATATAGCTGCTGCTGGGTTTAGTTCAGGTAACACAGGTAAAACAGCAGCAGTGTGAAGAATCTGCAGGGGAAAAAAAACCACTCTAATTTTATTCAGGATATTTGAAGGCATTGCTCCTTCTCCTTTACACACTGAAACGTCTTCTTCCACCCGTGTCCAGGGAGCTCTGCTTCCAGACCCGAGGAAAGAGGGAGGGAAGGCCAGGAGGGTGGGATGAGCTCAGGGAGGTTTCTATAACCACGCCCAGCTCACAGCCTGGGATGCAAATGGAAAGATGAATGTCCAGGTAGCTCCCAGGGATCTGTGGCGAAGGTTTCCAGCTGTAAAATGAAGGCGGCAGCACTTTCTTGGCTCTAACACTTGTGCAGAAGAGGTGTGGAAGCACTTCATGGAAGTCTGCATTTACGTCATTACAGCTAGGCTGGATGTCTCCGTTATGACTTCTCTTTTAAAAAAAGTTTGGAAGGTTTAAAGATGAAGTTGCTAAACATGGGAATTCTACAAAATGTTCCAACCCACCACGGAATTTCAGAAATTTCATTTTGTCCAGAAAACAAACAAATGAGGGAGTAAAAGACCACAGTTTTTATCTCCACTGTCCTCATCTACATGCAGGGGGAGGTGTACAGCAAACCCAGACCCGGCCCCTTTACACTCACAGATTAGAACCTAAAACTCTCATTTGTGAACCTTTTAGTGTTTTGCAATAAGGTGTCCCAGTAGTGTTTTCCCACAAAATCCTGTGTCTGACCACAAGACAGGCGCACATTCAGACCCAGAGGTCAAAGGCAATCACAGAAAGAGCACCCAGGGTACTTCAGTGAAGTCACTCTGTCTGGACTGGGAGAAATCCCTCGGATGTTGCAGCTCTTCCAAGAACCCCAAAGCTTTTTGTCAGTAACTCAGCTTTAGCCTGACCAAAAAGAAAAAAAAGAAAAGTTGTCTGACTGGTTTTGTTGTTTCAGCTGTGCTGAAGCGGAGAAGCAAACAAAGCTTTAGCATTTCAATTAAGTTTCAACTCTGACGATATTTTCAAGTAAATATTTCTCGGTGTTGATGCCCCCCCCCAGCAGCTCAGCTTCAGAATTTAATATTTAACAAATTGTTTGTTGCTATCAGAGAAAAATAAGGTGGGTATTTCTCTCAAAAGGAGGAAATATGTCACCCCATCCCTCCCTTAGCACTGGTTTTCTTGTCTCCCGTGCTGGAATTTGTAACTGAAAATCAGGGGACGCCTCACATCTCTTTAACACTTGACCAGGTCACTGAGCTGTGAGATCAGAGCTCCCTGATCTCGATGCAAGTTGCAGTAAATGCAGGTTGTTTTTTCTGCCCTCAGGAAGTGGCTGCCTGAGCTTCTTTCTGCTCCAAGGGTATGAACAAGCACCCAAGGATGCCAGGCCAAACTCTCATCTCCTCCTTTCTACTCCACGCTGGCATTAAGGGGAGTAAAGTTTAGATTTACTTTGCTTTACGTTTCAAGCTGATTTTAGCAGAAATCTATACCAATGCATCTTGGTGTTTTCTTTTCCATATTTTCAAAAGCTCTTCCAATTAAGTGGCAATAATCCCAAATGCAGCGCTCCAAGAGCTGTGGGGTTTATTGTGACTTGGCAACTTCAAAGCAACAGCAGCCCCGAGATTACCCAATTGCAATTCTTGGCAGCAGCTGTTAAATCTTAAATTGCTGAAACATTATCTCCCGCGCAGGATGATAGACCCCAGCAAAACTCTGCATAAACCTACACGGACACATCTGAAACTTGCGTCCTGTCATACTGCAGTAAAACTAAAAGTTAACTCAACGGGGAAAAGGCCTTAGGAAAGTGGTGATCAGCAGACAGCATGGAGACAGCTTATCTCTTTGATCAGAAGATACTGGTTTTAAATCACAGGTAAACAGGCGTTTGAAGTACAGCAGGCTATTTAATCTGTAACCACCAACATAATTTATTTTTTTTTTGCCCCCCCTGTTTTAATCAGGAAAAGTGAATATTTCAGCTTCGAGGGAAAGTGTCTCTAGCAAGGTGACCCGGTTTTCCTGCGGGGTGATCGTGTTTGCCACACCCACAGCAGCCAGGCACTAAACCCTGTTAAATGACTCAAAATGCACCGGCTTTGGAAAAGACCTTTCATAGGTGTGCCTGCAAGAGCTGGGAGTGCCTTGAATTGGTATTTATTGAGCCCAGTTATTCGGTGTAAAACACATGTCCATGTTCCTGTACTTCCCGCACCGCTTTAAAATCTGCTTTTCTCGTGGTGAGAGACTGGCCTCGCAGAATTCGGGGTCAATGTGTAATCTTTCCTATCTCTTCGAGTAAATTTGCCTCTTGATATCCCTCCCCGTGCATTCCTTTTCGGGAGTGCGATTGTTAAAATCAGGGAGCTGTCGCTGGAAGAAAGAAAAGCTAAGTGTGATTAAAGTTTGAACTGGCCTTTTATTGGCATGCAGATAGCACCATTGAAACCTCTCTTTCTTAAAGATTTTTGTTGTTTCCTGCTCTAAATCTATGTATGTAGAAGTTCTAACAGCTATGGGGAGGTGAATTTGATTTATTGGAGGCTTAGGGAGGGCTGTTCTAAATGCATGGCTCTCGTTCAGCAGCTCAAGCTTGAGGTCAGGTTGGATGGGGAGCAGTTACAATTTGTCTGTGGTGATGAGCTTTCATTATCTTAATATCCCAAGCAAGGTACCTGCTAGCAAGAAAACCACTTCCTTTGTATCACTGGGTAAAAAAAACCCTGGGTCTGTGTCTTATTATCTGCCAAAGTTTAAAAGTCTGCACTTCCTGAGGAAAAAGTAGCAGAAACCCTGAGCTCGGTGCTCATCTGGGCAAGGGGGTGAATATTTGATAGGTTAATCTCACATTCTATTTGGCAGGACTCTCAAAGCCTAAATAATTTCATTCCTTTTATCTGGGTTTAGTGGGCAAAACTTCAGGAAAAATGTGGAAGAAAAAAGCAAAAAGTAAATATACCAAATTGCCAGGCAAAGCAGCCTGAGCTGGAAGACAGCTCTGATGTTAAGGAAGTATTTTGGGAGAAGAGGTTTAGGTCTGACATGCATGTAATCATTGCAAAACAACTTTTTCTCACAGTGAATTGAATCCATTTGATCCAAACCTAAACTCAAGAGAAGGGAAAAGTTGTTTTACCCTCAGAAGATTTTTACATTCCTGAAAATGATCTTTGTGTAGTTTAAGGATATTTTATGACTTAGGTGATGAGGTAAGAGAAGGAACAAGAACAATTCTTTGGACTCTGTGTTAAGATCTTCGTGGTTCTGTTTTGGCTACAGCAATTAAATACAGTGGTGCTCAGATTAAAAACGTTCTTAAGGATAAGAACTGGGGAGAAAGTGAGAGATTGCTGTAGGTTAACCATAAAAGCTTTATCTAATGCCATAACACAGCAAAACTTCCATCCAGACTGCCTGGAATATCTGATTCCCTTTTCAGTTCTGCAAGGACCGAGCAGCAGAAGGTGAATTTGGAAGGAAAAAGCAGGACCTGAGAACTTGGCCCTGTAGATTGAGGTGTATCTTAGAACAAAAATAGACACAGAGCTGTCACTGCTGGAGGGTTTTTTTCTGCCCACTGATGTGGTGTGCACTGTGAAGTCATCTGTAAAGCAATTAAAAGCTTTTTGTTCTGGCTCAGAGAAAGGGAAGTTTCTCCATGTATTTTTAATGTCGGGATAGATCCATTACATCCCTGACGTGGCCAGGCACTAACATCCAGTGGCATCCCGATATCGATTAAATATCAAAGCAGTTATTATTTGTGACTGATCCTCACTCGAGGAGCACAAAACATTTCAGTGAGACAGCTCTCGAGAGTGACATTTTAATGGCTAAAATCGCCCGTACAACATGTCTGCTTTGAGATGTTGTAACACACACGTCTCCCAAGTATTTAAATCAAAATCATAAGCATGACCCCGTTAAAGCTGCACTGTTCCTTTTTCTGAGCTGTGCAAATACAGAAGTAGAAGAACAGCTTGGTGAATGCGTGCCTGCACTTCTGCAAACGCTCTTGGTGGGTGTCAATATGTGCATATGGGTATTTAAATGCACTTTTATTTACAAAGCAAGGGTTGATTTCGCGTAGCAATGGAAAAGATGAGGTGCAGCCGGAGGAGCTGTGACTTTAAGTGTGCTTAATTGGGGGAAAAGTGTGGAAATCTTCAAACGGGGCCGTGGGTGGCGTCTGAAAGGAGAGTAAATGCCTTGCAAGGTTGCATTGTGCAGCCGCTGATCTCTTTCGCTGGATGTTTTGGGTTGTTTTGACTAGATTAGCTCGCACAATGTATGAAAAGCACCTAGCCAAGTGTTCTGATAAGGGATGTGCTCCTCATCCTTTTGTTTTGCCCCTTTTCCCTCCCCCTCCCCAGCCCCGTGTGTCCCAGCTCTGGGAAGAAGCAAGGGGGCACGGCAGAGCTTCATTAGGCTGCGGCAATTAAGCCTTTCTAACACTTTTAGAGCAAAAAAAACCCCTAGGATTAAACCATTATCCTTATTTCTGGGCACATTCCGCACTGGAGGTCTCGCCTTATTCTTCCAGGAGATGCTCAGTAGCTCCTCCTTGTAGCGTTGAAGTGTTCCTAGGGTGTGGAAAAGCAGGAAATTCCTAAGTTTCCCGCTCGGTGCCAGCCTGCATCTTGTGCTACAGGTTGTAAAGGCAGGCTCCATTCAGCTCTCCGCAGTCCAGAGGTCAGAGCAGCTGATGGAAACGGGTCACAGAAGGAATCCCAGGATGGCTGGGGTTGGAAGGGACCCTAAAGCTCATCCAGTGCCACCCTCTGCCATGGGCAGGGACACCTCCCACTGTCCCAGGGTGTTCAGTGCTCCCAAAAAGAGAAGTGCCAAGCTTCTCTTGCAGACAGTGACAGTCCAGGTGTTGTTTTTTGGGGTTTTTTTTAAATTGCACTGTGCCGATTATAAACTATCTTTGCTAATAACAAGAAGATTTTATGAAGAGTTTTCCCTGAAGCCATTCAAAACAGACTTGTAAGTCGAGTAATTTCAAATTATTGTTTTTCTCCTGAAACGAGGTATAAATCTCAAGCTGTACCAAAACTGGGGAGACAAAGGGCAAAAGTTTCTCTTTCTTGTTGACACCAGCACAGTCTCAGCTTTTCAGGAGGAGTGAAAAGGAGCATAAAGCTCTTGGACAAACTCACCTGTGCCTTGAAGCAGGAATTGCCTTCAGGCCACTTCAGTGCCCACAGCTCCTTGGCTCTTAAGAACACGTGCATGAAAACAAAAAATGAAACCCAAACTCGAGCTGTGACAGCCTTGCCTTCGCAGGAGCTGGTACAGGTACAGGCTGAGTGTGGCACAGGTGGGGTTTGCACCTGCACAGGATCCACGTGGGGGTGTCCTTGGGTACCCGTGCCCAGGTACCTGCAGAGATCCATCCTCCCCTGTTGGCCCAGTGCTCCCGGGAAGATGGAACGTGCTGCTGGGTTTGGGGCTGGGTTGGAGGCCTCCCCTTGCCTCAGGTTTTAATCTGTGAAATGGATCTGCTCATTCTGCACACAGGACAAAAACACAACCGTGCACTTACGAACCACTCGCTGCAAATGGGGCTCACTGGTTAATTTGGAATAACGAATATATTTTCAGTAATTCAGATTTTTTTTTTTTTTGTGATGAACTGGAGCAGATAGGAAAACAAATCACGTGCCTGGAATCACTCAGCTCTGATAACTGCCATTGTGTCATACAAAATATAAATATCCTGTTTAAGACACAGAATGTATTTTAAGCAATCAATCAACTGTATCTAAACAAGTAAAACAACAACGAACAAAGCCCTAAATGCTGAGCCATTTTTATTGACATTCTAGTTGGTCATTGTTGTATAATCCATTTTATTGAAGAAAATTAAATTCTTTTTAATGAAGGAGAGCACAGAGGACCCAGAAAGGAACAATTTCAGCTCAGATCTCTAATCCTGTTCATCGCTGCTTTGTCTTCTATCACTAAAATTAAAATTAAAGACATTAAAGGCCAAATTCAATATGTTTTGTAGGTTATCTGAGTGGTGAATTTGTTCCAGGGGGTGCAGTCTCTAGAGTTGCACAGAGTTTGGTCACTGCTGGAGCTGCCCACCTGATTCCCTCTGCAGGATCAGACAGTTTTGCTCTGCAGTGGTGTCTCTGGGTTTCAAAGCAGCAGCTCAACGATAATTTTACAACTCTGGCACTTTCAGACTTGCTCAAGCAAAGAACACAATCTTTAAATCCAGCTGAATTCAACACTTGTATTTATTAACAAAGTGGCACCCGGCCAGAATTCTGAACACAGAACCTGTTTGGTCATAATGCTGCCTTTGTGAGGATATCTGAATTTCTGGAATTCAGACCCACCAATTTGCTCAATGAACCAGAAAGCAGTTCTGTTTCGTGGCAGAAGGAATTAGGAAAAATTACCAGGCTTGCATTTTTTTTTTTCCTGAGGTCTGTAATAAAATTATTTTTGAACTTTATTCTGCTGAGTTTTGGGTTGTTCCTGTACATTCCAGTCATCTCAGGATGACCACATGAGAAGAAGAAGAAAACAAACAAAAAAAAACCCAAAACAACAAACCAGTACTGAAACAACAGCAAATACTGTAATTTCCTAGTTTCTTTTTCCTAGAAATAGCCTCAGAAAAGCTTCCTAAGTGAAGATGGTGGGTAATGTAGGAGATTTGTTCAGGAGATTTGTGCAATGTAACTGAAAATACTCTGAAACAAATCAGCAAGGGATATTTTATGGCTTTTGAAATTATTCTTTCTAATGATAAAATTACAAATTGGGAAAAGGGAGTTGTTGAGCCTTAGTTTGTGTCTCTTTTGAGAAATAGGCCCTTCTAAAAAGTATTTTGCCTTTAATTGCTTCTCTTTTGTGTTTTTGTCTTGTTTTTCTTTTAACAGCAACAGAGATTTGTTTTCTCTGAAGAAGTGTAAAAATATTTACTGGGATTTCTTCCCTTGAAGTGGCAGGAGAGTCTGGACGGTGCCAGAATGTCCCATCATTAACATGTAAGTTGATAACTTTTTTTTTTTTTAATGTTTAACAAGATTAGCACCATTTGTTGTTTGTTCCTTAGGTAAAAATCCCTTCCCTTCCTGACTTTTGGTTATTGTGGCACAGTTATTTCACTCAGGCTGCATCTACCAGTGTTTGAGTGTAGGAGTTGCATTTGTAAATAAAATTAGAAGACCCCTTCAGCTCTCTTCTTAGAATACATATTTTTAATAAAAAGACCATATATCTTGCATACATCCATGAGAATTCAGGAAAGACAACTTGTTTATTACAACTGTCATAATCCTCGTTGTTCTGTTCTTGAGGTTTGCTGATAGATTTAGAGGTGCTCAGAAGAGATCAGAGTTCTGGTACCCAAATCACTCAGGCTGAGTGGAGGAGATGTTTTGGTGAGCCAAAGATTCGGTGTCTGGGTTTTCTCTACGAGTCATTTACCTGGATTATGAAAGATTTGGGATGTCTTCTTATGATTGTGTTCAACCAAGTTCGTGGCTTTTAGGAGCTATCACAGCATAAGTTGTAAACTAAAGTGAATTTCTAAACACAAAGCCAGATGTCCTGGTGATGCACAAGCCTTTTCCAAGGAAATCATGTATCCTGCTGTCTTTTCCTCAGTGGAGATGGGAGTTGGCCACACACCCAGTAACTGCCACTGAAATTGCACCATTTCCATATGACATTTCAATTTGAATGTCTCAGCAAATATTGTCACAGACAAATGCTACGTCTCATTCTTATTTATTTTTTATGCCTATCACTTCCTCTTTTATTTTTCTCCTTGGCCTTACTCGTTCTAGTACTGCTTTGTTACTGTGCATTTCACATCCTTTTCGATGTCAAGGAAAACCCGAAGACTGCAGGTGGAGGAGCTGGTTCTGAGGCAGTGACAGAGATGCTGTAAGCTCAGCTCTTTCTGTCTTCTGCTTTAAATTGCTGGTCACAAACCAGGACCGCGCTGCTTCAGGTGCTGCACCAAGCCAGCAGTCCCTTCCTCCTCCCACCTTCTGGCTGTCAGTGTGACTGTTCCAGACAATGCAGTGGCCACGCAGATCAAGAGCTAGTCCTTCAGTTCAGACCTGAGTAGCACACAAACAACCTTTGGGGTTCTTGGTTTTGTTTTCCTCTGTTTCTGCATCACTTCACTTCACGTCGTGGTCCTGCCTTCCTTGGGTATCACTTTCCGGTGCTGATCCATCTCTGCAGGTGCTTCTCACGCCCCGTGTCCCTCCCTCACAGGTGAGGGACCTTTGTTTGGCACATCTGCTGTTGTGGCCTCTCTGAGCAGCCCAGGCAGTGTTGGCAGGGCACCCTTCCTTCAGCAGGGACCTTTGTGTAAGGGATCACTGTCCCATCACCTGTGTTCACATCTCTGGTTTAATGTGCCCAGGTGACCATTTCAGTTCAGAGCGACAGACAGTGGCTTTTGTCCTGGCTGTTTGGAACTCTTCTTTTCTGACTCTTCAGTACAGGTGGCATAGAACTGGTTTAACGCTGGTGTCCCTGGTCACCCCTGTTATTGCCATTTTAATAACAAAATTAGGAGGGGCTGCTCTAAAGGTCTGGCACCTGGATGTGGAACAGATCTGAGCAGAAATGTGGTGTGAAAGGCAGAATGAGGGGTGCCCTAAGAGTGAGGAGCAGGAACATGGCGTCCCATTTAGCTGGTAAGAGGGATCTGAAGAAAATCATTGCTTTTTCCTTCCCCCCAGACTCAACCCTGACAATTGGCCATTTCATGGAGCCTGAGTGTCAAAAAAAATTGGTTTGAATGTGGCTGGTTCAGCTCCCTGAACCAGATCCCTGTGGTTGGAGGTGCTGGCACAGGGAAGGGCATGGGAGCAGTGGCTGACCCACTGGACTGGTTTAGCTGTAACTGCAGTGTTTGTTGATTTTTATTTTTTTTTAGTTTAATATGAGAGGCCCTCCCTGAAAAACTAAATGTGTATTGTTCAGTTGTTTGGCACTGTTCCAGTTGTGCTGATTGTCTTTTATTGGGCATTACAGATTTTGGCTGTACTTGGTTAGAGCATTAGTTTGATTTCTTTGCCTGATGCTTACAGTTCTCACATGTTTTTCTCTGCCAGCTCAGCCAGCAGCAGCAGGACACCAAGTGTCTGCATTTGTTCTTCCTAAGTAGCAACGTTCAAAGCAAAAACCACCTTTGAAGCAACCTTCTCTTGCCTAAGCTCATTTCTTGACTTTATCCTTCTAGAGCAGAGACCAAAATCTATCTCAGCCCTTCTCAG
Organism: Atrichornis clamosus; assembly: GCA_013400975.1. Taxonomy (NCBI): domain Eukaryota; kingdom Metazoa; phylum Chordata; class Aves; order Passeriformes; family Menuridae; genus Atrichornis; species Atrichornis clamosus. Next base: position 315,557 of record WBMZ01003466.1, on the reverse strand, counting down.
TGGGGTAGCAGGAAAGTAAAGGAACGGACTGGGACTCACAGCTTTGGGTTTCAAGTCCAGCCAGGCATAAAGGTGCTAAAAAGCAACCATGTCCTGCCTTGTCATGTCCAGAGATCCCTGGGGCGCTCCAGGGATCTGCTCTTAGGAACTCCATGGCCAATAATATCATTTAAAGCAGCACATAACCCATCTAAAGACTTATTGGTGCAATACAACAAGAAGCAGTTGTTGGCTCCCACCTTGTCCATGCCCCTGCAGAGGTCAGAAGTAGGAGAGAGTCAAGCTTATGGTTTTGATTTCATAGGAGAATGTTTTATTATGGCTTCATTTCATGTCCAGGGATCCACAGTTGAATCACACATCGTTCAGCCTCTTAATTTCCTGTAATAAAAATAGAAGTGCTCAGGTAAAGAAGTTCAAAGACCTTTACTTGAAAACCATGGGATTGAGTGAGAGAAGAATCTTCTCTACACTTCTTCCACCTCCTAAACAGGTCCACACTGTTAGATTTTGTGTTTGCATGGTGTTCTTCATTGTCACCATCTTCCCATGAGGGATTTTGAAGTCTGGGCTTTAATACCTTTGGTAACTGGACAGATTCCATTTGCTGGGCTGGCTGGAGGAGGATGCTGGGTGTGAGGGGAGCTGCCTGCCCTCAGCCAGGCTGCAATCCCAAGGTGGGATGCCAGGAATTGTCTACTCCAGCTGCACTGCAGGGCTGCAACCTGCTGGGAGAGCACTTCCTCATCAGCATGAGGATACTGGGCATTGCCCCTGAGAAGATGGGAGCTTTATCCTAAGCTGGAATGGCTGCAGAGCTGCAGCACTGAGGGGTGCTCTGGGCAGCCTCACGCTGAACCTGTTTGCCTCCAGTTCCTCCTGCTGGAACTGCTTGATTCTTCCCAGGGAGCAATTCCTCACCGACTTCTGCAGAACCAGAGATGCACATGATGGTAGAGAGGACAGGCAGTGCTTTTCCCCACCCAGGGATGCATTCCCAGGGCACCACGAGGCACAAAGCCCTGATTCCTGTCACAAAGGCCTCGGAGCCTCTCACCAGGCCCGTCTCACTGAGGACAGTCAGTGTCAGCGTTCGTTGTACAGGAATGACAAACAAATCACCAAAGTCTTCATTTCCACAGCGTTTTCTGCCTGTGTTACATCCCACAGAGGCCCCATGGAACACCAGCCCAGTGACAGGGGAGCGGCAGCCAGCGCAAAGCAGGAATAAAGGGAATGCGAAAGCTGGGCCGCACAACCCTGCTTGATGTGCGGTCTCCTCTGATATCACAAACTTTTCCTATTAGGAAAAAGAAGCCAGAAGCCTTTGCCTACCAAAAAAGAATCTTTGATCTAAGTCTTTTATGTTGCTCTCCCCCCAGCCCCCCTCGCTCAGAGGAGCCATGCCAGCATTATAGAAATAGCATCTGCAAAACAATTTGCAAAGCTGGCGTTGAATACATCTTGCTTTTCAAAAAAAGCAAATCTTTCACATAATGTCATGTGGTGATTTTTGTGATGTTGCATTTTTTTAATGGCCTATGTGTAGAAGATGGATGTCAAAGACATCAACCCAACAAACAACTGTAAATATTTGCCTTGAGAAAGCATGTGGTATATCCTGTAATTCTTGGCTCGGCCTCTTAATCTGGAGGCAGCTTAATTAGTTGTTAGTGGACTAAAGCAAAGAAAATCTTTTAAAAATAAATTAAATAAACAACACGGGGCCCGATTTTTATTAAGTGCTATAGTCTACAGTGGCTTTTGTAGAACTGAAGTGTGCTCATCACTCAGAAAACTAGGCCCTGAACTCATAGTTTGAAAGTTAAAATTTTAGCTGCGTTCTTGGCACTACATAAAATCACCCAATTAAAGGTTTTCAGAAACGATTGGTAATGCACAGTCCCCTAATTCTATATTTATTTTCCTAAATTTGTGGCCATAACTTCAGAAATACTGAATTTCCTTCAGCTGCTGCTGCTTTGTGGTCCTAAGGAGGGGATCATGTTCTGGAAGACAGAGACAAGCGAACAAGGTGCTTCAGAGAGCAGTTCCCTTTTGGGAAAAACTCTCGATGTCTTGATATTTGTTTTCGTTCTAACATCTTTAAATACAACTAGATATAGCAAATATGTTAACAATTCCATTGACATGTGGTTCCACAGAAAAGGGCCCTTTTTTTCAAGTGAGCTCTTCAAGTGTGAAAAAATATGCGAGCACTCAGGACAGTTTAATGGGATCTGTGTTCAGCAGTCAGGATTTCAATTTCTTTTTAAAAATATTAGACTGTACAAGGGGTGAGATAGAAAATAAAATATAAAATGTGAATGCTGTGATGTCATCTGGAATACTGTGCTCAGTCTTACTTCAGCAAGAAGTACTTCATAAATAAAGGCAGCTAAGAGATGAGTGACATGTATAAAATGGCTACAGGAATTCGTTTTTGCAGTGCAACACAAATATTCCATGGAATTCATTATCACAAGATGTTCTGGAAGCCAAAAAAAAAAAAGTTAGATGTGTATCAGAAATAGCCATGGGGCAAGGAAAGAAATTACAGCTTCTCAAGCTGCAAGGCATGAGACACCATAAACAGATGTGGGTTAGAAAACAACTCTGCTATAGATGGGAACTTGTACAAGGTCCTGGAATATCCCAAACACTGAACTGGCCAACATTAGGGAGAAGGTGTAGACCTCTGCTGAGGTCTATTCAAGATGGTGCTTTCTGTACCTGTATGAAATAGTCATGTCTTCAGATAAACAATATAATGAATTTACTGCATTTTGAGCAATTTGCTCGCGATTAGCTGTGTAATTTCCCCACGGAAGCCTGGGAAGATTGCAGGAAGAGAGCTCTGGATACATTTGTTATTAAAGGAGTTTGTTCTCTGCCCAACCAGGAGGGGTTCAGGTCTTCCCTGGTGATTTACGGTGATATTTACACAGAACAAGGCGCTCCTGAGCACATGGGGTTTGTGGTGGCTTTTTGTTTCTCTTTTGAAATCACAGACCATCACATTAAACCCTAATTTAAGAATTTTCACTAGCAGTTTTGCCCGTGCTGTTAACAAACTGTAGATGCAAATATTGTTCCCATTCCCTGACTCCTGAGGAGAGCGTTCCATTGATATGGAAATATCTTCTTTTCTCTCCTTTCCATGACCTAAGGTCTAAACAGCCACAGTATTAGATACAGTACTTGCAGGAAACAAAAGTAATGTATCATTCTTAGTTAGAAACTGAACTTTTTCTACAAATGTTTTCTGTAGGAACAGTTAGGTTAAGAAATATTTTTGTGTGGGAGGTTTTGGACAATAATAAATAACACTTTTTTATGCAAAGAAATGTCCTATTTACAGCTGTCATGCGGCTATTTGTCCATTGCCATTCTTACTAATGTCACAGTAAAATAAATCAGGGCATAAAGGTTAATTTTGCTGTAAGTCTCAATAGTTTGAAGTGTTAATATGTGGGAAAAAAAGCATTAGTCAGAAAATAAGATGCTAATAAGTGAAAAAAATTTGGGTGTTATATTGTACCAAGAAATAGGGTGGATATTTAGAAAGCAGTCATGTGCCCTGAGTGGGACAAAATATTTAGCTGGAATTTGGGAGACCTCCAGTACTCAGAATATAGAAACTACACTTGGAACATACCAAGTAAAAATTAATTAGAAATACACTGCTCCATAGGGTTTGTAATTGGAGTCAGGAAGTCTCTGTTCTACTCCTCTGGGATCCTGAATTAAGTCGTGATGTGGAGAAAATCGTGTTATCCGTGCTGTGGTGGTTGGACAGTGGCACCCTCCTGCACACAAGCGCTTCCTCACCAAGCAGCACAGCACCTTTTGAGGAACTGCTGTGGTCAGAGCAGCTGCCGTAGAACAAAAATGCTGAAATTCAGCAGAGCTTTGGCCAAACAAAACTCCCACTTTTCATGCTCGCAGCTGAACGAAACGTAACATCAGCGGGAATGACGGCATTTCCCTTCTGTAGGCAGAGGCAGGAGATGATATGTTTCAGATTTTCCCAGTGAAAATACCCCCAAATATTTCAGATAGTAGAAAGTATTTCTCAGCCAGAAATCTTGCCCGGACTCTTCTAACAAATTCTAATGCTGCCGATTCTGCAGTCGTTGACACATACTCCAAACATTTTCACTGTAAGTCGTGGCTCGAGGGGGTTTTGTGTGCCTTTGTGTGCAAGCACTCCACATGAGTCATTAGGATGCTGATTGAGGAGGAAAAACATTTAAAAAGTTTTGAATGTCTAAACGGTTTCACACCCCCTGTGTCCGAAATCTGCCTGAATCAAACCCAGGAATCGAACTCACCTATTTCAACCTTCCACGAGAGCCCATCCAGTGGAGACTGCGGTATGAAAGAATTTCAAACTATGCAGGGCCAGTGATTCGCTCATCACATGCTCCTTCTCGAAATCAGAGGGAGGCATTTCTGCCTTAGATGTGGTTCTGCTTGGGCAACAGATATAATAATTAAGTTAATCGATTTCCATAGAGCTCTCCCTGTCTGAGCCTCACGTGGTGGTTGCATGAGCACTTCTGTCCTTACATAAGCACACAAATGCAGTTACATGTAATTGTTCGCTTGAGGAATCGATGAAAAGTGTATTTGAACTGTGATAGAGCTGCTGGTTGGGATGGCACTGCAGGAGCAAGGATATTGAGGGACTTCATCCCTGAATTATGGGAAGTTTTCTGTGCTGGGGTAACTGTGTTACTTTCCCAGCAGGCTCTGAGAGGCAGGTGTAGCTCCAGTGATTTTTAAAATAGTAACAGCTAGCCCAGGACCAATTTGAGGATGTTTCATGCAATAACGGGCTGGTGAATTGTAGATCCAAGCGGAAGTTCCCAGCGTTTCAGCCCCAGTTGAAGGTTTTACCCAAGTCCTCCCAGTGAGCCAGATTTATCTGTGGTGCAATTTCTCTGATTTCATCAAATGTGTTGTGACACACTTTTGTGTATCTTGAGTCCTTATTACACGTCTTAATTACTCACAGTTTCAGCTCCTGATATCCCAGCGCTAAAGTGCTTCCTTGCTTATCCCAAAGCACAGTTTTCCTTCTCATAATTAAGAATATCGTTCTTGAGATCCTTTTGTTTATGGAGTGGGCTTTTTTTCTGGGGGAAGTATTCCCAAAAGTGAGCAATCCAAAGTATTTTTCTCTAGTCAAACTAGTGATAAAAATAATCCCGTGTTTGTCAGGGCCTGGGTCACCAAGTGTGAGCCCTCCACTCCCAACTGTGGGAATCTGGGCTGGGGGTCCCAGCAGAGCCAGGAGCCCACATTTGCCCATAAGCTCTGAAATCCATCTGCTCCTGCGCATCTTTTAAAGCCACCATTTGACAAAGATTGGGACTTTCTTGGAGCTGTTTATTCCGACCCGGAGCAGTGGAGTCCTCACAGCAGGAGCCAGGACCCACACAAGGAGATTATTAATGCCTTCCTCCCAATCTCCTTTTGTTTCCACTTTTGCATTTTATATCTCTCTTTTCTCAATGCTTAGAAATAAAAGCCAAGCCCAAATCCTTGCTGCTCTTTAAAATTCCCAATCCCTTTAAATTTAAAATGCTGCTGTAAAATAATTGGATTTGTGAATAAATTGCCAGAGGTTTGAGGTTTGGTTTACATTTATCTTCCTGAGGAATGGCGTTTATCAACTCCTTGTGAGCTGTCATCACCTTCGAGGATCTGCTAAATGCACAATGTTCAGGCTGCTGTTTCAGCAGAGTGCAGAAGCCTTGTCCATTGGCATTAACATATTCCTTGGAAACATTTAAACATCAGCGTTTGAAACCTTTAATACGGAACTGTCCTGCTGCCCAGGAGGGGCCATAGGAAAATAATAATAATAATAATAATAATAATAATAATAATAATAATACCACCCAAACAACAACAACCAGCCCTGTTTTCTTCAAGGAAATTAGACTCAGTTTTTAATTGTTTGCTAGTTTGTTTATTTATTTCATATCATTCTTTCCTTGAGGAGAAGAAACTGTTAGGGAGGAGTTTTTATTCAAATCTCCCAATCAAACCTGTGCCCTTTATCATCCGCCCTTGGCTGGGTCCGAAGTGATAGGAAGAACCCTCAGGACAAAGGAACAGAACAAAAAAGGCATTTGGAGAATCATTAAACCACAATCGAGCCTAATTGCTTCATATTGCTTGAGAAAACACCCTACCTATTTAACTTTACCAGACAGCTGACATGTAGAACTGTAGCTGTTCTTCAAGAAGGTTGGGATTTATTTTATATTTTATTTTATTTTATTTTATTTCATTTCATTTTATTTAATTTCATTTTATTTTATTTGTGTTGTTATTTTACTTTACTGTACCTGAGACTTAATATTTTAAAACTTCTGGAGCAAACTTCTCTCTCAGCACCAGCAAAATAAATCTGTAGTGAGTGCATCACAAACTCCTCGAGTTTGGGGTTGTGGCTTTCCAGTTCTGTTTGGGGACTTTGTGTTCAGCTAATAAACAGTAGTGCAATGACACTTGGCCTTAAATATGTATTTAAATGAGTCACCTTGAATGAACCAGACTGCTCCTGCTCAGAAGGAAGGAACATTTAAGGAGATGTTTTTTCAGAGAGGCTTAGGCAAGGCTTTCTTGTCTGCACTGTAATTTATGGGTGCAAATTTCAGTAGTCTGAACCTCTTTATCTGATCTGTATCACATTCCTGGGGAGGGGGAAGGGACTATGCAGATTTTTGCACTACAGGAAAGTGGTCTGAGAGAGCAGAATGAAAACAGGCACTGAGGGGGCAAGGGGGAGGAAGTGCCTATATTTTATGTCTAAAATCCTTCCCCTTTTCTGGAAAAAGACACTTGTGAAACAGGAGATTTTAATAAAAGGGAGATTTCCTCGTGCCAGCCACCCCTGCCCATGAGCAGCTGTCACATCAGTGCCTTTGCTTCCCACGAAAACTAAACTTGTTTGGTTGAGTTTGGCTGTCAGGGCCCGAGGTACCACTCCAGCATCTCTTGAATGTTATTATTTAACGGCTCGGGGTTGTTGGATGGGATGGCAGCAGATGGCACGTTAAATGTTCACCCCTGGCCCTTTGGGTTGGCACAGCACAGGTGGGCCGAGCTCCACACACAGAAAGGGAGAAGTTGATTTCTCATTCCGCGTTCCTGGTTGTCAAAGACGATGGTCAGAAAGCTGCTTCAGGCATTCAGTTCCCCTCTCCGTTTTCCATCACCTTGCCTCGCCAGGAGGGATCACAGCTGGGATATTTTCGTGCTGCCACAGCCACCATTTCACAGCAGCCCCGTGTTAAAACCAAATGGTGGCACAAAGGGCTCTGCTCATCATTCATCCCCCAGCTGTCTTTCTGCCTTTGCCACCCTCCTTGTTCTCCTCCTCCAACAAAACCTTTCGCTTAAAAAAATAAAAAAAAAAAAAAAAATTAAATAAAAAAAAATAAAAAGGACTTAATCCCCCTGTCCCTGCAACATCAGCCCCACAGGTTAAGGCACACTTCAGTAGTTAAAATCAAAGAAACGGGGCCTTCTTACAACAGGGCCTTTAAAAAAAAATCCTATCCTTCTATTTATAAACCATCTAATCTCAAAAATCCTTATTACCTATCGTGTTACTTTAAATCATGGGCATGAAGGAAAGGGAGTCTTGGCATTCAATTATCCTTCCTGCTTTAACAAGGTGTGTATAATAAATGAGCAGTTCTTAATTGACTTCAATGCAATTTGACACTACTGGAGGAGGAGGAAGAGGGAGCCACAAAGAAAGAAGACGTGCAGCTTAAAGATGTTAGACAACACAGTTATTTAGAGCATGAGACATTATTATATGACATAACATTAAATAAACAGTATTTAAATAAGCAATAGTTAATGTAAAAATGATCACAAGCAATGCTTTGTCAGTAATTACATTTTACATGGTTTTGTGTTGTCACAGATAATACTGTGTCTTTGGTTAAAAGGTAAAATTCTAGAGATTTTAATAACCATTGCTAAAGAAGTGTGCTAAAAAATGTAATTTCCTATTTTATGGGCTGCTTTCTTTAAATTAGGCCTTATAAAAACAGATAATGCAGTAATAAAATCCCTGCTCATAAATAATTGATCTGGGCAATGAATGATGCAGACACATTTTCAAACCATTTCTCTAGATTTAGACGAATTTCATTGATTTACATTTGGCGTTCACCAGATTTCGGGCAGGTCTTCAGCAGGGACATTTGTCGGGGTAGCTGTGCTCACCTCGAGCTCTGCCCTCTTTTGGCACAGCAAGCACTGAGCCAAAAAACTCCTGGGGGAGGGCGTTCCCCTGCATTGATCCGTTTTTAAAACTGATTTTGCTAAGTGGTGTCGCCACAAACATTTTTGGTTAGAACAGGCAGGGTCACCATTCTCCTCCTCACCGTTTTCTCCCATTGCCACCCCAGCTCTGCCTTTCAGCCTCTGCCCTCGGCGGGGCTGGGACAGGAGCCAGAGCTCAGTAATTCTTATCAGAAGATCACTCTCCACGTTTAACCACAGGAATAAGGTGTTAGAGATTCTTAGATCTAACGAAGGACGTCCTTCCGTTCCCGAACCCCAGCAAAGCCAGGCTCGGGACTGCTCGGGAAAAATGAGATGCCACGAGAGCAGAGGATTCCGAACAGGCTCTGTCAGCTCTTTCAATCATTTAGGTATGATTTGCATCAACACTTACAGCTGCTGACTATTTACAGTTGCACAGCTATTATGTCTTCCATCAGCTGCTCAATGAACAGGTGTTTGCCACTGTAGGGGCTGGAGCAGGGAATGATGGATGCAAACCAACAGCCCTCTGAGAGGAAAACTGTTCCCTGAAGGAAGCAGCAGAGTGCTGAGTACAGATATAAATTTAGCTAAGCTGCCTAACAACCTCTAATTTTATTACTGATTTTTCTTTGGGCTGGCAGGAGAGGAGGTTGTGGACAAACTGCTGCCCTGGCTGTGGCTGAGCTGGTGGATGCCTTGCCTGGGGCTGTTGTTCCCTCTCCTCTGGCCACAGAAAGCTCCTGTGGTCACTCCCAACCTTGCTCTTTGCTGCAGTGGGGTCACTTTGGGATGTTGGGGCTGGGGAATTTGAAGACCCCACCCCAAAAGGCCCTGCTGAGCTCGGACATCACGCAGGGAACCCCAAGATGTGCTTTAAGCTCTCACCTCACTGTTCCTTGGGAAGGACCGTCAAGGGAGGCAGGCGGGCTGGGCCTGCATCACCGCGTGCTCCTGATACTGCTCTTTTGGGGTGACCGCTGGTTCCAGGTTGGACTCGGTGATCCTGGAGGTGTTTTCCAACCTCAGTGATCCTGTGATCCTCGCTCCCTCGTTCTGTGAGTCCCCCCCACTCACACACACAGCGCTGCCCTCGGGAATGTGCCAGCACGGAGCTCTGGGTGCAGTGCCGGGAATGTGCTGGGACTGGCTGGAGCTTCCCAGTTCATAATGCTCCTGGTGATGAAATTATTAATATTAATTAATCCATGCATCATGGATCAGGAGCTTTTGAGTTAGACATGCTAAAATGCTGAAAGAAAAGGACAAGTCCTTTCCCAGAGGAGCTGTTTGCCAACACTGGGATTGGAAGTCACTTGGATTTGCCTACATGGGCAATTTTTCTGGTTTACTGAATCCTGTTACACAACTGCACTGAGCTGACTGTTTTCCAAAATGAAGAGTCATCAATGAAGTTATATTAAGATAACTGGAGTGGTTTAAAGTCACCACTTGCTCTGTACCAAGGATGGCAGAAACACAGAAATTAGATTTTATGATTTGTTTGCAGAAGAGCAAACAAAAACGGCGTGAGGGCACAGTTAACATTTTGGGGGAAATTTATGTGATAAAAATCCAGTTTGCTTGTTACAAAGCCAGAAGTCTTTGGTGTAGACAAAGATTGTATTGTAGCTGGTTTTAGTTTAAAAACTGTTTTGAAGTTTTCAATCCATTTTTGTGTCAGTTCTGTGGTAAAACTTTAATCTGTCTTATCAACTCCGTCTCTCCGAAGACGTGCGCTAAGCCATTCCTGTTTCCTTGAGCACTTTAAACATGTGCTTAACTTTAAGCACATGGTTCACTGGGTTTTATTAAATAAAATAGTGAAAAAAAAAAAAAATTGGCACACTCTTCCCGTTTGAGTTCCCAGTGCAGGCCCTGATGACAGTCTAATGACAATATGGAGCGTGCTCTCAGCTCCAGGCTGGGCTCTCTGTGGGGAGCACACAGAGCCTTGCTAGAAGTGGAAAGTCATATTCTTGAGAGTTCCTTCTGGTGCCAAATTGTCAGGGGCCCGAGCAACGACAGACCAGAAATCAGGACCGATTTCTGCAACAAATTTACCGAAAAGTTGTGATCCCCTTTAGGTTTTATGCCTTTCAAAGCAGGTCTGAGTGGAAATGGTTACACTTTCAGAATAAAATAACCTTCACTTTCCTGTGCTGTTAAATGAACTTTTTAGTCCTGTTCTGGCAGCCAGAGTGGCCTCTCATAGGAAGAACAGTTTCCTCAACTATTTTGCAAGAGCTCTGCAGTGCCACTGCCTCTCCCGTGATGTTCCGCGTTAGGCTGGGCCCCACCTTGACTGGTTCCCACTTCTCCAGGTGTCCCGCTGCAGCCCCGGGAATGAGGAAGATTCCTTGTGTTCCAGTAAAACACAGGGAACGGTGGCATTGCTGGGAAGGGGCTAAAAATGCAACCAAAACCCCGAGTGTGGCACAGGGCACCAGCCCTTGCTCCAGCCCCGACCTTCTGCAGGTTGTTGGTTTTTACCTGGGCAGGGTTTGTTGCTCTCTGCTCCTTTCTCTCAGTGCACGTGGTTATTTTTTGGTGAAACCCTCTGATCTGAGAGTTTGGCTCTTCACAGTGCTCTGTGTCTCGGGTTATTCTGCCAGGCTGAGGGGGCACTGCCAGAAGTTCAGGGATAAGGCCCTTGGGAATTGTTTGCTGGCTCCCAGAGTGCCCTTCACACTCACTTTTGCTTTAATTTTATACCAGCTTGACTTCACAGGAGTCACACCCAAGGTACTCGGGCATACCTGGGAGCTGAGTCAGGCTGGAGCACCAGCCTATGGACTGAGTTTCAGTCGGGCGAATGGAAAAACAAAAGAACAAAGCCACTGAATGGAAGTCAACCTTGCAAATTCTCACCCATAGCGTGAAGAGTCAGCTGGAGAAAACTCAGCAGTATAATAATATTTCTATTCTGTTTTTAATAAAAAAGCCAACGACTAACTATGAGGCAACAAATTAATTAGAATAAAAAGTCCCTTGGTGTAACGATTGGGTTTCAGATATGACATGATCAATGCCATATCTGCAGTATCTTAATTTCTTCATGCTAAGCTATATTACAAGAATGACTTTCATGCACGTGATGAAAGCCAGCCCACATTGGCACCTCCTCCCTCTCCTCCTGTGCCTGTGTACCGCTAAAATCATGTAGTCAAGCTGCAGTAACAAGACATTCATCTCAGAAATGTGTTTTTCCACAATTCCAAACAGAGAGGCGAGGCCTGAGAGGAAATAAGGAGCTTTTTCACTGCTGGCTTTTTGTTGCTGTGTAATACCCTCAGTTTCTTTAGGCTGTTATCTGCCTTTAAAGAATTGGTGGCTATCATTGATTATCATTCATTATATTTTGGGGTGAACGTGTTCTTATGTAAACAGCTTGCTTGACAATTAAGCTCACTAATTAGCCCTCTAATAGACTTCCTACCTGTTTTGCTTGAAAGTAAACCAGTGAGTGTGTCAGAACCTCCTGCTGAGGGCTGATGTTGAAACCTTCCTTGTGTGTGTTCAGGAAAATTAATAGCAACTCCCAGTACATATAGCTACAAACCTGAGTTATTTTATTTCCTTCTGATAACATCCTGGTAGAAAACTTGATTTCCTGGGTACTCTGGGATTTGGTTGTTCCACAGGGCAGTTGTGCTTAGGTGAATACGTAGCACACAGCAGCTCAGGGGTTTGTGACCATTTTGTTTGTTCTTCCAAACCCAGAACAACCCTCAGGTCTGTTCTTTGCTCGTGGTCTGCATCCATGGCAGGTTTGTTCCCCTTGCCTCTGCTCCATGTTTTTGTTTGCATTGTTTCTAAAGTTAAAGATCGCACAAACAGCGCAGCAGGGTGTGGGTGAGGGATGTGTCAGCCCTGATTATCCTTTCGGGGGGTATTTATGTTGCTCAGCTGAGGACTCCTCAGCATCACAGCCTCCTCAGAGCAAAGCCCAGGCTGCAGGAGCTGCGGTCTGGAGGTAGAAAGAACACGTGGTTCGTCTTGTAGGAACTGTTGGCTTGTCTGTCTCCTAAAGAAAACACACCCCACTAAGAAGTTTTATATTTAGAGCCTTGTAAGCTGTGGTGCCTCTTGGCCAGGACGTCTTCAATCTGTGTTAGAATTCTCACAAAATCCTGATTCTCAAGCTGAAAAAGAGGAAATATAGGTTAGATATTGGGGAAAAAATTATTCCCTGTGAGGATGGGGAGGCCCTGACACAGGGTGCCCAGAGAAACTGTGGCTGCCCCATCCCTGGAAGTGTCCAAGGCCAGGTGGGAGCACCCTGGGATAGGGGAAGGAGTCCCTGCCCATGGCATGGGAGTGAAATTGGATGATCTTTAAGTTCTCTTCCAACCCAAACCCTTCTATGATTCATCACTGAAATTGCTGTGTCCTACCCAGCACAAGCCATAGAAGATATTACCACGAATATTTTCTATTATGGAGGCATTTTCCAGGCTGATTTTGTGTGATGGCTCAGGGGAGCTACATGTTGTTTACCATAATTTTCTTTGATCCCTTTTTGGTGAAGGAGGTTTAGAAAAACAATCAGTGTTTCTTGATATGTGAAGCAGAGTGTGGATCCGAACACTTGATTACAGTGTACAATACGAATACTTGATTAATAGTTACTGTAAGCATTTGTAAGGAATTTGATGCATCTGGTTTGAATAAATACCACACATGGATAAAGATGTTTAAATTCAGCCTAAATTTCATCATCCTGGAAATACAGCCTTGAGGATGGAACCTGGCAACTGTGAGGGTTGGTCTTTGGTAAAATATTCTCGCTGACTTCTTGAAATTAATGAGTTTTCCTGATGAGGCCAAAGGATTCAGGACTTCCCCAGAATTTCCCGTCTAATGGGATAGTAAAAATCAGGAAATCTGCATACAAGAATTAATTCCTATGAATCACTGGTGTGTGCTCTGGGGCCTCTGCAGTTCACCCCCCAGCTCACACCACTTTGAATACGTGCATCCCACACGGCCGCACTGGGGCAAAATAAAAGTGCAAATTTAAATTTCGAGTGATCCATGTGTTCCGCTGGCTGCTGCCTTCAGTTTTGGTGATTTCTGGTGGGGTCTGGATGCCCTGAGCACAGGCCAGGCTGGGAGCCTGGACTTGTGTGCAGTTGTGACTTTAGATCAGGACGTGGTCGATGGTTTAAGGTGCTGCACCTGGCCAAACCCAGCTTGGTCTCTCTGATGGCAGGGCCTGTTTTCTTCCATCAGGTAGAAGATTTTCTGGTGAATGTTAAGAATGACACCAGTTTAATTGTAGTAGATTAGTAATTTTTTTTTTCCCTATGCTAGGGGCAGTAAAGCCTCAGTAACTACAGAAATGAGCCCAGATCTTAATCTTAGTGAAAGAAATCATCATGTTCTTATTTCCTGAAGTGGAAACAGAGTTTCTTTTATGATTTCCACCTCAGACCTGATGAGAGATTTTCTGAGAGGGGAAGGGTTTCTTGCTACTAATTATTCTTGCCTGATTTCCCTCCACCCTCTTTTGCAAGCATAAAGTCCCTAACAAGGACTCCGTTTGCTTCTAGGATCAATTAGTTCACTGATTTTCTTTGTCTTTTCTTAGGTATGGCCACAAATTGAGGATCTAACCCTTCAAAAGTTCTGCTTTTGGCTTGAGAACTTTTTTTGTTTCCAGATAATGTTTTGTTTGCTGTTTTCCCTTGCTCTATTTGTCTATTAATACCACAGACAGTTCTAGCTCACTTTTAATATGACATACAACTTCCTTTTTATGGTTGCCAGCTCCTCCTGCTTAGCCATAGCAAGTTAAAGTAGTTTCTGCTGTCTGTAAAACTACAGTCCGTCTGAAACACTCCGCGGAAGAAGCAAAAGGAAATAAAATCCACGGCTGTGTTTTCCGTTGGCCTTATCACAAAATCTCCCTGAATATTTGTACACGCGTTTTTATCTGAGCGTTCGCTCACGTACATCCCTCGCGCTGCAGACAGTGAGAGCAGACGCAGGATCCGCTCACCACGCTGCCGAGACGAAAGGTCACGATCTAATTTCTTTGCATCAGGGCACAAGAGGAATATGTGAACAAGAATTACTCAGTACCAAGCGGGCTGGCTCTGAATAAGCTGCTGTAGGACGTTTCGCAGAGCTCCCGGCGTTTATGGGAAGCAGTTGGGTTTTGCACAGGATCGTTTATTCCAAAAAAAGGGAGGAAAGATTAAAATTAAAAAAAAAAAAACCCTCAGGGAGAGCGATGAGTGGGGATATTGTTCCTTTAATGGGTTAACTACAGTATGCGAAAACAGAGCGCTCGCCTTTAAAACGGTTAATTCAGTCGAGCCTTATTCAATAGATAAAAGCGGTTTAAGGACAGGTGCCAGCCCATCAGCCCCCTTTCAGCAGCTGAGGGTTTCAAAGGGTAAGTCACTTGCAAATGTTGCTTTCAATAGGTGAGAAATCCCTGACTAGAATAGGTGCTCGCCGGGCTCGGCCTAAACGGCACAAAGGCGCTTAATGCCGGGTTCCATTTGCAGGCAGAAATTGCGTTTATTTTGTTTGTTTATTAACTATCTCTGACTTCATCCTTGACACCCCCCCCCGGTTATTTACTGAGCCGGGCAGGAGCAGTTCTGAGCTCACGTTTCTTTGTTCCAGTCGTTCAGAGAAATGAAATCTCCCGTGTGGGGCTGGAAATGTAATTTTCGGAGAAGCCGTAAAACTGGCCAGGCTTGTTTAAAGCTAAGACAGTTTAACTCTATTGACTTTCCTGCTTTGCTTTGCTGTTTAGTTGTACTTGAGTGACTTCATTAAAAAGGAGGGCAGTTACTTAATCGTACAATCCAAGCCGCTGGTGTCATTTGCAGTTTCCTGTTCTATTCTTACTCAGCGAGCTGAACGCCAAATTCTTCTTTCAACTTCTTGCGTTTTCGTCTGGACCAAAACCACCTCCTTACGCTGCGAGATTTCCTTCCTACCCTTTCCCTGAGCGATGACGTTGGGAAGGGAGGCTTTGTGGTTTGACATAAAAATAGCCAAGGTCTGGCTGATGGCACTTTGGGATCCCACCCTGCCCTCGCTGCCATCCTTCACCGGCCGGGCTGTGGCTCGGCACGGCCCTGGCAGGGGCTGCTCACCTTTGTTCAGTTCTCGTCATCCCGCAACACCCAGAGGCCGGCCAGGAAGCCCGGCTAAAAGCGGGCATTGTGCTCCCAGCCTCGCCAAGGAGCTGAGCCCCCGAGTGCAGGAGACAATTAGAGAATTAAACAAGGGGAAGCGCAGCAGTGAGGGTTTAGGGGGCTGTTCCTGCCCTGGTGCCTCGCAGCAGACGGGGGATTTCAGAAGGAACCCCGGGCAGAGTAGTGTAGCAGCTTGGATGTTTCTGTTCTCCTTTTCAATCCGGGGAGTTCATTAATACATCAATATTTATTGAGTAAGTGCTTGTGCTGGCACTGCACGGGCATGGCCAGAGCCAGAAACCGGGCTGCTGGTCCCTGACATTTCACTTTTACACATGGACACTGTGACACTGCTTCTCAGGCTCAGGCTTCAGTGCAAACCCTCTTCTAAGGAATTTGTTTTCTGAGCAGAATTAATCAATCTTGGCTATGCACGCAAAACTCTTTTATCCCCCTATTCTGCCACCTTAACACCAGGATTCTGATTCCCACTGTGCAATAAACCCCAGTCTTCTCCCCATCCCACTGCAGTCCCTCTCTTTTGGGATTTGTCCTTTTGCCATCTGGGCAGGGGCACCTGGACGAGGCTGCGGGCAGGTGTGTGCTGCTGAGTTACCCCACGGCTAAGGAACAGGGGAATTTCACTTGTCTTTCCCTTGCTTTGGGTGCTCTCTCCCCTCTGCCAACTCACACATTTTGCATAAAAACCCACAAGGGATTAATCATCACGGTGATGAATGAATCGAGAAATTAATTAAGAAATTTCAGCAGCTCTACCAAAAAATGTTCTGCAGGTTCCAAAATTGTCAGTAAGGGGTAGGAAGGTGTTTGGTTTCATGAGCTCCCTTCCTCAGGTGGAGGAGTTTGTCCCCCAAGTGTTGGGGCATTATCAACATCCAGGCATTTAGAGAGAGCAAACTGCTACATCTGATCATGTGAAAGGTAAGAATTTTTTAGAAGTAGAAAATGCACCTGTAGTTTCCTAAGTAACAACATATGAAAAGATACAATTTTACAAATTCACATACAGTTATATAACAACATGCTTAAATACACAGATTTTTGGATCAGTGAGGCAAAACCGTAATTCTAAACTGTCTTTGTAAGAAACCATCCCACCCACGTGCCCTGTCCCGGTGCTCCCCAGGCTGCTCTGAACACCTGAAAGGAGCAGCACTGAGAAAAAACATCATTTCCATCTTCTCTTCTGTGTTTATAGCTGCTTTCCATGTGCTGCTTTATTTTTAGGAGATAGTGAATGTCTCTGGAAGTAATCACACTTTGCATCTTCCCCAGCATCATTCTGTGTTGTTTTTCTGTTTCTCTGCTCTGGCAATTAAAAAGCTGCATGCCATTATGTCACACACTTCTAGAGTGGCCTGGCAATAAATGAGGCTCAATTCCTTATCTTCATAGAAATATTGTAAATATCGTGTAAAAAAAGTTCAGGGTACACACGGGGCGTGAGGGTCCAGGAGGGCCTCACTTTTATTTAATTCGTTTTTTCTGTAAGCTTGAAAAAAATCTCAGCAAACACTTCTTGCTAATCATTCCAAATCTCATGGCTTGGTTTGTAGGTGTTTAAATGTTATCAGGAATAAATAGAAGCAGGAGGAGGGAGGGGGTATCTATTTGTAAGATGAGAAAAGGAACCACTGCCTATTGTTTGACCTGAACAGCTCCCTGATTGACTGGGAGAAGGAATATCTCCATGGGAACAGATGAATGTCTGGTTTTCATGTGGTGAAATCCCCAATCGAGCTCACAGTGGCTTCACTAACGTGGCACTCTAAATTGGTTGTTTGCATGCTGCTTCTTACCTTTCTCTGAACCGAATCAGATACTTCTTCCAAAGTTACCCTCTCCCAAGTGCTCATCATGAAATAAAAATGCAGAACAAATAACAACCCGAATTCACGGGATTGTTGTTTCGTGCAGTTGTTGGGTTTTTAAAATTTTATTTTGGTTTTGGTTTGGTTCTTTTTAAAGTAAAGCAGGCAAAATAATTAAATGAGATTAAGCATTTAGCATGGACCAGTCTTTTCAGCGTGCTCCCTCTGGCAGATTTGGGTGATGGGGAGGTATTGTCATGCCTCCTCGGGACACAAGAATGCTCCTAGTTTGGGGGAATTTGGAGAACTCCTGAATCCATTGTGTCTAGGGTTTGCTCCAGCCGTTTACAACGCCCTGTTTTCCCTCCTAAGAGAAGGAAAATGTCAGTTGACTTCGACACGGCTGAATCTAAAAATAATTTTTTAAAAATGATATTAGAGGCAACAAAAAGAACCGCAGTAAGAATGAAAAAATCATAATCCAGGTTGGATGAAGGAGCGATTCCTAAATATTAAAGCCCCAGTGGTCTTATCTGGACCAGCTGCTTATAATGTCTGTGAGGAATGTGGCACATCAAGTGTGTGAACACTGCAGCTATTGTATCCTAACAGGCTGATTGAACCCTGGATAATTGGCATGTAACCTTCTCTATTAATAGTGCAGACAGATATGTGAATTAGCTGAATGCCTCAGACATATGCCATGCATTAACCAAAAGGGCTTACAATTCTCATAACAACTTGGCTAACTATTACACCAGTAATTATTCTTTAGAACTTGATAATATTAGAGCAAAATCAATAAATAATTTGTGGTTTCAGGCCAGATTATGAAGAATGGGTTGTGCTGTAACACAATCGCCAAGGTTGGGTTGGAAGGAAGACTCAGGACTGATAGTGGGGCACTTTGATGTTTTTAAAGGGGTCAGAGTGTGATTCTCTGTCTTTGTTTAGCTCTTGTAACTTGAAGGATTGGATGGGCATGTGAAACCTTTCAAATAATTCCAGGATTGCCGTTCTTTCTGTCGTGCAGGAGATGTACAGTCAGGGCCATTGTCTTTGGAGAGACAGCACATTATTTTCCTTTGTGAAATATGATGTAGAGGGGTAAATTTGGCTTCATTTTTTTCCTTACATTGTCTTACTGCTCTAAACTCCTCATCCTTCCATTTGAGTTGTTTGTCTAGAATGAAATGGCAAAGCCACCTTTTACTTTTTAATTAGGGTGTTCTTAGCTAAGTGATAGAGTGTATGATTCAGCTCTGAGTGATGGGGAAAGAATGCTGCATTACAACACTTTAAAGGCAGAGAAATATCAACTATGGGCAGAGAATATTTAAATGTGGGAGCCCCTGGAGCTGCACAACCTGTCTGAGAGTGTGTTTGGAGTAACAAGCTGCTCTAACAGAGCTATGGGGATTTTCGTTATTTGAGAGCCTTTAGCAAAGAACTTTTCTAAAGAAAACCTTTCTACAATTTAGTGGAATATAATCGGATATTTTAGGATAGTAATTCACATTTAGATGTTCCAGCATTTCCAGCAACTGTGCTGTTGTTTTGCAAATGCTTTAGTCATTTAAATGCTCCTCTTAGTAATCCACCTCAAATGAATCAAATAAACACAGACATAAAAAGTATTTTAACCAGCTACAAAAACTACACAAATAGACACTCTTTCATTTCTGAGGGGGTTTTATTTACATTTGCCCTATCCCACAGAGGCTGAGTTCCAAACAAAGTGTTTAGAAGGTGTTATGGTATTGAGGCCAGAACTCAAAGGGCTTCCCAATAAAACACAAGCACCTAATCTCATATTATTCCTTGGCATTAATCTCCCTTCATGCAGAAACTAAAATCTTTATTGCCCTTGTCCGGTTGTCTCCTGAGCTTCCCACCATCAGCTCACAAAAGGAACACTTTCTTCCACCCGCTGCACCTCTTCTCTAACTACCTGGAACTCCCTGAGGACCCTGCTGGAATCTCTTCTGCAGCCATGGTACATCACTCAGACCACGGCTCATCTTTCAGGTTTAAGGTGCACTTTCCTCTCTCAGGGCCCCAAAAACGAGACCCTGCACAGTCTCAGCTGCTGCCAGTGCTGGAGAAAGCCCCCGGGTCAGGAGCGTGCCCAGCAGTGTGACCTGCAGTGGCACACACCGTGTCTGGACAAATCCAAACCCAGATCCTCGCTCTGAACCCCAACCTTGCTCTGGTCTTGCTGGTGCCAGTTCTGCTGTGTCTGCGAGGAACCTGAGGCAGCGCCAACACCGTAAAGCTGCCCTGGCAGCAGTGCTGGGAAGAGCGAGGAGCCAGCCTGGGAGAGGCTGGAAAACACTCTTTGTGTGCATGGATTTTGTCATTCTCCGTTCCCATCCTCCTAGTGGAAAGATGAAAAAACCCCAAACTCTAACAGGCAACCAGTGCCCACCCAGCGACCAGCACGAGATCTGCACCAGCTCCCCAGAGCTCAGCTGGGGGTTTGGGGAAGAATCAGCTTTGAAGTGATTTTCCCACTGAGCCCTGTCCCTACCAGGGGTCATTTAAACCAATCCATCTCCGTTCACCAGTGGGACACCACCAAACCCTCATGGTGCCAGTCCTGCTGCCTCTCCCTCTGGAGCTCTCGGGCCACAGGAGGACAAAGCCAGAGGAGCAGCCCAGATCCCTGCAGCCTTTACCGTGGCAGGCAGAGGTCGTGCCCAGCTTCTGGAGGTGACTTTCCAGGGTTTGAATCTTTGCCAGACATGGGAGTTGTAGCCCTAATGTCTAATTCCAATTCAGTGGATTGCCAGCTGGTTCAGAAGGCATTTTATTCTGATTTGTTGGGAAGTCAGAGCAATTTGGTATGGTCCTTCACCAGCTCTTGTGGCCATAATAATAATTTATAGAAAGATTTCTCTATATCCTGGCAGATTCTGGGGGAGTGCATGTCTAAGAAGACTTTAAATTATGCCTGCTTGAACTCAAAATGGTCTTTTTTTGTTGTTTCATACCTCTTATACTTTCATGTCTAAACTGTGCCATCTATAAAATGTATATAAACTTGTTTTGTGAGAAACATATATTAAAATGTACATTCATTTCTGTCCTGTCTGTATCAGGTACATTTTAACCATCTCTATGTACACAAAATATACAACAGTATAAGCCTGGATTTATGTCTTTCCCTGGGAAGGTGCAGGAAGACAGATATAGAGCTTCAGAAGTTCCCTGGCTGGATCCATTTGTCAGGTTTCATATTTTCCTCCGTGGCAGACGTGCCGCAGTCAGCAGGCAGGAAAAGACCAGGAGAAGCTGGCTGATAGCTGACCTTAGCTGGGATCAATACAAAAGGCTTCAGGAGCTTATGAAAGAAACCACTTTGAAGTAAAATGCAAAATTGGATTTCACAAGCCGTCATCACTGTGTGTCACTTTGGGGAGGGGACAGGGAGAGCCGGGTGCTGTATTTAAAGTGTTCACAGGGAGCAGCACTCGAAGGAGTTCAGAGCAGGCTTTAAAGATCACACTGCCCGTGAGCAAATGGCTTCAAAGTCCCCCTGCTTTAGGAAAAAAAAGCTGCCCAAGCCATGAGCTGGTTGGTTCTGTGTGTGGCCAGCGCTGGCCAGTGCCACAGGTACACACTGAGCTGGGAATTCAGGCGTTTCACAGCTCCAGCTTCCCCGAGCTGGAATTCACAGCTGCCTCCCTGTGGGCACCCACCTCTGGATGCTCCTGGCTCTGCACCCGGGGCTGATGCCTGGGCACGGATCTGATGGAAAATCCACCCCATGGGAACCTGCTTTAGGACTCAGCGTCACAAAAGATGCCTGGATCATCTCTCAGCCCCAGCAACACCAGTGATTCCTAAATTGCATCTCAGTTTTGGCTGCCCTGTTGTTGTTACTCTGATGCTCAGATTTACTGGGGCTGTTTTCACTGGACTGTTAAAGCAAAGTGGATGTTGTAGTTCAGGGTTGTGAATGACTTCTGGCGGGAGCTGTCGCTGCCCTTGGCAGGGGGTGGAAGGAGATGGTCTTGGAGGTCCCTTCCAACCCAAACCATTCTGGGGTTCTGGGACTTCGGCAATGAGAAGCCTTGACTGGGTTTGCCAGGCTGAATTAACCTGAGGACACTCCCCAGCTGGAATTCGATGGAATTTTCTTGTCTGGTGGGTGGGTGAGGAAGCGATTGACTGAGGGTCTTGCAAAGCACGGAGCTGCTCGATCAAAAGATTTTGGCATTTATCCATCAAAGTAGGCAAATATGTTTCTGGTTTGGTTTTTAATGCCCACCCACCATCACATTTTTCTCTCATGTTCCTGAGCAGGATTAGGTGAGGGGAACAGGAATCTGTCTTTGATTTAGAGTCCTTAGGTGTGGTTTTCTCTCTTTTTAAAGTATTGAGCAATGATTTTCAGCTTTTCTTAATCCTGGGAACACCTAACCTTGGGGTGAAAAAGTCCAAATTGGGTAAAAGTTAAAATAAACTTTGGATATATCTCCTATTTATTTTTTTCACATATTCTACCTTTGGTTCACACTCAGGGAAAGGTTTGCTTTGTTTCATTTGGCAGCAGCTTCGTGAACTGCCTTCTTCTCGATGCTTCAAAGAGCAGAAGTGTGTGGGCCTGTGGCTGGAGAAAAACTGGAACTGATGCTACTGGAACTGCCTGCTTGGGTAATGCAGATGGGTTATCCCAGGTGGAAAGAGTTATTAATGCAGATTTGGCTTCTGCGTTTAATCCAGATGGCCACTGCAATTAACCACAATGCAGGGGAAATGTTTTAAATTGATGTTGACACAGAAAAAAGCACAAGCTTGCACAAGCTGTGGATCTGTCCCAGTTCAGCTGAAAAACGGTGAGGTACTGGTGACAAAATCCTTGCACTGCACGGGGGAGTTTTGTGAACCCAGTGGGGAGAGGCCGAGAATGTCTGTCCAGGGCAGGTTTGGGGAACATGAACTGTTCAGTGACAAGGCACCAGAATAACCCACAACTCTGTGGTTTGGGCTTGGCTCCAGATGGGGGAGCAGCGTTTTGAGGCTCTGATTCGGATTCCTCTGGGATGGGACGTTGCTCAGAGGCAGGCAGGGAGCAGGGCCCGCCTGTCACCTCAGTATTAGGGCATTTGTGTAGGGTGGTAGCATCCCGTTAGCTTAGTGGGCAGGAGTCTTTTCATATCCCATTTCTTCCTAAAAACGAGGAACCACAACAACGAGGGATAATCAAGACCCTGTCTTCGAAATTCAGCATCAAAATCAGAAGGGAGACCAGGAATTGTTGCAATTAGCTCCTTAGAGTAGAAATCCCAATGTTAATGGAGATTAAGAAAGGTATTGATTTGTCACAGGCCATAAGGTTTCCTGTGTGCCTGACTTTCCTTAATTCCCCTGGGTTTGACAACATTGACTTAATCTATTTAAGGACCTATGATGGAGGATAAAACATCACCATCTGCTAATGCAAACATTTATAACTTACCAAAAATCCCATCAGGATAGTGGGATAGAGAATAAAATCTTCGTGTACCTGTTTAACATGGTGAAAGAAAGGAATTAATTCTGAATTGTTGAAATTCAGAGTTCTTTTAAAACAAATACAGGAGTAGCTGAGGACGAAGCTGAATGGGTTCCAAAGAGATGTTGGTTCCTGATGAAATGATAGAACTCAGTATCAACAGGATGCAGTGAATTTAAACTCTGTGTTTTGGCTATGATGCCTTTGCCAGTGAGTGCTGCTGAGTCTGTCCCCTTTCAGCTGCAGACAGACAGACAGACAGACAGACATGAGCTGCACCCCCCTTTCCCCACAGACACCATGAGTCACACAGCTGTGCCTTCCTCCTCACAGCAAGTACCAACAGCTGGAGAGTGACACAAAAAAGTGAATCATGAGATTGGTTTCATCAGAGAGAAGATTCTGGACCTTTAGACTTAGGGTTTGGGTCTGGTGCATTTTGAAAGTGCACATTTTTTTAATGGGTTTTTGGAAACAGCTGCCACCACAGTTCCCAAAACACAAGGGAATCCTCAGTCTCTGTTGGTGCTGGGCAATGCCCAACAGATATTGCTGCTGAACACATCCCCAGTAACCTGGGACGCGCTCCTGCAGCGGAGGTGGGTGTGTGGGCTGGCAGCAGCTCTCCCCAGCCCACCTCACCCGGCGGTGCAGCCGAGCCTCTGCCCTGCGCCGCCCCGGACACTCCTGCGCGGACAGAGGTCCGTCCAGCTGGGGGGCACTGCTGGCCCACCCGCCGCAGCCAGCCGGGGGGCTGCAGCTGCGCAGGGCCCTGTGCCGGGCCGGGAGGGCGCTGGGGACAGGAACACAGCGGGGACGGGAGCTGGTGGCACTGCTGCAGCTCCGTGTGCCTGAGCACCAGCGCCCAGCCGGCTCCGAGCTGCAGCTCAGGGCACACCGCGGGCTGCGCCGGCGCCTCTGCGCCTCCCCGCAGTGGGGAAGGGGGGTTCTGCAAAGACCTGAGAGCTCTGGGACCTTGAGGCGCCCCTGCAGTCTGGGCTGCAAGGGCTCTGCTGCTGTCAGCCTCCTCCGTGCCCCGTTGTGCTGCGTGGACTAAAATACGCAGCAGGGGCAGCGCAGTTCAGCCCCGCACTTAAGCCAGCCTGATGGCTAACCGGCGTGAGAAAGGGCGGATTGTCAGACTGCTCTGATTGCCGCATCAGAGCGCACAAATCGGCCCCAATTCTGCAAACCCAGCATCGTTCACACCTCTGAATCCCGCTCTCACAAACAAGTGTGCACGGATAGCTGTGCTGCTCACCTGGAACAGAGTCACAGAACCACCAGATGGTTTGGGGTGGAAGGGACCTTAAAGATCACCTCGTTCCACCTCCTCTGGGCCGGGGCAGCTTCCAGTAGACCAGGTTCTGGTTGTACTGATAAGTACTTCTGATTAGTACTAATAATTCTTCTGAATAGTGCTAATAATACTTCTGAATAGCACTAATAATAATACTTCTGAATAGTCCTAATAATACTTCTGAATAGCACTAATAATAATACTTCTGAAACTCCTGTGCCCGGTCACTTGAGAGCCTGCTCAGGAAGTTGTTCACTGTGTAACCCCTGAGCAGCCAGTAGGAATTGTTTACATTGATAAGCGCCATTAACATCACACTCTTCCCTGTGAATAAATCTCTGTGAAGGCTGAGCCGGGAGTTTATTTGGCCTGTTAGTGAAAGAGCGCAGGTCCTGTTAAACATCTGGGTTTCGAGGCTATTGCTTTTAATTAAATACGTATTTTTATCAAAAGAAGATGTCTTGCAGCATATCCCTTTAGGCCTGTGGTGTAATGCTTATCCCACCTTTTCCCTGCCTCTCAGTGCACACCGGGCACGGCCTCAAAATCACGGAGGATTTTTCTTTTGGTTCCAGCGATTGTGGGCCAGGCCCAGGGAAAGCTGCACGTGAGGGAAAGGGCAATGTGTCCAAAGGAGAGGTTTGTGAATGTAATGTAGACATAAAGGCCAGATTTCAGCAGTTCACAGGAGCCTGGGGTGTAAATGCAGGAATTCTTGATACCATTACACAGTGAAGCAGGAGGGAAATCGTTGTGATAACTAACTGGTTAAAATAAGAGTGAAGAAATGTAATATCATCAGGGTTCAGCAGTTACTGGATGGTGCACAGACCTCATGCTGATTCCATGCAAAGAAATTAATTTCAGCTGCAGAAAATAGCCATCTCCCAATCCAGGCTCCTCCCCTGGATGGATTGCTGGCAGCACTGGGGGGATGCAGGGCGCAGTCTGATGATATGTTTGCTTCAGGGAAGAAATTTGCTTTAAAGGGTAATTTGGA
This sequence comes from Atrichornis clamosus, assembly GCA_013400975.1. Taxonomy (NCBI): domain Eukaryota; kingdom Metazoa; phylum Chordata; class Aves; order Passeriformes; family Menuridae; genus Atrichornis; species Atrichornis clamosus. The sequence continues at coordinate 290,464 of WBMZ01003466.1, read as the reverse complement.
TGATCTGGGTTCCAACACAGTTTTATAGATCTCATAGACATTTTAATCTATATAAATTAGAGTGGTGAAGTCTGGCCATGGCAGGAAAGAGGGGAGGGGGTGGAAAAGGGGTGGGAATGTCTTGCCAATGCTACAGCTGAAAAAAACATACAGATAACCCTTCACATCCAATATCATGATATGGAAACATCATTTAACCTGGGCAAGTTGTTGGGGTTTTGTTTATTTGGGATAAATAAATTATTATTTTATTTTGACAGGAGGAGAATTTTAATATATTATTACGCTATCTTATATAAGATGAATATTAGCATATTATAGTCTAAGAACAGGGGCAACCCTTCCCCTGCACTGTGGAGTTAAAATAACTTCCTTGGTGATTCCATATGTCCAAAGCTGAAGATTTGGTAAAAGACAAGTCCATGGAAAGGAAAAGAAAAAAGTGGGAGAGATGACATATGGGAATACATCCCTTCAGCAACCTTGAGGAAAGTCCTAGCAAAAGAGGAAAAAATCTAGAAATGGCACTCAGAAAGGCAAACAATAAAAATCCACTTCAGGTGGGGAAGGGGCTCTCAGCTGGCGTGACACAGCGCTCCGGGGCTGGCAGCGTTCCTCGCGCAGTGTAGAAAGGGTGCTTTCCCCAAATGTCATTTTAATCCGTCCACTCTTGAACACTGTGAGCTGCCGGCAGCCTTTAACATGCACGGCCAAGGCTTGCTGAATTGCAAGAAGAAAGGACGGGTAGGTTTCCCTGAATTTAGGAGCACGGTCTGGAATTTCATAGGTGGAGAGAAAAGGCTGCCTGGCTTTGAAGTTTTCTGCTTTATATGCTAAACAGTGCTGTTGACTGATTTACTGCAATTTCGCATTCAGGGGGTGGGGAAAAAGGAAAGCCACGACTTTTTGTGGGGTGTGATGAGGAATTATTGACAGATAGGGATACAAGTTCCACTCGCTTGCAAATTTGCTTTCAAACACAACAAGTTAACACAAGCAAGGGCTTGTAACAGTGCAATGCAACATTTAGTAGAGACCTGCCACATCTGGCAAGCTGCAAACATTACCTGGCTTTCCACAGGGCTTGGGGAAGGCTCTGCCAGGCAGGGAAATGCTGGATTTGCAGGCAGCATAAACCTATTTTTTATTTCACTGCAAATGCTTAGTGCACCATGCTCTGTCACTGGTATTAGAAAAGCTCTTTTAGCCTATCTTTCCAGTGAATGTTTAAGATTCCTGGAATATTTTGTTTCCACTAGAACATTTAACCAGCCGGATTATGCATCAGTGGCATCCTCACGATAAATTCATATTCATGGGGGGGAAATGAACTGTAGCATCTGGGGAGTTCCAAGAGCAAAAACCTTTGTAACAAAGAAAATTCCTCCCAAGGAGTGACCTCCTGAATTGTGTTCTGAACACTTGGGTTAGGAATGATCCCTTCTCATGATTCAGGAATAAATGCCAGCCTGGGTGTGGAAATACTGGAGCACGCTGTTCAGTCTCGTGCCAGCATGTGCAATTTTCAGCGTGGTTTAAAAAAAAAATTTAAAAAAAATAAAAAAGGCAATGATATGAAGCAACGAGCAAGAATTCAATAGAGGTTTTGTTTTAGTGCCTCTGAAAGGAAACTGTCTCCTCTAGGAGAACACTTCTTCCTCGATAGCATATCATTAGTTGCTTCTTTACATGCTCTGGAAAGATGTTTCTTTGGATCTTTATGTGTGGCAAGAGGCAGAAAAGGGTGGAGGATAAAAGAGTGCTAAATATAGCAGCAGCATCTGAATGCACCGATGCAGTTCTCGTCTGCAAAATGGGCAACAGAGGGAAACATGCCTTAAATACATCCAAATATTGCTTTTTGTTAGCTGGTATTTATGTTCTCTAATGACATTTCTGTTGGGAAGGAAATTCTGCCTCCTCCTCTGGCAATAAGCAGCAGGACAAATTTCATTCACTTAATTCCCCAAAGTGGAATTTGCTCCCTCCTAGTCCCACTTAACCCAACCCTTCTGTGCTGGAGTTTCCTGTCTATCAATTTTACTCCTTGAATTCTCAGGCATGTTATTAAGTCATTTATATGTTTTTAAAGCACTTGGATATCTCATAAACATGATTGCATAAAAAGTGCATTTATACTGGTGCACCTTAATAAACCCAGATCATGCCAGGCACAATTAAACTCTTTTTTAATGTCCCACCATGCAAATCTTCCTGTAGAGCTTGAAGTTTAACTTTCAAAGCTCAGCTGAGTTTATTCAACTGATTACTATCTAATCCACCCACCCATCATCCCACACTCCCTCAAAAAAATGTTAAAATCCTGCCCAGAGTGATATTTTTATTTTTAAACTTGAATGTCTAAGCATTCCTCACAGATGTGAGAAAACTTGAGGCTTAATCATTACAGCAAACCCGTGCTGGCTTTAGACAGGACACAGCCTTTTGCAAAAATCGGGATTTTCGTGAATAAATTGGCTGCTATCTCCCAGCACAAAGCCACGTTTGAATACCTGGCAGTCCTACAGCTGCAAATAATGCGTGTTTTACTTGTTTATTGCACTGGGAAACCCGCGTCGCCGTCCTCTCTTCCCCTTCCAGCTCCAGCCGTAGCACACACAGCATCACTTCCCAAATTCCCAGAACCGCAGCAGGTATTGCACCCAAATGAGAGCTCGCATGCACAGCAGCCTGTGCTTGGACTGTCGTTTAAATGGAAATGAAAATGGTGGGCACGGAGGTGTTTGTGGAGTGGGCTGCGGGGAGGATGGGGACAGAGACACACGGGGACAGCTGGGGGGGCTCGAGGGGTCTGTGCCATCTCTTGTTGGCTCCCCCTGTGCCCAGGTGACCCTTCTGGCTCCTCTTCCCTTTCCTTCGTCAGCTCCTTGTCTCAGGGCAGCAACATCTGGCTCTTGCTTGAATTGCCCCAGTCCCTGCCCGGCGCCTTTTGCTCGCTCCATGCTGGCAAGAGGATTCCCAAGAGAGAACTTATTTCTTTTGCTTAAAATGTCTGGCGTGGCCTGTTGGAACCCCAGTGTGAGCCAGGAGCAGACTTCCTTGGCAGGGCAGGGCAGGGCAGGGCTGGCATGACCCCTGGCAGAGGTGACACGGGATCTGTTGGGGGCTCTGCTGTGCAGGGCTCTCTCCCCCCAGGCTGCTCCGCAGGAAATATTTCATTGCATTGGACTGTTCGGTTCCTGGGCTGGTGTAAACAAGTATAACTTGTTGGCTAGAGGAGCCAGGAATATTTATGGCTGCAGAGTATCTCCTCCATTATTTTTTAATCTAATTACATTAATAATTTTAATGAACCGCCAGCAGACCTCACCAGTTTTGCAAAGTACAGGCTCGGGATCTGTCCAAGCGAGGTTCTGTGCTGATATCAAGAGTTCTCTGGTGGGTTATCCCTGTGACATTTGGGGTACAAGGGAATGGTGTTTGTTGTGTCCACACCTGCATTAACCAGCCCCAGGAGCTGATCCCAAGGAAATCAGCAATTTGGTCTGTCTAGGGAATTTTGGTGCCTGGCAAGGCGATCCCAGAGGGCTCAGGAGGCAGCTCAGGGCCCCTGAGCACCCCCACACCTCTGGAGCTTTGTGGGCTGGGAGATCCGAAGATCTTGCGGGGTTTTAGCGCAAGGAAAGGATGATTCCCAAGATGAGCCCAGGAGGAACTCTTCAGAGCAGCTCAGTGCAAAACCCTCCTGACAGAGCCCCAGCAAGCACCCCTCAGACAAAACACCTATTTGGGTGCATCAGTGCAGCCCTTGGGCCTGACCGTCCCCCTCTGGGTCCATGAAAGTCTGCTCTGCTTTATACGAACGGGGCTGGTTTGCACAGGTTGGGCAGGGGGAGGCCTCTCCCCGGCGATCAGTACCTGGTTAGCTGTGCCTGGGCCATCATCGTCAGACACCGCCCACGTGGGCGTATCAGGAGGAGGTTGATCACATCTCCTTAGGTGCAATTTTCGGCTCAGTTCCAGCAAACCCAGTTACAGCATTTCATAACTCGTAAGACCTCCTTGAACCCAAGGTAGCCCTCGCAGGACGCAGCCTCGTGCGGAGCACCTCTGGTGAGAGAGGGAGGAGCCCCTGCTAAACCCTGAAGTCTGGGAAAATCAGGCCTGCCCTGAGTTAATTGCGGGGGATTAAGGGCCCATATGAAAAGTAACAGATGTGAGTGAACAGTAAGTTTGCGAGCAGCACTATGACCAATCAATAGAAAGCTGTGTTGAGCAGGAGATTATGCACCAAGCAAGGCAGGAAGATTAAAAAAAGGCAAAACTCTTCCGACTTGAAACCATATTTGAAATGCTGGCAGTATGCAAAACATCCAATTATGAAAACAGCATGCTACAACTGCTGGGGGAGCTTCTCCTCCTCCTTGCACAAGGTGGTTTTTTAAAAGCTTGGCTTATTTTCATAGGTTGTTTTCACTCCAGCTAGAACAAAGTGAAGCACAGGTACAAGAACTGCCTGAAATAGGAACTTTCATAATTTAAAGTCCATTTTAAATTTATACACTAGAGTGATTAATCTAAGCTGGAAAGGATGGGAAAAAATAAACATTGGGATAAGCAGATATGATATCGGGAGCTGGCTGTGCTTGAAATTTCTCTTGATTATTGCTGCTAATGCTCGAGACAGACAGGAACTGCAAATAAATAAATACGTTCTGTTAATATTTGCTGAGATTTTTGAACACATTCCCTTTGGCTCCGCTTGGATCCCGTCTCTCTTTTGCTTTCTGAGAACATATGTGTGATTGAGCCCGAGAACAAATGTTTGGAGAAGAAGTTCAAAGTTTCTAAAACTGGCCCACATGAGTATTTGTGTCAGAGATTTGTGCACTTTGACCCCAGCTCAGGATTCCTGCCCAGGGCAGCACTGGCACTTCAGGTAAATCCCTGCCTGCGCCAGAGCCAGGGCGTGTTTGGATGGGGACAAACCTTCTCCCATTGTCCTGACTTTTTTGTGCCTATTTGGGGTTTTAATCCTTACCCAAAATCTAGAAAAATCCCCTTGCATTTTAATGGACTTTGGATGGGGCTCCCAGACAGCAAACAGAAAAAGTTTTAGGTGACTTTGTTGCAGTGCTGCAAACTCAAAGATTGAAAATTTTTAACTCAGACCCTGCAGAATTGTGACAAAATTATATTTAAAATGATAACTTTTGCATCTTTTAACTTTTTTTTTTTTCTTTTATCCTGAACCTATTTGGTTCACATTTTCCAGCTGCCCTGCTACGCTGGTGATTTAGTGAAGTGACTGCCAACCGTGGTTCAAATATCAAATGCAGCAGATTATGATCAGTTGGCAAAAAATCTTCATTTTTATGATGCGAGTTTTCCAAAACACTTCAGTAAATCCCGTTGAAACGAGCAAATCAAAACACTGCGGGAAAACGTGACTCTGGATGGACGTTTTGCCAAGAAACAGAGAGTTTAATGTGAGTTGGTGTTTACGTTTGAGGATATCCCCCGTGCTGGGGCTGGGAGGTGCGACGTGAAAACCCCTAACTGAGTGTCCATGCAGACACCCAGCCTGCCCAGTGCCCTGCGTTTTGTGCCACTTTAGCCTTGGTAGCCACAGAATCTCAGGATCTACCCCAGGCTGCTCCCAGCCCCGTCCAGCCCGGCCTGGGACGCTCCCAGGGATCCAGGGGCAGCCACAGCTGCTCTGGGCACCCTGAGCCAGGGCCTGCCCTCCCTCACTGGGAGGGATTCCTTCCGCGGGAACCGAAACAAAGGGCAAAATTTGGCTTTGTACAGACTGGCCAGCAGACTTTATACCTCTCTTTACACCTCTCTCGATACACCTCTTTCTTGCGAGAAGCCAGACTCAGGTTTTAAAAGGCCAAAAGGCCAAAACTGTAATTTTGTGAGAATAAACTGTGCTGCTGCAAGGAGCCCCGGCTGTGTGACTGAAAGCCAGCCGCTCAGCCATTCAGTTGTTCACCTGTTTGTTAAAAACTTTAATGAAATGTTTTCCTCGGGAGCAGGAAAAAGCAAAACAAGCAAACAAACCCCACAATTTCCCTGAGTTTCAGAGCTATTATGGCCTTTGATTTATGAGTTTTAGCAGCTCCTGGAACAATGTCATAATAAAAACGGGGAGCAGCTTGCTGTTGCAGCATAAGAATGCTCAAGCACTCTGAAGTTCTGTTTAGGGTTTAGTATTTTATTTTGTGGCTTGACGACACCAATGGGCTGCGTTATTTGCAATTTGCAGACTCACAAGGCTGTAAAATATAGCGTGCTTACATTTTGGAATGAAAAAACATTTTCACAAATAAGTCTGAGCAGATTGGAAACAGTGCAAAAATCTGTTCGCTTTACCAGAAGAATTTGAGCAGAGACTGGGCAAGGGTTCAAAGCCAAAGCACAATACGGGGTGTATTTAGGTTTGCAGAGACGCAGCCACTTTGTTCACCGATCATTAAATCCCAGCAGATTGGTGTTACTGAAGGGGCAGGATGGAATCAGCATTCCTCCTTTTTCTGTTCATCGTCCTTATCCTCCGTACAAGTGGATAAGGGAAAAAAAAATAGAGCCAGGACATGAGGAATGACAAGGTCCAAATGGTCTCGTTTGCCAGGGTTAAGCCAGGTCTGTTCTGCAAGGAAAGGGGCACTGAGTGAGAGAAAACGACATTTTTCTTCATAAAAACCAGCTTATCTCATTCCAACAAAATTCCCATGGAAACTCCAGGGCCATCCAGCTCGTCCCACACGATTTATTAAAGGGAAACGTTGTGGTTTCAGATTTGCCCTGGGTTCCTACCATGCCATCCGAGCTCTTTAGCGGCACAGTGACGATAAATACAGTGAGTGCTGCTACCTCAGGCATGGAAAACCATCCAAACTGTTGCATTTCTCCATGGAATGGAGCTGGTTCCCCGCTGAAGGACTGGCAGGGACACTGGGTGCAGAAGCTGAAGGGCTGGTAATATAAATATTGGCTGCAAAAACCCTGCTAGGTTCAAACATTGCTTCCCAGGTTCCCAGAATCCTGAAGAACATTTAATTACTTTTTAAAATTAGCATAGACATATATATATATTGATTTGCATTTTTTTCCCTGTAGGTTTTATCAAGAGAAACAGAACATCGTCCAGGCAGGGTTGGGTCTTCTGCCATACAGTTTGTTGGTTGGGTCAAGCATTTTGGTTAATTTTTATACAGTAGGGGAAAAAACAAAGGAAAAAAAAAAAAAGAAAAGAAAATTTTAAAAAAAAGGAAAAAAGAAGTACGAAAAAAATCTCCCAGAGATTTTCTGACTAATTTTGTTTCTCTATCAGGGTGGTTGTAAAAATACTATTGAACGTAGAGATTAATATCAGTCACCAAGCAACTAATTTAGGGAAAAGGGATGAGTGTTAGCAGGAAAACAAGGGAATCAGTAAAGCAAAAGCAGAGTTCTGGTTGTTCCAGGAAAAAACATTACTTCCAAACAAATTCCAAAACAAACAACACTTTTCACTTAGAAAATCCAAAACAACACATCAGCATTTTAGTAATTCCTGCCACTGGCTGCCTCTTAAACAGCCCATATTTCAGGAGGAAATATCTGAGCTATACAAATAAAAGGCACCCAAGAATCTTTGTGTTCCTCTGAAATGCAAGGCCAATAACTTATCTCTTATTAACAAGTTCATCTTTTGTTTCCCCAAGGTGATTTTTTTTTTGCCTTTTTTTTTTGTTTTTCCCCCTCCTCTGTGTGTGCTCTTAATTGTTTGGAACAAAAAGAAAGCGGCTTCCCCTCCCGTTGTTTGGCTGTCTTTGCAAGCATTTATTTTCAGGGAGACAAAGCTGGGTTTCCTCTGGGTTGTGTTGCATGAAACGTCCCAACATTCCTGTGAATGGAGGCTGCTAAAGACAGGCTGGTCTGTTGGGAACTTGTTATGACAAAAATAGCAAATTAAAAAAAAAAAAAAAGAAAAAAAAAAAGAAAAAAAAGGAGGCAGCTTGTCAAATTAGGAATTACATGAGGTCAGCAAATTTGGGAACAACCGCAACTGGAGGAGAGAGAAAGGGAGAGACCTAATTACGACTGTGGGGAGAGGGAAGGGGCGGACCTTGCTGAAAACCCGGGGCTGCTTGGGACGAGCCTCCACTCATTTTGGTGGCGAAGGATCGGGCCTTAATACGCCCCAAAAGAGCGTTCCTGCTGGCCAGCATTCCCACTGCACACCACGGGATTATTCCTGCCAGATGCAGGAACTGCTTGAACTGGGTTGGGCCCTAAAATCCTGTGCCCATCTTCTGCCTTTCTCGGGTTTTTGTGTCCTACCTGTCACCGTGACATCCAAAGTTACAACTTCTGCAAAAGGCCAGCTCTGAGGCATCTCTGGAAAGGGAACTCAGCCCGTTTTGGAGAAGTTTGGCATCACAGCACAATAATTTCACCACTTGGGCCTTTGTGTGGCCGCGGATGTCACGGGGCGCAGGAGTTTCCTGCAGCTTGGTGCAGAACAACAGTAAAATTCACGTCCACGAGTCCACGAAAGGATTCGCTGTGGGCCAACGTCTCCTGTTATTTGTCTGTGTAATTCTAGAAAGCAGCAGAGAGCCCCGGGTAGCCCAGGAGGCTGCAGAGAGAGCAGGAAGCCCAAACTCCTGCGTTCTGATCTTCCCTCAGTGACTCACTTTGCTTATCTTGTACGATGCTGATAACAATCCTGCTGACCAGCACTGGCAGCGTCAGCACAGCTCCGTCCTGCAGGGCTGGGGAAGCTGCAGGAGATGCTCTCCCTCCACCTGTCCATTTTCTAATGCTTGACAAATTCCTGGATTTTTTTTTTTTCCCCAAGCCTCATCTATCTGTGACCCGTGATTTGCTGGAAAATTCTATATTCCTAAAAACAAAACAAAAAAAAAAAAAAAGGAAAACGGTTTCTGCCTTTGTTATTTCATAAGGAAATGAAAATTAGGATTTATATGCAGGCAAAGGGCTTAAAAACAAATGAGTAATTGTATTTTCAAAGAACATTATGATTCCAGGGCCAGCTGGGGGTGTGAGGGTAAAGAGTGTCCTGACTTGTGAACACTAGGGAATGGCATTCCCAGTTGTTTGGACTAATACAGCACAATAAACCATAAGGCAGGAGGTTGTTTAGCCCCTGCCTGGCTCCCAGGGCTGCACACAGAGCAGTGCTGTTCTTGCTGCTTGCCTTTGCTCACATGCAGATGCAGAATCCAAAGCAGCAGCTAGAAGTTAACTATTTATTCAAATCAAATTCAACCAACTAATTGTTCCCAAGCTTTTCCCTGCACTATTCATTATTTGGGACGTACAATCAGTCCCCTAGGACCCAGGTCAGATGATAATTGGAGTGTGAAAGTATAATAAACAGTAAATACCAAATTTACTTGGCAGCAGCCACTTACAGACACAACCACCCTCCTCCCATCCTGATACCTCTGCTAATAAAACCTCATTCATGCCAGTGCTCACAAATTGAAATGAAATGGGGCACAGCGCTGGGTGTCAAGAGCAAAAGTGCTTTGCAAATGTTTGCCAATCCTTCCTTGTGCTCTGAATTATTCTGTGAGCCATGGGCAGCACCCAGGGACAGGGAGGTGACAGATCTCTCACCGTGCTTGCAGCAGGACACAAGTCACCTCTAATAAATGTGGCATCCTGGAAGTTATTACACCTGGAAGCGGCACATTTTCAGCTACATTTTCAGTGCTGTGGTTAAAATCTCTTCCAACCTTGCATTGTCTGACTGGGGGGTTAAAAGTCCAGCATTCTGATTTGTTAATTTTTAACCTGGGCATGTAAAAACCTTCTGATTTTTTTCAAATGAAGATGTAAACTGAGCTAATCCACCCCTTCCTCGTTTCTACACTCGCATGTAAAAACACACAGTTAAGCACCACCAGAACAATCCAGTAATAACTAAACTAGATAACCTATTTGGGCTTCATCTAGCCTGAACAAAGGCAGCAGTTCCAGTTGAAACTGAAAGCCAATATTTAATATATGAGCTGGTGAAGGCAGCATTTGGTGTAACTTTAACAGAATCACCAAAGTTTAACAATTGAGGTGGGGGGGGTGAATTTTAACCTTCTGTTTATTGCACAGAGAAAGGAAACATTTTGAAAGAGCAGCTGAGGAAGCTTACAAATTAAATTACATGAATGTGTCTCATCTGGGAAGAAGGAAGTCCTGCTCAGATACATATGTTTTATGCCACAGAACTGTTTACTTTATTTGTAAACCCTTCAAAACACCGTCCAAAGTTCAGTCTTTGTTCAAGGTAAGAATGTAATTGCATTGCCCTGAGATGCAACAGAAGTAATAACGTTAGGATTCACTAGAGGAAGACCATTTGGAATTAAGAAAAAGCAATTTAAACAACCTTCATGCCTCTCCTCCCTCCCCTCCTGCTTAATGACTCTGGTCCCCTTAAGAAATCTTTGAAGGAAGGCAAAAAGCACGAGCAGTGTGTGCAGAGGTCGTGTGTGTCTGTGCTCCCTCCCCTCGCTGCAATGTGCCTTTGATAATCCCAGGGGGACACGCTCCTGCTTTACATTTCCATCCGAGTTTCACTTTTAGGGAAGACACAGCAATGTCCAGGCTTTATAGACAACCTTTGAGATGTGTTTAATGGTGCTAATTAGACTCTTGTTGGGACTTTCAAAAGCAAAAGCCTCTGCGTGGAAGTTCAATGGAGATTTATTTTCAAGCAAAGAGTGCACTTAAAGAGAAATAAAATTAAGGAAATAGGAAGGCATATTGAATATAGGCACTCTTTCTGCAAAGATAAATGATTTAGTAATGAATAGATTCTTCAGGCCATAAAAAAAATCCATTTATTTTCTTTTGAATTTCAACTCGAGGTCTTGCACTTTCCCACTCGGTTATAATCAGCTAAAATTAGAATACAGAGAATGAAACCAGTGTAGAGGCAGAGAAGGTAACAACCACAACGCATAACAATAAATAGAAGTTAAATGAACAAACATCTCAAAAGAGGCAGCGTTTCCACAGAAAGGTGCTCGTTTGTTACCAAAGGGAGGGAAGGTGCGATCTCAAACACACAACTCCTGCAAATGGTCTGCCTGGTACCAACAAGCTGCCGGATTTCAGTCAACTCATTAAAACGAAGGATCCACTTGACCTCTTCTGTAACTGTGGAAACAAACCAGAAACGAGATGAGTCCAGTCACTCCAAGGGTCGCTCCACATCAAATCTGCCTTAGCAAGGACTCTGATCTGGCAGCACCGCGCCAGCGCCGGTTCTGCTCCGCTCGGCTTCTCCCGAGCTTTATCTGCGTGGGGAGAAGGAAGCTGGCGCAGCCCTGCCTGTGGAGCACCACGGGCTCCCCTCGCTTCGTGCCACCCTTGGTCCCTCATTTCCCGGGGGACGGGACACATCAGGGGGCAGGAGAGGCAGCCTGGCCAGGCCGTCGCCACAGGATGGGGGTTCCTGGCCCCAGGGCCCCGTGGCTGCTCAGAGCACAAAAAGGAAAACGTCTGTTGGGACACTTCTGTGGCCCAGAAGCCAAACCTCCTCTTGGGCAAGCTAAATGGGCTTGCTAGGGCTGAAACAGTCCTGGCTGCGTGGCTGGGCTGAAAATCTGCTAAGCAGTGATCAGCTGCTGCTGCAGCACCATTTCCCCTTCCCCCTTTCATCTCTGTGGTTCTCAGGCTCTGCTTGAACAAGACATCTTTATTTTTTTCTATTTAAATATAAACTGGAAGCAGATCTGGTGTTGCTACTGTTGAGTCCACGGGGACTTGTGCTGTTGCAAAGGTCCCACTGAGGTCAACAGAGTTATTTGCATGATTAAGGGTTTACTGAAACAAGGCAGAGAGGAGAAATATTTAATTTTTGTCTTACCTGTAGCCTGCATATTTTGGTGCTAATGTGGGTAAATGTGCTGAAAGAAGCTGGATGATTACAGAGCAGGGCGATGGGAGCCAGTTGTGCAGTAGCTCCATCCCCACCACTGCTGCTGTTTGCCCTTGATATCAACAGGTAAAATACAGGTGCCTCCAGGTCCAGTCAGAGCTCGGCACCTCCTGTCTGCTCCAAGTCCTGGGTGTGCATTATTTTCATTATAGGGAAGGAATTCTTCCCTATGAATGTGGTGACAGGCACAGGGTGCCCAGAGAAGCTGTGGCTGCCCCTGGATCCCTGGAAGTGTCCAAGGCCAGGCTGGACAGCGCTTGGAGCAGCCTGGGATAGTGGAAGGTGTGCGAGGGGTGGGACTGGATGAGCTTTAAGGTGCCTTCCAACCCCAACCATTCTGGGATTCTGTGATTTCAGGAAAAAACAACTGGGGTTTGATCACCAAAGTGTTTTCTAACTTAAAAATGATGAACTGTACTGTGATGTTTTGAAGTCATGCAGGATTTAGCATTTTTGTCTGTGCAGATTAATAACTGGGAAAGTCTGCATCAACTTCCCTGAAACACAAGTATCTGGATCCCATTTTTCTAACAGTAATCCATAGAATTTAGAAATTAGGATAGAAACAGAAACGGAAGGGAACAGAAATTAGGCTGGATAAAGGCTAAGTAAAAACGCTAGTCCTGATTTTGTCCCAGTGTTGCTCTCTCTTTTCCCAGTGCTGCTCCTCAGAGCTGCGTCCCTGCACAGCCGCACTGGGAACACACAGCTGGGAGCCGGGAGGCAGGAGCCACCCTGCCTGTGGATTACAGCTGTGCTTGGAAAACACACTCAGGCCAGAGGGACCTCAGGGTTGCATCCTTACTTATTATCTATAGCTTGACCCGTGGAATTTCGGCATATCCTGACGCCCAGGAATTTTAATCTAAGAGTTTACATGTTTAAAGACAAGAGCTTTTGGTCACCCACTGGAGCTGCTCAGTGGATGACCATAAATCTGAGTACACTGCTAAAGACTCCAGCTCCAGAAGGCAGGAGGAGTGATGCAAACAGAAGGTCCTGTTCTGACTCAGTCACTCACCAACTTGTGCTGCATTTTTATTGCAGGTCAAAAGTCGACAGAGTATGCAAATTCAAAGAAAAAAAGTTCTTGTTTTGGAAAAATACACCATTTTAGTATTTATAATTACACACTGAGGGGCTTTTATGCTCAGCCTCATTTATCTTGGATTTTTGCATAATTTGAACTGTAAGTGGCAATATATGTAGAGCTCATTTATTCAAATGATACAGGGTTAGTGTTTTCCCTCTCTTGAATATGGTGTGCGTTTTGGGATGAGTGCCAGATTCAAGGAGGCAGCAGGAGGAGTATAAAAAGAAGACACTGCAAAAAGACTACAGAGGTACTTGTTCCACTCTTAAAATGGCTTCCAAACCTTCCTGACAAATTAGATGTGTGAGTTAAATCCTCTTCCCTTTGTGAGACAAATATATTCCCTGCAGATCCCAATAAATCCACCTGACATTTGCAGTATTACTCATGCCATCGAAGGTGTACAGAAAATTGCTGTTCTCACCTGTGTAATTTAATAGAAGGCAGCTTTTCTGCATCCTCAGACACCAAATCTTCCCTTTTCACCTGCCATCCTTTAAAATGACACATGTCAAATGTATTATCTTCAGAGCTGCCTTACCTGTGCCTGACGTTACAGATTTAATGGGAGCATTCCTCACTGGGCATCCTGGTGTAAATCATGTTGTGAATGGATCTTATCTTCCACCACAAGCCAGGCAAAGTATGTGCACAGTGTGGGTGTCCAGTAGAGGAAGTGTTTTGTGTCCAGGTTTGTTGCTCACGAGCACTTAACGTGTTGCAAATTGAGGCTATGAAATTCCTGCTGAACTAAAAACCTCCAATGTAGAACCATGGCGTTGGTCCCTAAAAGGAGGTGGCATAGGCAGGTTTTAAGAGACTTAATTACCCACCAAAATAGCAATTGTAGCTGGTATTGAAGTCGCTCGTGTTCGAAATGGGATCTTCCCAACCTTCCCACAGGTTATCCGAGAGGGCTTTTGCACGAATTTGGTTGTTGGGCAAACTGAGATGAGAACTTGTGTTTGCCAGGAGCGTTCCAGGAGCTCCCGGCTCAGCCTGGAGCAGGCTCCTCACTCCCAAATGCAAACTGGGTGCAGAACACCTTCACATGTTTGGAAGCCTTAATGATCTAGCCTTAAAAAGTCAATTTGTGTGTTCTCCACTGCAAACCTCCATTCCCCCACCGAGTGCATGTTTTTATGCCAACGTGACAATCTCCTTTGAAAGAGTCCCAGCGGCAAAGGACTCGTGCGTCTGGGGCACAATGCAGATTCCAGAAATGGAAGGTTTTTGAGCCCGAACTTCCCAACTGCGCAAGCAGGGCCAGGTGCAGGCCAGATGTGAGCTGGACATGGGAGCACGTCCCTCCCTCCCCTGCCCGGTCCCCAGGGCTCGAGCAGGGGCTGCTCCTGGTGCCCTGGCTGCGCCAGCAGTGCCTGTGGGTGCCCAAGGGGCTGCACCAGACCCCAGCCCCTGTCCCACCACCACTGCTTGGGCCTCCCTGGGAGCTCCCGACTCCTTCGCAGAGACCTGGGACAGGTCTGGCCCTGTTCTCAGCCCTGCTCCCATTCCCTGCTCCGAGCTGCTGACTGAACTCTCCTTGAAACACAAAGTGTAATTCTCACTACCGCGGTTTTTATGCAAAACAGTCGTTTCCAAGCTTTCAGATTGTGATTCCTGTTCCAGGCTCGTGTGCCCATTTCCTCCTGCACTTCCAGGTCGTGAACCCAGCTGGGTCACAAGCTCATCCTTGGGAACTGCTGATTTAATGTGTCCACAGAGCTCCGCTGCCAGGCTCCAGTGATGAGCTGTGATTAGCAGGATTTATTTTTCTTTTCTAATAATACACTTGTTATGGAAAGAACTGAAGTTGAACTTCCATTCCTTAGGAAACAAAGCTTCAGTGTTCCTTTTGTAAGGAGATGGCCTCAAGGAACGAGTAATAGGGGGGAAAAAAGCTGGAAAAAAAAAAGCCGAAAAGAAAAAGCAGCCATCCGCTTTCTATGACATCAAACACTAAATTGTGCTGTACAAAAAAAATCTTTTAACAGCCCCTGCTATGCATATTCCATCTCCAGGATGGGCCACACTGTTGTGCCAAGGAAATCTTTGGAAAACTCCCCTTGGGAAGTGGTTTGGTGCTGCTGAAGGGCAAGTGCTGCATCCATACGTGTTCTGTTTTGAACCATTCTCTCTCCATGACTTGGAAGGGAGCGTCACTGCTTCCACATGTCCGATATGAACTCCCAGTGATACTCTTCCCAAATGCTAATGCACAGCTGTGGAGTTTGGATATTCCAGAGCTGACTCATTCTGCAACACAGCAGATTCACAGAGATGAAGTGGAGGAGGGGCAGTGCAAAAGAGCTCTTTCAGGAATTAAAAGAACTCCTAAACCCCCAAAGTATTACTATTCCATTACAGTATTTCTTTCATTGAAAAGTTTGGGTTTTAATGACCCCTAATTGATTTTTTTTTTTTTTTGGCTTTGCTTTGTTTCAACATAAAATCTATGTCACTCTGGCACAGCCTGCCAGTCTTTTGTCTGATGTTACAAACAAATCCAGGCAAACATTAAGATTCATAAGGGGGATGGGGGGGGGGGGGAAGCACAGCTTCTTAAAGCCACATCAAGTATGTTAGAGACAAAACATTTAATTTAAATGGTAGAAACTAACACAAAACAGCTTCAAACTTAGTAAGCAGAGTTAGCTAAGTAGAAACACATGTTCTTTTGACATTTGTTTTCATGACAATTAGAAGCAACTAGTTTTCAGCTCACATTCTCGTTGGTCCCTTTGAGGCTCCGGCTGGGACATGAATTCGGAATTAGTGCAGAACAGGTGCCGATGGGAACATGCGACCTCGGAGAGTGCCGAGCGAAGGAGCCAAGTCTGCTGCAGGCACGTCCCCGGCCGTGCATTCAGTGAGTCAGGCAAACGAGGAACACAAAACGCTTTCATTTTGATGTCGCTTTGACCTCAGTGTATGTTTTGTTCTGATGTGTTTTGCGTGCTCTGATCACCCTGATCACATGCATGTGTCTCATTCACTGCCAGAGCATCGAGTTTCTTTCCCCCCCCTCCCGTTTGAAGACAAAGCCCTGTGACAGCTTGCAGAGACAAGAACAGGTTTTTAAGTGTCATTAGCTGCTTGGGTTTGGTTGCAACAGTTTTAATGTCAGCCCAGAGCCACTGAGAGGATTAAATTGTCAATAGGCTCTTCCTACCTTTTTTCTTTTTTTGTATTTCTCTTAGCCACTAAGTGAATCCTGGTTTTGTTGAAGTCAGTGAAAGGTTTCAGGCTGATTTCACCAGGCACAAATTACAGATGTGGGGAGAGGGAGAGCTGGGGTTTCCAAGGGGCAGATGGGTCTGGCTGCCCTGCTGACAGCAGGGAGGTGCTGGGGAACCTAAGGAGGCGCAGAACTGCCAGCCTTCTGTTCTGGGATGACTGTGATACTCCAAAAAAATCCAAAATTGCCTCAAAGCTGTTCACCAGCGTGGGCTACCCTGGAATTTGTTGCTTCAGGAATAAAGGACCAGAGTTTGGCTGAGGCCAGGCTGATTTTGTCACCAATAAGGGTGGAAAGGGACTGAGGAGAGCTGTGAATTAGTTGGGTTGTGACTGCTGGGTTCCTAGGACAGGTAGGAATGACCCTGCCAGCAGGAACACCAACACACAGACTGTTTTCCTGTTGAGCATCCCATTCCTTCCCATTGCCTTCAGCAACCCGATGCCTTATCCCTGCTGGACCAGTCCTGAGCAGAACGACTTGGACAGGGTCTAAGGGAGAGAAGAACGAGCAGGTTGTGTCCCAGAGCATATGGAACAGGGAGATGTCCCTGGGAACATTCACAGAAACTGTATTAGCACCTCTGAATCCAATTTTCAGCAGAGCTGTGAGAAGCAGAAGCTCCCACTGCTGCTGCTGCTATCAAGGGATTTGTCCTGGCACTTGAGATTTTCAAGAAATCCGAGCGACCTATCGTTGTTAGCCTATTAAAAATTATTTTCTTTTTGTTTGTTTGAACTGGTTTGCCGCGCTACTGAAAGACAGGAGAGTAATCTTAAAAGACTTGCTAATGAGTTAGGAAATGCAGAAACACCACACCCTGCTCCTGCTTTATTTCAGTCCTACAATGGGTTTGGGATGGGATGTGATGAAGAATGCAGATGGTGTCACATGACCAACCCTTTATGGATCCAGCCTGCATTAAATGGATGTAGAAGTGACCTTGGCTTTCAGGAAAGACCAACAAAAAGCTTGGCTTAACATCCTGGAATCTTAAAAATATCATTTTGGCATCCATATATGCCCTTGGCATACAAGCAACTGCGTATACAGAGCTGGTGTTTCTCCTACATAACATAAAAATATTATGGAGGATGTCACAGAGTTCCCAAACTTGCTGTGTACAAGGCAGGGCTCCTGTTAGTGCAGCAGAAGGTGGGGACAGCATCCCTCAGCTCCCCCTGATGCCACTGCACACCCCTGTGCTGGTGTCAGCCACTGCTGTGCCTCCACGTCAGAGAGGAATATTTGCAGTGCTGTGCATAAATGTTAATAGCAGTGCAGAATTCACGCAGCGACGTTACTGAATTTCACTGCATGTAATAAAACGGGTAAAACCTACCAGAAGCACGGGATTGAACTGCAGCGTCATAAATTGATGATGCTGACGTGTGAAAGGGACTTTTTACAAGAGCCAGGACAAGGGAGAATGGATTCAAACTGACAGAGAGCAGGTTTAGATGGGATATTGGGCAGGAACTCCTCCCTGTGAGGGTGGGGAGGCCCTGGCACAGGGTGCCCAGAGCAGCTGTGGCTGCCCCTGGATCCCTGGAAGTGTCCGAGGCCAGGCTGGACGGGGCTGGGAGCACCCTGGGAGAGTGGGAGGTGTCCGTGCCCATGGCAGGGGTGGAATGGGATGGGCTTTAAGGTCCCTCCCAACCCAAACCATTCCATGTTGTGCCTCCCTCCCAGCCAGCGTGTGGCTCTTGGGGACAAAACGTTGTCACTGCCAGGGAACACAGAGGTGATCCAAGCACTTTTTTACCATAGCAGGGTGTTCATTGTAAAAGCAAATTATTTTACTTCGATGACCTTTAATTCCAGTCAGATCTGGCCTGGTCTATTCTCCCTCAGAGGAGCTTTGGTCAGACCACAGAGAAATCTCCCTTAATTCCAATTTGCTAAACCTGCAAAAAGCTTCATAGTAACGGAGTGAATGTACATGTAAACACTGCCATTATCATGCTGTTAAATTCTGCCTTTTATCTGATGATCCCAAGGAGTTTATCAGCACTGAATGGTGCCCTCACAGCATCACTGTGCATCTTGTAAATAGCTGAGATAATACAAAAGAATAAAAGGAGCTTTATAACAACTTGGTGCTTTTAAACAAGCTGTAATAAATTGTGTATCACAGGGTGCACAAGCTCTACATAAGAGCCTCTTCTTTGCCTCTTCCTGGTGCATACGATTTTGATTTAATGTCACTTTTTCCTGAAGTCTATTAAACCAATTGTCTTAATCTCCCTTATTCCGCAGTGTATTTGCTCGGTGTAGCAGCAGTATTAATAAAAATCCCTCTGTAAACACAGCCCAGCTGGAGCAAGCAGCACAGGAACTGAGCAGGGTGACCCAGATGTGCAGCATTACCCGGGCTCTTTTTGGGAGAGATAAACATTTTGTCTGGTCCCTCTCAGGAATGCCTTCTCCCGGTGTCCCCCTCTCCGTGCCCAGCCAGCAGCTGCAGTAAATCAGGCTGTTTCCATCGTACTCCCCAGCCCATGAGGAAGGGGAAATTTCTCTTCCCCTCCCCTTTTCTCTGTGTTCGGCCGGAGGTGATAATCCCCCCGGAATGCAGCATTTAGCACTTGTCAGGTATATGGTAATTGCTACATTCCCAGGGGATTAAATCCGTGGAATCTAATTACAGTGGAGGGAAACCTCCTTATAAGAGAGGAGCTTTGCAGTATCAGAGAAGTGAAAGTCTCTGGCAGAGTCACAGGGAAGTGAGGAAGGCCTTTGCCTCCGTCCCTCCCAACATCAGCGATGCGTTGGTCCATCTGTCTGTCCACCCCCCTTGGGGAAGGCTCTGGGCAGCCCAGGATGCAGGTCCTGGACAGGACTGGACATCCGGGGCAGGACAGATCCATATCATGGAATGGTTTGGGTTGGAAGAGACCTTAAACTCATCCCATCCCACCCCTGCCATGGGCAGGGACACCTCCCATTCTCCCAGGCTGCTCCCAGCCCCGTCCAACCTGGCCTTGGACACTTCCAGGGATCCAGGGGCAGCCACAGCTTCTCTGGGCACCCTGTGCCAGGGCCTCCCCACCCTCACAGGGAAGGATTCCTTCCTGATCTCTCATCTAAGCCTCCTCTCTGTCGGTTTGAAACCATCAGGGCGTGCAAGACCCTGTTACTCAGGGCTTCATCTTCAGGCTACAGAAATGCCTGGAATATGAAGGATAAAGTTCTTTTTGCCCTAGACAGGAGTACAGGGCCAGGCTGGTCCCAGACAGGGCTGGGGTGGGAGGGAGAGGCAGCAGCAGAGCGTTGTGTCCACTCCCACATCCTTCTGTATTTGTCCTTAACAATAGTTCTTGTCTCCTCTAGTTCTCATAACTGCTGTGCTTCAGGAAAGTCCTGTTCAGTGCTGTGTCCTCCTGGATGCCTTCGCCCTCCTTGCATTGAGGGTGGGCAGGAGCTCTGAGTTTAGGCCTCGCTACTGGGGAGTTCCATAACTTGATTATTATGGATGCAACCCCACTGGAGTGAACTGGGGTTTTGCAATGGACTCATAGGCCTTGATAAAACACAATTTTGTTAAATCAAACTGCAGTGTGCATCCACAAATACTTCCCTGTACCCTCACCTACACAGCTCCATCAAAACTGGTGTTCTGGATAACCTAAACCAGCCTCAGTTCCCACTACGGTGTCACCTAAAAGCTTTTTGGTTCATTTTGATGTGACAGCAGCAGAGCATGTTGCAAAGGGGAAAAAGAAAATCCATCGCAGAGGGGAAAAGAAAATCCATTGCAAAAAGGGGGAAAAAAAACCCATTGCAAAGGAAAAAAAAAACCCATTGCAAAGGGGAAAAAAAACCCCATTGCAAAGGGGGGAAAGAAAATTCAAAAGTAGGTAATGCAAATATGCTGATCTATAGATGATACCAGAAGAAAATGAAGGAGGCAGGAAGAGGTTTCTTTATAGGAGGAAAGATCTCACACACACACAAAGATGAAGTGTGTTATGTCAAGATACTGAGTGAGATTCTTGCTCTGTTTTATTTAGATCAAAAAAGAACAGATGCACTGCAAGCCCATCTGTATAAGCTATTTTGTTGCATTCAGTTTTCCAGTGAAATAATTCTATTTGGAGAATATAATGGAGAATATATTCCAGTGAATAATTACATTTGGAGAGTGAAATGTATATATAAAACCCACCTTGATATCTCAGATCAAAGCCCTCTGCCATGGTGTGTCTGCCTGTGCAAAGCAAAGGGCTCTGTCTTTGATTACCCAACCCAATCTTCTGCAAAGACGAGTTTCAAGGAGAGGAGTCTCTCCTCTGCTCAAACCTACACCTGCAGATGCTGTAACTGCCAAAACACACGGGAAAGCTTTGAAAACGTCGCTGCCTATCTGCATTATTTGTATCACACTACCCAGGCTGTGTTGCCAGACAACAGTGTTAGAAATAGTCACAGGACTGACTTTCCAAAGCCTTGGTGTTTAAAAATACTGCCTCCATTTTATTTGTTTGTGACTTTTGAGATTTTACATATTCTCGGTTCACATTTTCAAGCTTTTGTTTTCATTCAGAAAGACTAAGAGAAATAAAGAATTGACTTCAAGAAAGTACTCGCAGTTCTCATGGAAACACATGAGAACGTTTCTGCCTCCCAGAACTGAATCTTGAAAAAAACCCCCAATATTATAAGGCTTGGTGACATTCCTGGAGCTGACACACTACGCAAAACATCACTTCTGTTGTCTTTGAAATATTATTTATAAAATAAAGAGATGTACAAACAGTTCTGCAATGAAAATATACATCAGATATCTGCACAAAATATTTAAAATGTTATACTTGGGCTGAGAATTAGGAACCCTGGCTCCATTCCTTGTTCAGCCTCTGGATTTCCATGGGGCTCAATTTCACCAATTCTTTGCATCTTCAGTTCTTACACCAATGAAGTTGTCTTGCAAGACTGAATCCTTAAAAATGTGCTCTGAAATTCTGAGGTCATGTACCTGTGCAGAGTATTAATCTGTATTATTAGTGCTATGACTAAGAAACATGAATAATTAGAATTTGGAAACAGTACTGGGGAGTCTGTTATCTATATGTCTATACAGTCTATTATAGACATTTCTCCAGCAGGGAAGTTATTCCTAACTATCCTATGATTTATTATCTCATTTGGGCTAAATGATGTCTGCTGTTTAATAGTTTGGTCAAAAATAAATAGGGAATACTAATTCCTCCTATTCCTTCCTATGTTTTTCTTCTGATTTTGGAAATACTGAGTGTTTAAGTCCCAGTAATCACAGTTAAACATTAGAACCAAGAAAATATTCACATGAGAAATGGACAGATAAAATAATTCTTTATTCGCTTATTCATAAATTATTGACCCAGGCACAGCTGAGCAGCACAAAGAATTTTACTTTGCTCCATCTGCTTTTTGCATTTTTCTTGGACTTTTTTTTTCATTTTGCCTTTGTATATTTAGAACATTTTGAGATGCTGCAGTGTCCTTTTGTGGTTCCTTTTTAAAATATTTTATCTTTTGTGGTCACCCTCTATTGCAGAGAACAGTCATTTTAGACAAGAGGATGCGTAGAACACAAACACAGGCAGAAAAGCAAGGGTGTGTTACAGCCCAATCTCCATTAGCCCACAACTGACAAATTACACTGCAGTCACCTAGAATTTCCTCTGCTCTTGCACTGAATTTTTGCATGTTATTTATGAGCTGCTGCATTCGACTCCAGAAGTGGCTGCACTGCCCACAATGAAAAACTCCCCGTCCGGTTTTGACAAACTCGTTACGTTGGCTCCCGGTTAATTGAATCTTTGCTCGGGGTTTGACTGGATGTAAAACACAAGTGAGGAGCTGATGAGCCGGCCCAGGGGGAAGGGTTTGTCAGGGGGATGCCCTTGCGAACAGAGAGGGGGCTCTGTGTGCTGGGGGTTGACCCAAAATCCTGGAGAGGGCCTGGGGGAGCGTTAAACGTGGCTGGCACAGGGGGATGGACCGGGGGAGAGGAACGATCTGGTGGGCTGCTCAAAGAGCGCCGGTGGGGTCCGGGTGGTGCTGCGCAGGTGGAGACAGGAGGGGCTGGGAGCGCAGGAGGTGGCTGCTGGCATCCCGGGGGTGTGACCTTTGTCTCCGTCGGCCCCTTCTGCCCTGCAGCCAGGTCAGCCCCGACCCAGCGGGCACCTGGGCGTGATATCAGCACCCCCCTGGCTCCCTCCCAGGGGTGGGCAGCTCCAGCCTGGTGCCCCCGGCCCGGGTCTGTGCCGGGCTCTGCCTCTCCCTTCCCGGGAGGGTCACGGTGCTCAGAGCAACTCCCGCGGTTCATGGAGCTGTTCCTCTGATAGTTCCTGACGTTTCTCGCTCTGCTTCCCAGGTAAGGCACTTCCCGTTCTCAGCGCCACACATAAAACCCCTTATTGCTCCTCCATCAGAAGCCATGGATTTTATATACTGATTTTGAGGCCTTCAAAACAGAGTAACTCCGTTAAAGAACTCCCGGTGTTCAGGCGCTGAAACCCCCTCTCAACACTTTCAGTAGATGCACAGCTATTAAAAATAGTGGAGATTAAAAGAAAAAAAGGGAAAAACACATTCTGAGAAATCATAAATTTTTTTCAGAAAACTTTTGCCCAAGCATCCTTTTTCCTTAGTTTTATTATTGGCTTTGTGTTTGATTGATTTTATGTTTTATTTAATCTGAGTCATATAACATTTACTGACAATAGCAGCAGAGCCTACTAGGGAAAAAGAATTGCCAGTGAGTCTAACCCAGACGAATATAGATTGAAAATTGTCACCTATGGATGAAATTGGTCTGTTAATTTAGTAGCTCCAGGTGTAGGAGTTGCAATGGCGAGTGACTCTGGGAGAGCTGACCCAGGAAGACACCGGGATTGAACCTTTCCCTCCAGAGCTCCTGTTTGCAGGTCAGAGCTCCGAGAGTTCAGGGCATTTAGGAGACATTTCCTCCTTGCTCTATTTTTAGAGGAGGAACTTTCTTTCTTAGGATTGTGATGTTTTAATAAGCACTACATTTTGTTAGCTTTTCTTCCCAGAGAATGAACATAACTCGAGCAGAACTCTAAGATCTGATTACAGATAGCTGGAAAGTGTGACCCAGAATTGTGAGCTGGACTGGAGAGCACTCAGGAGAAGTCCTACCTCAGATATGCATTTTTTCCTTCACAGGGAAGCACTGGGAATAGGGAGTAAATTTCTGATTCATACTGGGAACACAGATGAAATTACCAACTGCCTGCACACGTAACATGAATTCCCCAGTATGAAATGAGCAGTTTGCTATTGAGCTCGGGATTGCTGTGAATCCAGAAGGTAAAACACAGAAAACTTGGTGTAGTCCAACCCTCATTTACATGGAAAATATGCAGACGAATGCCTGTCGGGAAACATCTTCAGAATTCAGCAGTTTAGGGCAAATTTGCAATGCAAGATGTAATTTATCTTTGAGAGATGAGTGGCCATCACGTATTCAAACCTCAAAGCTGTGCACTGACACATTCCTGAGCTCCTTCTCCAGCAATTCCTCCGGAGTTTTTAACCTGGAGCCGAGAGAGGCCCGTGGAGAAAGCGAGGGAAGCCCTGAGGCTCTGCCTGTCCCGCTGCCCACGGGCACACCCTGCCCTGGCAGTGGGACTGTGGGATTTCCAGCCGGGATCCTTCCCTGGGCAGCTTCAAAAATAGCCAGATGTGCCCTCCTGAAGTGACGGAGCTCTCTGGATACACAGGATTAGCAGGCTTTTAAAGGGAAAAGAGCTTTGGATGAGCGAGGAATATTCCTGTTATTGCAGGTGCTTCATGACCTTTGTGGTGGTGGGACTGGGGATGGGTGCAGGGTTATTTTTAGAAGCACCGAACTGATGTCACTGTGGCACTGCATTTATGGGGTTTTATGTTGCTTTCCTGAAGAGTTCACCAACTTCTTCATCTCATCAGGACAAACTCTCATAATCCTTTAGAAAATGAGAACAAAGGAGGCACTTGGCTATTGCCAAATCATTCCACGCTCTTGCCAAACTGTGGGACTTCAATTTTTTTTATTTTATTGCTTGAAACTGTATTCAAAAATAGTGTTCAATTTAAATTGAGTGCAGGAGACAGGAGGCAAAAGGGAAGAATGATTTAATTTTTCAAATGTAGTGCAAAAAACAACACATTGCTGGACACTGGTTATAAACCCCATATTTTATTTTATGCAGCCATATAACTATGGCCAGGCTAAAAAAGATTATTTAATAGATTTTTTTTCCCTAAAAACCCCACAGCCAGCTATTCTTCCATTCTTCCTAATCGCTCTATAAATGCTTTGCTAGGACTGCATTGCCTCTGTTTGCAGACTGCAAACTTGTATTTCTGCTGATAAATCTGCTGAGACGTTGGCTCAGTTCTGAGCACAATGCATGGGGAGCTGAATGATATTTCATGTACTGGTTTATATCTAAATTCAGACAATATGACCCTTCTGTTCCTAATATAGAAAATGTTTCACAAATGTTCACAGTATACCTGAAATGAAGTTCATGGCAAAAGCAGGAAAACCCTGAAGCTGAAAATAGAAAGAAAAAAAATGTGTACATTTAGCTTAGGTAGATACCGAGGTTACACTTTTTTTTTTTTAAACCATATCTTGATGATATTATAATTTAACATCATCACTTAAAAAATACATTACATTTTTAACTTCTTTATTCAGTTCTGAGCGCAGTGTACCTTTCCAGCAGAGCAGTGGGTATTCACAGCTGGAACGATCCTGGGTGAGGTGTCCTGAGGCTGCTGCAATCCCGAGCAGGTACAGCAGTTAATTAGTCCCCCAGCGTGAAGTTTGCAATCAGGTGTCGAAGGAGTTTCAGTTACAGTGTTGTGGTGAATCATTTCCTTCTGATGCTTGTGGTGATCAATCATGTGGGGCCCTCTTCTAGATTTTCACACCAGCTTTAAGACAAAAGACGTTCACAAAGGAAAAACAAAATATTATCCATCTGGGTCCCCAGCGTGTATCTCGCCTCGCTTTGCTTATTTTCAAGCCATGAGGTTATACAAACATTCTTCTTTTTAAAATTTACATATTAGCCTGAGACAGGCTTCATAAGGAAGTGGCCTAGAAAAAATATCAGTCGAAAATAGAAAAACTAGGTTTAGTTTTGAAATGCTGGTTTGGCTTTTTTGTTGTTTTTTTTTTTATTATTTTTTTAATTGCCGGCCTTCTTTCTGATCATTCCATATCCAGCCAATATAACGCTCAGGAAAATATCCCGCTTTTCCAGAGGCAGCTTTTAAACTGGATAACACATAAAAAACCTGAAATGCTTTCATTTTTTCCTCTGAAACAATAATCAGCGCAGGCCTGTACTTGTATGACCAGGCATTTTCTCCCTGCGTGCACGGAAAGCACGTATGAAGAATTTTCACCTGCAGCTATTTGGATAGATTGATTTGGAGTCAGGAATGCATCCCTGCTCGAGCCCACACTCAGGTTAGCACAGGGGAATGCTCCAAGGTGGTCACGCACTTAAATGTGGTCTTGGGGAGGGAAAGGGGTTCCTTGGCTCGTGGCCTTTGTCGTTGTAGCACAAACATCCTGTCCTTTACTACATAAAATATATATAAAACACTGGTGCGCTGATGGAGACCTCCAGCTCTCCCAGGCTTCAGCGGCAATTCAGGATCGTTGGAGATGGTGAAACTAACAGTATTTGCATAAAAATGCACATGGGAAAAGGAGAACATGAGCTGGATAATAATATTCCAAACCTATTTTCAGTGTGTTCTCTATCTTTTTAGCTGGCTGATATGTTCAGGGTGGGTTTTGCTAGAAATATAAATGAACATTTCCAAAGATACAATCTTTTTTCCTCCTTACCTGATGGTAATGGATAATGGAAAACAATTCTTAACTTTTCCCCATTGTTTCCTCCATTTCCCAGATCTGTACCCTGGGGTCTGGGAAGATTATTAACTGTGAGGATTGCTTGCTTTCCATTGCTACTTATAATTATCAAACGGTTAAATGAATAAAGAATAAGGAACGTGACCTTGTCACCCTGACTCATGAGTGATTGTCAAGTGAGGTATCCCAGTAGGTCAAATGCTGAAGTCTTCATTTCTTTTTTCATTTTTCCATGAACTACAGATGGAAATGCTGATCTCCCAAAGACTTCTGTGCATTTGTACTTTTAAGCACGGGGCAGAAAAGCTTCTGCCTTAACTCCGTGTGTGATGGGAGGGAGACCCGAGGACACGCGAAGCCAACCCCGTGGGCTTCAGCAGAGGTTTTCCCATGAAGGATCGCAGGATCGGGTTCCTGGGTGATACGGAGGGAATTTAGGGAAAGTGCGGGGGGCGGGGGAGCTCCCAGAGAAGATATAATTAAAGTTGCAGCCGCAGTCACAAACGAGCACCCCTGGTGAAAGAGGCGGACTACACGCGAAGGTCCCTGCTCTCCTCTCCGCTTAATTCCTAACAATGAGGATCCTTCCCGAAACCAGGGGAGGGTTGGCATGGGGGATGGGAGCATTTGCATTTTCCTAAGGGATGGGGGATATCACTCGGGTAGGGAGAGGAGAGAACAGGGATTCTGCGGAGGCGCTGGGGTGTTATTGCCCCTGCTACAGTATTTGGGATGGCTGGATCGATACAACATTGGCTGTCCTTGCAAAACACAACAGGTCAATAAATAAGTTTGTCAGCATTTCTCTGGCGTGCCACGCTGGGAAATAATACAGGTTACTAAAGAATTGTCACCTTTGATTTATAAAGCTAATTAAATGTAGGTGGGTTGGATTCTCTCGTGTCATTTAGCAAATTAAAAGATACAGGGGAAGAAAATTCTCCAAGTGAGCCAGAGAAATACAGAGTACATCTGAATTCCTCTCAGCTTCTGGAGACAACTGCCCTTAATTCCTGTGACTGCTTTTAACACCTGTTTTAGTGCTGTTTACCCCTTGTCTATTGACAAGAGATTCTAGGGATTCACTACAACTTAAGTCATGGAACAACAGATATTTTTCCATGTGATTTCTTGCTTTTTCTGCATGTACTATTTTCTATTGCTTTGCATGATGTTATATTAATAATACTTGAGTTTATTCGTGTCATTGGGATTCATTTCATGTGCAAACTGGCTTAACTCTTGTATTAACAACTATTTCAGTTCAAGACACCATCCTTATAGCAGACTTCGGGAATGTCACACACTATTTTGTCCTGTTGTGTTGTAAATGAGCAGCTCCTGCAAACTTAAGGAGCAGTTTCAGGGATTTGTTTTTTAAAATCGTGCACTTCACCTTTGGCTTGCAAACAATGAGAGAATCCCAGATGAGAGTCTAATATTCCATCTCGTTAGGATTTCTTTGTTTAGTTCTTATAAAAAATTTGGACTAAGGTTGTCTGTATCTGCCTGCCATGGCCCAAACCATGCCCTCAGCAACACAGAGCAGCCTTTCTCAAGGAGAACAGCCTGGCTGATGCTTCCTGAATATTGCTGGATGAAGGGGGTTTGGATAGATTCAGTCTGAAGAGACCTAGACAATGAATGGGGGGAAATGGAGCTGAGTCGTTAATGGAAATTTCTCATATTTCCCCTTGGGATTTTGCACTGGGGATGACAGGTATTGTCTCCAAAGCCAGGAGTCAATATATTCCTCCCAGACAGCAGCTCCCTAATCCACTCAGCCCTTCCTTGGCTATGGAGAGCTAATCTGGGGCTGATGCATTTCTGTCTGGGATTTCCTGGACAGAAATACGTGCACATGGCATGGGGAATAAACTGCAGAATGGACCTGATGTGTCTGGGTGGCACCAAACTTACTGCAGGTGTGAGAATTCAACCCTGCATCGTGGGCTCAATTTACCCAGGATTTCCGAGGACGGGGCACGAGGTCTCCACATCCATTGCACAGACCTGGGAGCTCTGGGTGTACGGAAATTCTCCAAACACCACTGCACAGACATTCTAATGGTGCTGCCCTTCGAGGCAGAAATCCCAGATGAAGGGCAATCCCAGCCCTTGGAGCTTTCTTGAACAAGGAAAGAAAGGACAAAAATTACTTGCTGAATAAAAAGGGAGGAGTGTGCAAATATCTAAGCCCAGAGCAGCCCTTGCTCATCCCAGGGTTTTGCATCTTCCCATTCTGTCTCTCCTTTGGTTAATTACTGACAGATCCATGGATTTGGTTCAGTGGCTGTCACGTGGCTATTGAATGGTATCCTTTAAAGGTTTTCTACCCTTGGTTCAGTGGCTGTGTCCCATACCTGTATTTTGGGGGAAATCCTGTGCCTTTCCAAGGCAGTTTCTCCGTCTCTAAAATGGCTGTGGTGACGCCTTGCAGTGACGGTAAAGTGGATGTGTGAACACACCGGTGTTTCTCTTGTTCTCTGGCCATCTCTGACTTTTAATTAATTGTGGACAGCTTTCAGTGAGACTCGGCTACCTCTGCAGCCTGTGCCTCTGTAAGACACTCCCTCCTACACAATGTGTTTTTTAAAAACCCCACAAAACTCACATTACCTTTGACCTGTTCCTGTTTCAGACGTGAAAGTCGAGGACATTAACACAGAGCGTGACCCTTTCTGAGCCAGCTTCAAAAATGGGACATATTCAGAGCTGTCTTCAAAAAACTCTCTTTCCTCCCCTTGAAAAATGATCAAGTGGAAACAAAGGCTGTTGAGATGACAAATATTTCTTACTGAGAGTAATTGAAATCAATGAAAGTATCTCTAAAACGAAGCAGTAGGTGAGTTTAGTGTTGACTTTATGTAACTGGTTATTATATTAAATACAAGGTGCACTGCTCCTACAAATCCATTCACGTTCGCTGTGTGGCTTCTTGTTCGAGGCACTTAATGCAGTTATGAACCTGTAAAAAGGATTAGTGACTTTACTGCCTCGGAAAAGGATTCTTTGCCCTTTATTTTACAAATCAGGATTTTATTTCCGAAGCTGAAACAAAGGGAAGGCTGTGCTCCAGCAAGGAGATGCACTGCTCCAGGCTGACAGCTGGAGTACTGTATATAGGATGGCAGTTCTTGATTTGTCAGCATGTTGCTATGGGTAGGGAAACTGAGAGTAGAGTAAAATGCTATTGAGATATTCTGGTATCTCCTGGTGCTCGTTGCTCTACTCGTCTCTCCATATTCACTGCAACTTCCAAAAAGGAAAGCAAACCCTCTTGGTGAACACAGAAAGGCACAGCCTGCCTTTCCTTTCTTCTTTTTGCCTTTGTGCACGGGGCTAAAAAGTACCAGAATGAGGGGCAGCACTGAAAACAAATTTAGAAAGCAGCCTGGAAGGAGCTGTGGGATGGAGGGAGAGGGGGCAGTGGGGAAGGGAAGGGGGGCTCAGCAAGCTGGCATGGCCTGGGGCACTGGAAACTGTGGGATCTCATTCCTTCAGAGGCAGTTCTGTATGGGATCCACAGCAGGATCCAGAGCCTCGGATCTGCCTGGAGTAGAAAATGCAGAGGGCACATATTCCTAGCGAGCTCTTCCCATTTCTCCTGAGTGTCTGCACAGGTAAAAGCAAATTAAAATCTGCTCAATTAGCTGCTTCCATGTACAATTATCTGGTTTACATACCCAAATTAGAATAATTACATGCCTAAAGCAGCCGTACAGCTTCACACACATTTGCAGTACTCCTTGAGTTCCTAATTTCTCTGGAAAATCCACCTTTTTGATCTCTACCCCAGCAGAACAGATTATGGAGCTTTTCGGTATAAAACCACCACATTCTTTGCCAAATATCCTGCGTTCCTAACCACAGGAACCAGCTGTCTTCTCCCAGACTGTTACAGAAACTTCATTATTATTAAACTAAAACTATAATTCTGGGAGAACACTCTCCTGTTAAGAATGTCCCATATAAAATTCTTCTCCTATTTAACCTGTGGTGACACCATCTCAGTTGAATAAACTGACAGGGGTTTACATTTCAATTCTACTTGTTATTTCACGTCCGATGGTTTAATTTCTGCATTTGCTTCCACAAACAAATCATCTTCCTCTTTGTGTCTCGTCAGTAGTTTAAGCTTAGAGTGTCCTCAGTTGGGTGTGTTGTTGTCTTGTTTGAAAAGAGGCTTTTTAACTGGACAAAAAATTCATTATGTTAATTAAAAAAAAAATCCCCTCAAAAACTTCAATATGAAGTAAGAGCTGATTTCTTTTGAGGGGAAAAAAAAAAAGGCCATACAGGAAATAATGTAACAATGGCAAAAATGAAGCAAAATCTGATTATTTACTTTGAATAATATCCTGACACAAGCAGCCTGCAGAAAGATATTACTGTGTCCCACACACAATACTTCCATTGTGCCAAACACCAACTTCTGAATTTCTACGAGTGAGGGGCACTCTGGCTTGTTGGGGGACAGGTTTCAGGGGGGCTGCGCCCTGCCCATCACCCCAGCACCAGGCCTGGCAGAATAGCAGGTTTGAGAGTCAAAACTCTCCTTAAGCCCCTAAAATGCTGAAGTCACAGCGGCTGGAAATTACTGTGGCTGTGTTAAAGGCAGGAGTGTGATGCTGACAGGCACCAGCTGAAGTCCCGTTCTAGTCCCAGCCTTCCCCTTCCCATCCTCATCCTCCTGCACAGGGATGCAGGACTGGCAGGGAAGGCACACCGGGGGAGCAGGAGCTCAGCAATCTCTTACCTGTACCATAATTTGGCAGGGTTGGCTGATCCCGGCTGGCCCTCAGGAGTTGCCTGTGTGGGTGTCGGCAGTGCATGGACAAAACCTCCCTGGTGGCATTGGCTGGGCAGTTTTGGCACAAGTGGCACAAAGCGGCTGCACTCTGGGCTTGGTTCCAGAAGTCGCTTGAAAGCTTCTTAGATCTGGGAGCTGTGGGGGGTTGTGTTCCCCTCCCGCTGCCACCCAGAACAGAGATGGCAAATGGTCCTCGCCCGTCTGCCCCAGCACCCACCGTGCCCTCCTGCAGCTGTAAGAACCTTGGTTTTGGAAGAAGAGGGAAGCAGAAAGTTATAAACCAAATCAACGTCGGAAAGGACAGGGCTCGGGTTACTCGTCAGTGGTGAAAGGGGAAAAGGGAGAATGTGTTTGGAAGTAAATGATTATCTTCTTACGGTGTTGAGCAGCAATTCAGAATTCTCTGTGTGTGAGAACATGAGGGAACTGTCCCACAGGTCAAGGAATACTTTTAGTTCCCCTTAACTGGCACTGGAAAGCAGGGAGCTCTGGCACATCCCATGCCTTTGTCGACTGTCATGCTAATTCCTCGTTTGAAACAATTCCTTGTCCCTTCTGCCACCTTTCAAATGCACATTTGTGCCCTACCAGCTCTACGGCATTCAGAACCCAGAAGCCTCCGGTTTTTCTTCCTGCATTTCTGCTACAAGGAGGAAGTGCTGCTGACAGTACAATAGGAAGAAACAAATAATGATAACAAAGACCCAAGCTCAGGGAATTCTTTCTGTTACCAGATTAGGATGAAGGAAAAAAAACCCCAACGTTGCAGCCCTCCAAGAATGGTAATTCCATGTCAGGATTCATCAATATTAGCTTTCTATTTATAGAACACCTTTCATTCTGAGGCTGTGTGGTGTTTATAAATTAATAAACACATGTGCAGGAATCCCATCATCCATTATTAATATATCAGCACTTTCCGTTTATGAGAGGTAATTACTATTTTTAACACCATAAAAATCGTGAAAATAATCACAAACCCAATTTTTGTATGCTCTTCTCTCTGCCCGACAATTTGGGGAAATATATTCTGTAGTAGCACAGTAGTTCAGTGTGAGGACATGCTCTTAGGTAAATATTTTAGGAAAAGTATGGCTCCAAAATTAACTTAACTGCCACGTTGTTCTGAGGGGTTACACCTGACAGAGTCTGGGTAATCTTACATAAAAACCTTTACCAAATGAATACTTCCTTAACTCTGAATTAATGTGCAGAGATGCTTCAGTCTCTGTTATCTTAAGGCAGATAATTTTGCTTCCTTGCCCATGGGAAGTTCTTGAGGATCTGCCTCCACATCACAATTACAAGGAGCAGTAACTGCCACCCTTAAAGGCAGTTTTGGTCTCTGAATACGCTTGGAATATGTTACAAGAAGAAATTAATCTAGAAATGCCTTCTTCTGTTTGGAACCATCTTGTGAGACACTAAGAACCTACTTCCATTATTTTGGTGACAAATATTATTGGTGTGCTTGAAATGTCAATTTATTTTAAGATCAAAACAAAGAGAAGGCAAACTTCTATAACTGAAGGCAAAATAGAAAACGGCCCCAAAAGGAGAAGTGGGGAAAAAGGTGACATTTGAATTACACCTACAGCACAAGTGTCAGAACTGAAACGTGGCTGTAAAACTCTGGTTTATCTACACCAAAAATCCAAGACCTTACAGAGCTCACACGTCTGTAAAACAAAATTTTCAACTTATTTTGTGACAAGCATGCACTGAGCTAATAGGATGAGGACAGTTGTATTAAGAAACAGAATTTAAGCATGTCATCCTATCAAAACAATACATTTAGATTTCAATTTTAGAACCAGTTCAGTGCACACCTACCTCTGTATGTGAGTAGTCAGCACAGGGTTGGGCTTTTAATATTAGACTTGTTTTTAATTGAAGAATGGTGTCAGGTGCTAATTAGCATGAGTGAATGTGCTTTTATTTTGCCATATCCAAGCAATAGAAAGAAGCAGTTTATAAATTGAGAGTGAGAAGACTGGAAACTCAAACTCTCAAGGAAGAGAGAAGATTAACAGCCAGTCTCTAGATCTAACTCTTGATATTCCGAGTAAAAGCCATGTGATACTGGGAAGGACAATTAGGAAAGTTACAACAAAAGTTTAAGGCCTCTGGTGCTGATAACTGAGCGATTCTGGGCAGAGGGTATGACTTCACCATCCTTGGGTTGTTTATCTTCCCAAGCAGCCTTTTTTATATAATTTATATTTCACCAGAGCATTTCTCCTCACTCAGTGCACTGCACAGATGCATGTGAGCCTTGTTTCTGTTTTCAGCCCAGAGGAAGGGCTTGTGTGCCTGAAAGCTCTTCCTTCTCCTCCAGCACGTCTAATAAAAGACTTCTCCATGCAAATCTTTATTCTCTCTCTATCACCACAGCAGCAACAATGCTGCTGTTATTGCTGTTGTGATAGACCCTATCAGACAACTACCGTGTGCCTGAATAAATAACAGTAGGATCCCAGAGATCTTTCACCCCACGAGTCACAAGAAAAGCGAACATTCACATCGTGCTGTGCCGTCATTTCGAAAAGGATCCATTTGCCGAACAAAGTACAGGAACAGAACTGCAGGTTGAGTAAAATGAGCAAAAAAAAGTGATACGTTTTCCTTGAGAGGTCTCTGTGCTATTGAAGAAGCTTCTGTTTACTTGTATGTTCCTATGCAATGTGCACAGTGATAAGTAAAAAGAAAAGACGTCATTCCTCAAGTCTGTTAAAGTTCATATGCCGCGAAAACAAAACAAAATCAAGGTCAAACAGAAAATCTTTAATAGCTGTACCGTCCATGTGCCTCGCAGGATTTGAAATCTATGAGTTTACACAGACAGGATGTATAAAACAGTGACAGAAACGCCCTGCGATCTCTTTGTCATTACAAAAACAAACTGCTCTACGTTCAACGCGCGACTCAGAAAGCAAACCTCCGCCTCCGAGCTGAGCGTCGGAACACCTCCAAACGGCACCGAAATAGGGCTGTTTGGGAAGGGCGCAGCCGTTTGCTCCGGGATGCAAAGCGGGGGCCGAGCCGGCGCTGCTGCGGGAGGCTGGTGGGGCACTCTGGGCTGCGGACAGAGACGGGCACTAACGCCAGGGCCAGGCGCGTTCCCGGCGGAGGGCGAGCCCCCGGCGGCCGCGGCCCCGTGCGCTGCGGGACGTGCGCTTCTCATCACCGTGCCCCCTGCGCGCCCCCAGGGAGCGAGCGCGGCCGCGCGGCCGCCAAATCCGAGCCCGCGCCTCACCGGCACGGCCCCGGCACCGGCGGTTCCTGTGAACGCCGACCGCGCCATCCCGGCACGGGATCTGCGCTCCAGTCGCGCCCAAAGAAGTAATTCGTGCAAAGGGGGAGACTCAAAAAAAAAAAAAACCAAACAAAAAACACCCAGCCACAAAACGCCGATAAAGCTTCTCATAAATGATTCCATTTTCTAGTCTCGGTCTCATCTGAGCGTTGCACAAACAATTTATTTTGTAAGCAAAGGAGCAACGTGATCCTGATTTTGCAAATAGATGGTGTGCAGAAAGGAGGGTGTAGAATTTTATGTTCCAACTCACGGCCCAGCACCCCAAGGAGTTTAAAAAAGGACTTCTAAAATGTGTTGAGCCATTAGGTTACACTGATCATGGTTTCAAGCTTATCTCCTTAAAAGCCTAAACACTGTGTATTTACTTTATTTATCTATTCATGCCAGCAAATGGAGAATTTCATGTAATGACTTGACTGCTAGAGCAGGGGCTTTAAAAGCCCCCCCAAAACTGCCAAATTTCGTGAGCCCTGTGAGGAGACTTGCCCAAGAGCATGCAGGAAGTCTGTGGCAGAGCTGGGACTGAGCCCAGCTCCCCTAAATCCCATTTGTGCCTTAACCACATGACAGGCCAGATTTAATAGCGCCTAAATATGAATCTAAAATGAGAGAGTCCCTGTGCAAAAGAATGAGACTTGGCTGATCTCCTGCTGCCAGGGTGTTTTGCTACTCAGGTCAGTTGTTTGAGACAAACACCCATAGTAACCCTCGAAAGATTTTAAATTTAGGTGAAGGCTTCCTGTTGCCTGCTCAGCTCTGTTTTCATTCTCCCTGACAGCCAGGGTTTCCCTCTGTGTGCTCTGAGAAGAGCAGGACTCGAGCCAGATCACAAAACTTCCAGCAAGGATTTTTATATAATGTAATTGTACATAATGTAATTTAAAAGAATGTAGACATTTAAGCATATGAGGAGTTTGGGGACTGAAATGAAACTTTTCAGCTTTCAGCAATGTTATTTTATTTCTTTCTGTTGTTATGGAGGAGATTATCACAATTTTGGGCATGCTGCCTGGTTCCAAAGTCTAGTTTGGGGCTAGGTTTACTATTGCAAGACTGTGTAGTAACATATAGTGCAGAACAGTAAACACAGGTCTGTCGGTGCATTTGTTGTAGAAGCTTTTGCTTCATACATAAAACATCGATTGGGGAAGCTTCTCCAGAAAGGCAGCAAATGTCCTCAGCACAGGGCAAAAAGGAGGGAATAAGAAAATCTAGGATTTATTTTTTCAAGTTGGCCCTTGCCTCATATCAAACATTTCCAGCGCCATGAGCATAAATCACAGAGGTCACCGTGGCTAATCTGTAAAAATAAATTGGCTGTTTTCATTTCAGTGGTGTAATGTGATATTATATGATGCATTTTGAGCAAAAGAAGAAAAGTTTAAAGATATTTGGAGCCTCTCATTTTTTCCTGAAACAGTCTTTTTATCTTTTTATGTTTTCCACAGAGGTACCATATCTCAGTGGATAAAAACCACACGGCTTCTGTGTTCTCTGCTAAATCATGTTTGCAGTCATCCAGAGCTCTGACTCAAGTAAAACACCCCTTGTGATCACGAAGGGCAGGAGATTTCACCTGAAAAATAAAATCCTTTAAAAATGGTAAAAAATGAAAGGGGGAGGGGCAAGTAATGGGTTTTGTATGTCAGGAGAACAAGAAATACTGCAACACCTGACTCAGGGTCTCTTAGGACACACAGTTAAGAGCAAAAGTACAAATTTAATATTTTTCAACGTTTGTGTGCCCTGAAGTTGTTTTTAACTCTTCAATATAAGGCCATTCAAAACGCTAAAATCAGAAGACAATAAAAAGACTTAAGTTTTTTTAACAGATTGTTAAGACAGTCATTGGTGTAGCAAAAAACGGGTCACTCCCACACCCCTTTCCAGCGAAATTCTACTTTGTTCTCCTTGCCACGCTGCCATTTGTAGATAATCAATACTTAGGCTGAACAGTCTTCCTCCTGTGCTTTAAACTTGGGAGTGCTTGTGGGATCAGGTTTGGTCACATAGTACAAGGTAGTGTGCAGCAAGTTCCAAAGAAATGCAGAGCTCTTGCAAGACAAAGGAATATTTTGCATGCACGGATAAACACCCGGCTTGGATACATCCTCCTGCGGAAAAATCACACTTAAACCAACTGGAATTGTGCAACAAGCTCGACATCTCCTGTGTCCATCCAGAACTCCCTTCGGGGCAGTGGGAAGGCCAGGACTTAAACCCTAAAATCTGTGAAGAAGCACAAGGCAAAGCCTTGTTCTCGTGGGTCACACAGCTGACGGACACAGAGATTTTTAACCTTTAGGAAACTTATATGGCTGCACGGCCTACCCATATGACCAGGTGAGAGGCCAGGACTTAAATATCTATATTCTAAAATCTTTGGCCTTAGCAGTTTTGACCTCTTCATGAAAATAAATCTGCTTCAAGTTAGTATGAGGCAACATTCAAATTTGCCAATAAAGATATTTCACCTTGCAGAATTAGCTGTTAAGTATATTACCTTGTGTATATTACACATTCTGGAATGGTTTAGATTAATCTTTATTTGCCATATAAGTGACCTAAATTTCAGCCTGGGTAGCGTTGCTCCTTTTAGACTGGGAGAACATTTTGAGAAAACCGTAACAAAAACACATTAAAAAACCCCAAACACATGATTTTAGCTGCAATTATTTTAGAAATGTCCTCCATTCAGGCAGTATGATTTTACATTGAAGGAAACAAGCCCCTGGGTGTGATCTAAACGTACTGATGTAAACTAAACTGACTTTAGCAGGTCTCGGTGTGTCTTTGGGGGAAAAACCAGCGACCACATGGGAACTCACCTCCTCCTTATCCCATTTCCTTGAGGAAGGTGCTAACCTCAGAGCCTAGCAGAGATTAAGCACTTTGCTAACAGCATTACAGATTGCATTTAACTCCTCAAACCCTCCTCAGTGCCAAGTGGGATACCTGGAAATACATTTTGAGTCTTTGCCTGCCGCACTGAATTCCTCTGTAGTGTCCATCCCTCTAGAGCAGAGAGAGCAGCTGGGTGCTCTGACTGTCAAAAGAAATGAAAAATTGATGAACCCTCGGCCTTTTTTGGGCAATTTCCACAGTAAATCTCTGTGCTTTGCTCCCCGCCTCCTCGGGCAGCCCTGATGTGTGCCAGGCCCATCTCAGCAGCCACACAACTGGACAAAAAGGGTTGGGGCCATCATACCCCAGCCAGCCACCCAGGGATGCCAAAGGCCAACACTTGCGAGGTGAATTGGCTGGAATGACATTGTGTCTGGGTGACACCAGCTCCGTGGCACTGTCTGGGTGACACCGGCTCTACGGCAGTGCGCTCGGTTTGTCAGTCAGGCGATGCCCAGCGCCCAAGTCCTGCATCACAAAGCACCGAGCCTGGCCCATGA
The DNA here is from genome assembly GCA_013400975.1 of Atrichornis clamosus. Taxonomy (NCBI): domain Eukaryota; kingdom Metazoa; phylum Chordata; class Aves; order Passeriformes; family Menuridae; genus Atrichornis; species Atrichornis clamosus. Next base: position 252,782 of record WBMZ01003466.1, on the reverse strand, counting down.
TGGCACAGGGAGAGATGGCGCAGCAGGAACAGCGGGCACAGAATAACGGAATCACTGGGACTGGAAGGGACCTCTGGAGATCACCCAGCCCACCTGGAGCAGGTGACACAGGAAGGCGTCCAGGTGGGTTTGGGATGCCTCCAGAGAGGGAGACGCCACGCCCTCCCTGGGCAGCTGTTCCAGGGCTCTGCCACCCTCACAGGAAGATGTTCCCGCTGACGCTGAGGTGGCACTGGCTGCGTTTTGCTTCGCGTCCATCACTGCCCGCCCTGTGCCACCACCGGGGGCTCGCGGCCATCACTGCCCCTCCTGTGCCACCACCGTGGGTTCGCGTCCATCCCTGCCCGCCCTGTGCCACCACCGGGGGATCGCGTCCCTCACTGCCCGCCCTGTGCCACCACCAGGGGTTCGCGTCCATCACTGCCTGCCCTGTGCCACCACCGTGGCTTCGCGTCCATCACTGCTCCTCCTGTGCCAGCACCGGGGGCTCGCGTCCCTCCCGGCCCCCCCTGTGCCACCCCCGGGGGCTCGCGCCCATCACCGCCCCTCCTGTGCCACCACCGGGGGCTCGCGGCCATCACTGCCCCTCCTGTGCCACCACCGTGGGTTCGCGTCCATCCCTGCCCGCCCTGTGCCACCACCGGGGGATCGCGTCCCTCACTGCCCGCCCTGTGCCACCACCAGGGGTTCGCGTCCATCACTGCCTGCCCTGTGCCACCACCGTGGCTTCGCGTCCATCACTGCTCCTCCTGTGCCAGCACCGGGGGCTCGCGTCCCTCCCGGCCCCCCCTGTGCCACCCCCGGGGGCTCGCGCCCATCACCGCCCCTCCTGTGCCACCACCGGGGTGGGCGCGCCCGCGGGGCGTGGCCAGTGCTGGGCGGGGCAGCGAGAGGCGTGGCCGTGGGGGCGTGGCCAATCGGTGAGTGAAATGGGCAAGGGGCGGGACCAATGAGAGGCCTCGCCCCGCTCGGGGGCGCGGCCAGCGGCGGGGGGCGTGGCCGGGGGGCTGCCCGAGCAACAGCTGCCGCGGAGCCGTTTACAAACAGTGCCCCGAGCGCGGCGCCGGCCGCTCCCCCCGCGGCGCCTCAGGCTCAGGTGAGGCAGGGCTGGGGGGCACCTGCCGGGGGCTCCGGGCCCCCCTCCTCCTCCTCGCCCTTCTTCTCCTCCTCACCCCCCCCGGGGGCACCTGCGGGGGGGCGCAGCCCCGTCCCTCGGGCGGCCTCTGCCGTGAGGGGCCGGTTGCGCGAGTGAGCGCGGGGGGGGCCGCTGATGCCGGGGTGTTTGAAGGGTTTGGGGCGCACCCCCCACCGGTGAGGAGGTGGGGGTTAGACCCCCCCCAAAGCCGCCCTTCCCCGCGGTGTCCCGGCGGCACCGGAGGAGGAGGAAGGGCGGCCGTGGGGCCGGGGGGGCGGAGGACGGTCCAGGTGTGTGTCCCCGCGCTGGCCCCGCCCGCGGCCGCAGGTAGCGGCCCCTCCCGCCGCCCCCTCCCCAGGCGCGGGGCGGGCAGAGCGGCAGCGGCGGCCGGAGCCCTTCCCTCGCTCCCTCCCACCCCAAAGTTCGCGCTGGCCCCGCTCTCCCGCTGCCGCCGCTCCGCCGCCCCCTCCCCTGCCGCCCCCGGGAGGTGTCCGAGCTGCTACTGAACACCTGGGGGGTCGCTCCGGGCCCCCCCAGGCGCCCGGCCGGCCTTTGGGGGGGATTTTCGGCCGGGGTGGGGGTGTGTGCAGCGAGAAGAGACTATTTCTTTGTGAGTCAAAGATGTTCCTGGAAGAAGGATTTGTAGTAAGTGGCTCATGGGGCGGAGGGGGGGGTTGTTAATGAAAAGTTTATTGATCCGTTTTGCCAGTTTTTGTTTCATTTACCTTTGTCTTCCAAAGACCAAACCCTTCCCGATCATTTCTTCAGCATCGTGTTTCTTTCTTTTCCTTTTTTTTTTTTTTTAAAGGGGAATAGGAAGTTTAGAAAATAAATAAATAAGCCTCAACTGACTTCTTAAGCAACAAAAGAGGTTGCCAGGCGAGGACAATAAAATTCTAGAATATCCAGAGATTGGATTTCATTCCTGTTCCGTGATACCCCCTGGACTTTCTGTTTTGGGGTGTGTGGCTTTTTTTGTTTGTTTGTTTCCCACACAGAAAACCTGCACCCAAAGTAAGGTCTATATGTTCTCTAATGAGCCATCCCATAAAATGTACTGTGTGACTCCCAGTAAGTATTTGAATTGAAGTGTAATAGTTTTGAAGTGGTGGGGAACAAAAATCTTTCTGTTGGGTTATTGATCTGCTGATGAAAGGCGTTTGAATGTGAAAAGGGTTTAGGTTAGGGGGGTTGTGTGTTTAAAGGCTTTTTTTAAGGCAACTTTTTTTTTTTTTTCATTTTTGAAATGACCTTGAGAGCTTTAAAACTACATCAGTTTCTAGCAGTGGGTTTGAGGGGGAGGCAGGAGCAGAAGAATCTAGTGAAAATCGAAAATAGAAATAGGAACTGAAGTATAGCCGCACTGAAATATTTTCTTATAAAAGTATGTGAAAAGGGAAGTTTTTGTAAGAATGTGTGAAAAAGAAGAGAGGGAAATAACGCAGTTTCAGATGCAAAGGGGGGAGAGAGGGAGCATATCATTCTTCACATTTTATTAGGCCGTGAAATGCAGGAGTGATATGATCTGGAAGACACAGAAATAAAACGCCTAACTACAAGTTGAATAGCAGGCATTGACTTGCTGACCAATGCTTACATGCTTGGTGGGGGCTGGTTGTGTGTCTGCAAAGGTATCAGAGCACAGGGCTGTGACAATGGCTTGCAAATGCTTTAACGCCATGTTTTATTGCTCTTAGGAGCTCTTATTAACTGTAGGTTTGGGAATACGACTCAGACTTTAATTTGTGATGTCCACACTAAGGTTTCAGCGTTTCCTTGGATAATAGAAAGGGACAGTTGCAAATAAGTAGGATAAACTGCATTCTTTGGCAGAGGGGGAGGGAAGAGGGAGAGGGTGGAGGAGGTTTTTTTTTTTCTTCCTCTTTACTAGTTCTGTAACTGAGTCAATATTTTAAGATCTGTAGCAGGAATGTGGCTTTGTGATCACTGATCTTTCTGCAACGTGTTTTTTTAATGAGCAATATCGTAATGCTGTGCAAAATACTTGGGATTTCAGATCTCACAGCTCTTTCTTGAAATCACAATCTGAGTTTTCAAGTTTTGCCTTTAAGTTTTTGAGTGCGATGAATATGAAAAACAAATAACTTTAGAACCATGGTTATTACAGTGATTATTGATTGGCTTGGCCTCCAGCCAAGCAACTCTTCTGCATGCACCAGAGTTTGCTGATTTAAATTCTAGGGATTCTTTTTCATATGTGAGCCTTTTTTTTAATCTTTTAAACAGCATATATGGCAATTTGGGAACAGTAGATCAGCTTTTAGTTAAGGTTGTTCAATTATGTCTTCATCGCTTTGGAGTTGGTTGAATGACTTGACATGAGATTAAGCACAACAAAAGAAAAGGCAGGGGAACAACAGCTGCCTTCCAGTACCAGAGCTCCAGATTCTGAGCAGTTCAGCATTTTACCTTTTAGTAATACGTGGTGTCAGGTTTAAACGTGAATATTTCTAGTCTCCTTTTACAAGAACCTCAGGCTTTCTGATAACACACCAGCCACTCAAAGCCTGGATGTTCGCGTTTTGGGGGTTGTTTGTCGCTTGCATTTTGAAGAAAATGATCTGAAGATCTGATACTGAGGAGTGAATTGATCTCATTAACTTTTAAGACAAAAGTAGCAAACAGTCACCACTAGTTTGTACTTGTTTAGTTACTGTGTGGTAAGAACTTTAAGGTGTGTCCTTAATGGCAACTGACGATTCTTGCTGCGAAGCCTTGTTTATTTTAGGTAGATGTTTTATACAGAATTTCCAGTGGGACAAATTACTACACTGACTGCACTTATTCTTTCTGAAGGCTGACTGTGAGCAGAAGAGAATAATTTTGCCATGCTGCAATCAGTATATATTTAAAAATTGAAGCCATTAAGTTTTGCTGTGTATTTTAAGGCTTTTCCTACTTCCTTTGTTTAAACATTCTCAAACAGTGCATATCATAGATGAGTTTAAAACATTCATATGGCACTGTTGGAGCCGAATTTAAAATTTAAAATGAATACCTACGTCCTTGTTGATCAAAATAGAAAAAACATTTCTTTAAATAAGTGGATGTTTTCTGGTTTTGAATGTGGTAAGGAGGCTATATTGGTATCTTGTAAACAAAGTTTCATATTAAGTAGTCTTTAGAGAATGGCTTCCAGGCTTTGCATTAGAGGATTTCCACCCCCCCCCCCTTTAAGTGAATAATGTTTTTTGGTTTTGCTTTGTTTTGGTGTAGGGGTGGGGAGAGGAAGATTTAGAGTAGGGGCTAGAAACAGGAAGATAATAAACTTTAGCACCTTTTTATCAGACTGTCTTACACAAAAGGTTACTTGATTCTGGTTTCCCCTTTCATTAGATCACACTCAAAAAATTCTTTGTTGAGCACTTATTTCTAATCTTCAGAAATATCTTCTCTTACCACTATATTTTCATTTAGAACTATGTTGATAGATTAATACCATATTTTATACAAAGTGCTAAGTTATTACTGTGATCAGGGGAAAATTATTTTAAAAGGGAACTGTGGGTTTCACTTAGACTTTCAAAATAGTGATTACAGTAAACTTTTAGTTACAAAAAAAATCTGAGTGTTTGCAATTAAGAAGCTCCGGGGAAATGTTAAGTAAATTTTAACTTCCCTTTGTTCTTTGGGACTTTCTGTTGTCACAGCTCTTTCTAACCTGAATCTTGATTTGGAATGCATTGTCCTAGTAAAAGATTCCATACAGTGTGTATGTAAATACACTCCCTCTTTCCTGTGTTATGAAATGCTGGCATATGGAAAGAGCAGCCCCCCCTTCCCCAAGGTAAAATGGGCTGAGCTTTCTTTTCTTTGCAAGAAGCTGAAAGAAGAGTTTGACCTTTGAACTCACCCTCACACTTCCACGCTGCTTTCAGGATGATTAAATAACCAAGGATATTTGCCTGTGTCTTATGCTTATTTATCTCACTTAAAATGTTGTAATGCTTAACTGTTGAGGTATTGTCTTTAAATATAGCAAGACAGTGCCTTTGGGTTGCGGCAGGGCTGCCATGTGCCAGCTCAGCTCTCACTTGGGAGGCTGCATTTAGAACCCCAGCCCTCCACTCAGAGACTCCTTCCACATCTCATAACTACATTATTTGCAAACTGCTTTTTACTTTTAATGGACTTCGGGGCGTTTCTGATGACCCGTGACCTCCCCCCCCCCCCCCCTTTTTTTTTAAGGTGACTTTAGGAACAAAAAAGTTTTTCTTCCTGGTGCATGAATCCGCTCAGGGGATTCTGCTGACTACTGTATGCGTGCTTTGAGAGAGATGTGACTCATACCACAAGAGATTTGCAACTGAATACAAAAGTAAGGAAAAGGATATGACCAAGCGATGTAAGATTCTCAATGCATGTTGTATTTTAGGATGAAAAAAAGCCAAACATGCTTTTTCACCCTAAAACTTATCTAGGTTTTTGTGCACTTCCAAACAGAAAGCTACTCTCTTAAGACAGTTTGCTTTTAGAAATCAACTTTTTTTTTTCAGTGAAATTGCCAAATAATCTCCTTTTGTTGCTGATGAAACTTGTTTATGCCAAACGTGGGTGTATGTCAGTGGGAAAAATACATTAAAACTTCTACTGTTATAATCACATGACTTTGGTCAGAGCATAGTTTATAGCTTATCATAAATCTAGCTCTCTTGATTCTTCCTCCTTATTTTTTTTTAAGAGGGGCAGCAAGTTAAGTGGTGTGATAAGAGCAGACTTTTCAGTTTTGAGGTAAAACAGTGTACATGCTGGGGAAAATGAGTTTGAAATTAAAAATATACTTGTTTGGAAACACAGTGCCTTTGAGTTTATTGCAGGAGATGGAATTGGGTGTCACACTGCCTTGGGGATTTCAAAAGAAAGTACAAGAGGAAATGTGGTTAGAATATGCAGGGAAATCTATGTAGATCAGTGTGACTTCAAGATTTGAGCAGAAAGCCATCCAAGTAGAAGTGAATAATTGACTGGGGAGTGCTTCTTTATGTGCTGAAGATTTTATGTAACTAAAAGTATCAAAGTCTGAGTTTGTTTATGCGCAATAGGTACACTTGCACTTCTCAGTGTAGGAAAGGGAGTGCAGTTTACCTCTGACAGGAGCTACAGAAGGGAAATGGAGGCCCTTGTATGGTGCTTACACTTTATTGTGATTGTGGAGAGCTGCTTGGGTGAAATCCTGGGACTTCTGTCAGCCTCCCTCGCTCCTGGCACACAGGAAGGAGCAAATCAGATGAACGCCAAGGACTGATGTTCAGTACAGTGTAAGGAAAAGGGATGTAAAGGGGGCCCAGAGAAGCCTCAATTTCTGTTCACTTTTCCTGTCTGTCTCTAACCTTTTCTTTTCTTCTGCTGGCAAAATTGGGATCTGAAATTGCCTGCTGGAAAGCTCAGTTCCTTGCAGATGCTGCCTCTCCTTTATAGGACAGCTTGGCCCTGTGCAGCCCGGGATGTTGGATACAGCACACACATCCCTGCAGCCCACTGGTGTGAGATCATGTGAGGCTGGGGAATTAAGAAGGTCTCCATCAGTCTTTGTGGGTCTCTGGGAGCTCTCCCACCTGCATGGCAGAACGGAGGCAGCTGTTTGAAGTGTCTATTTGTGTCACTTTTATATTTTAGTATCTTGAGATGCTAGTCCAGGAGATGACTGAAGTACAGGTAAATATCTTTTCCATGGACCATATATCTTTTTCCATCTCTCAAGGCTGACTTTTGCAAATAGTCACCTAATAGTGGATGTGTTTTAGAGTGATCACTTCCAAGTGCTGTGCCCAGAGTGGAGGAATCAGATATTGCTCTTTTCCTTCCAAGGTGCAGCGGTTTGAGCTGTGTTGGGTAAGAGTTGGACTCAGAGTTGTAAGCAGGTGAGAGCACTAGGGCAGATTAATGACCTTAACAAAGGGAACTCTTTGGAGGTGACCACTTCTCTCAACTTCAGGAATAGTAAAAGAACCTCTTTTCCTGTTATTTCACCCCTCCTGCCCAAAGGGATGCAGCTTGCCTATAATTGCTGCAGAGGAACTCCTGGCTCTTGAGTAATAAGGAATTAAATCTAATTTGGTAAACTGAATTTACCACTTCTTTGTAGCTGTGGCTGCTGGAGAGACCTTGCATCCCTCTGCCAAGAAGTAGAAAAGTCAAATTTGCTTTTAAGGTCTCTGAAAAGATCTTCTTTTAAATGAAAACCAAGACTAAACATACAAGGCAGTCCATGTAAGGTGAGACTGACTCAACAATAAAAATGTATCACTCATTCCACCGAGAGCCTTTACCTGCTGTGGAGAGAACAATAAACTGTTTTGTAAGGTAAGGGGTCATTGCCAGTTTAAGTGCATGTAGCTTCTTGATTTAATGAAGTTGCATCATCCTATAGCAGTGGTGAAATGTGTCCCAGACTTATGTAAAATAGGATCATTCTTGTGTCTTTCAGCCTTTCCACAGCAGGTATTGGCCGCTTCTGTTGTCTAAAGTACACTTTGGTTTTGTGGTCCCTGAGAAATCCTCTCCTCATCAGAGGGAAAAAAGGAAAAAAATCTGGCAGTTTGAGCAGTCCTTTGGAACTTTAAAAGTCAATACTTACTTGTAGTGCTTCCTCCTTTAATGCCAAGAATTAGTCTCTTTTATATTTGCTCTTGCTCAGTGGAGGAAAAACATGTGCAAAATGATGCAAGCTTATATGTTCCCTGCTTTAAAAGGACTAATTACATCTTTTGATAGAAGAGGCATTCAGTTCACTGAGGAGACACAGTCAGCTCATCCATCCTCTGCCAAAACACTGGTAGACATATAGCCTTAAAGAAAAAGGGACTCCGCAGGAAAAGGTTTTTTAGAGAAAGGATATCCTTTGTTTTTATTAGTATAGATGTCTGAGATGGGGGGAGGGAGTTTTCCTAATATTGTTCATTATTAACTACTAGTTATTTTCCACTGGTGATTAAAATCCTGTTTGCGAGACTTCAGGGGGAAAATGACTCGCATGTATGTCTGTTTTATCTGACTACAAAAGAGCTTTCAACACAAAACCTTTCTGAAGTGTGTGTGCAGAAATGCCTGGATAATAACAGCCTTGAATTCTGTACATGTCTCTCTTTGGTCCTGTTTTTGTGAATTGTTTTAGTATCATTGTGTTGGAAATCTCTGTAGTGTTGTTAGAAGGGACTGTAACTGAGCTTCTCTCTTAGAGAGGATAAAAAGGATAAGCCATGAAAGCCCTCTAAGAGTTTAAGTTTAGGGTAACTTTGAAATCTTCAAGCCTGAAGGATGAAGACTAACGAGGGGGACTTAAATTTGCAGATTTAGGGAGTGGAAATTCCAATTTAGGGTCATCTTTTATGTTCTCTTTTCAACCTGAACATCTTCGTTTTGATCTTTCCTGCAACTGAAACAAACAACTCTCTTCCTCCCCTTCCTCCCCCTAAATCTCCATTTCCTTTACAAGTGCTGGTGTTGGTTCTTTATCAGGCTGAACTGTTAACAAAGTATTAAAACCAGTTTTGCACTTGCACAGTTGGTATCAAAGGCTCGGTGTGGGTCACAAGCAGCACTGGGTGTTGCACTCACGTGCTCCTCCATTAACAAAGAATACGCTGGGAAGTTGTGTGAAATGATCTACTGTTAAAAGATGGAAGGGAGTAGCTTTTTCCCTCCCTAGAAAGCAATAGAATGCCCAGTAATGAGGAATAAGTCATTGGCTTCTGTGCTGGTTTGCAAAATCAGGTTTTATCTGGGCTGCCTTTTGTGATTTCCCATTGTTGTCATTTAAGTCGTAGGCAATAGACACTTGTATTCTTTCAGAAATAAGGTCATGGTCTGTGTAGCAATACTGCATCGTCTTCCCTAAATTTAGGGGCTATCCCTCCCTCAGATTGGGGCAGAAAAGACATTTCTGTCTCAGAGGAAAACCCCTTATGGCCTGAAGTGTGACACACACACGTTTCTTCTTAAACACAGACAGGAAGTGCAGTGGTTGCCATAAACCCCTGATACCTGTAGAGACAGAGCTGAAATTTCACACTGTGGATTTTGGAAATCTGACTCACGTTTGGGAGCAATTGGTAAGTTAGAACCTCACAATGACACTGGGCTTCACTTTCTGAGTAAGGGTGGGACTTTACAGATGCCCTGGGACACCAGAACTGCTCCCACCACGGAGCTGGTGTCACTGGTGGGCTCTGCAGACACCACACACAGCCCAGGACACTGGAGGTGCTTTGAAATATTGTTAGCAACTCTGGAGGGGTGTTCGACATCCTGCGTGTGTGTGCTAGGTGTGGTGCAGCTGGCTGCAATGATTTTTATATATATATGTATATAGATTAGAAATTGCCCCAAGTAAGTTCAGCCTCAGCTCAGGTTTTATTTGAGGGTTTGAAGTTGTATTTGTTTATGCATGAGCTGCTCTGCCTGTGCTCAGTGTTACACCTGAACATAGCTGTGCCCAGATAAAATAGATAATATAAGTTGTCATTTGTGGTCTCAGTGAGGAAAAAGTGATGTTAACTGTTCTTTTATTTGTGTTCTTTATGTAGAACTGGAACAACTATTACCAATCTTTTAGATTGACACTAAAAAAAAAAAAAGATGTTTAACCTGTAATTTCCAATAAGCAATCAGCAGTGTAAAATCTATTTACCAGCAGTCTGTTCTGGGACATAAACGTATACCAAGAGGAAAGAACATTTCATGTAAAATGACTCTTAATATCGTGAAACTTCTTGTAACATGAGGAAAATCGAAGAGTTGCTTTCTTTTTTAAGTGGAAGTGAGAGTTTCATGAAAGTTCCTCAAGTCCAGTAGGCACAGCAAAAATGAAGGTGGATGATTTGCAGCAGCTGGAAGAAGCTGGTCATAGGCTAAGCAGTGATAACTTTGCTGCTGGCCTTGAGTTTGAGAATCTCAGAGTTTGTTGAGGTAGTTGTGTCTGAGTTTCTATCTGCCAGTGCAGAAAAGTAACTGATGTGTCATGGATTTGGCTGTAACTCTTGTAGTTTTCTCACTTCTGTTTTTCAGAAATTGTTGCAGCAACTGGTTGAACTTCTGTAATTGTTCCAGTTTGCTTTTTACGGTTTAACAATCATTTTGCAGCACAGAATTAGCGAGGAATAGTTGTTTTTCCTGAGATTTGCAACACAACTTTTATTCCCAGTGCTCTGGAATGTTTAAAATGGGAAATTCAATGGTTAGACTTTGCTATTCTCTGAAAGGTGTGTCTAGAGTTTTTATTACATATTCATGGAAATTTTGAAATGCAGGAAGTAGAAATGCAATAAAATTACTCCTGATTGGTCATTTCCCAAAGAAATCTTTGAGACTGCAATATGTTGTCTTTGGTTGTGTAACTTAATAAAAATAAATTAAATTTCTCTACAGGCACTTAATTAAACTTTTCTCCATTTTAATAATCCGTTTATATGCAGCAGGTTTTTGGTGCGGTTCTTAGGTTGTGTGGCAAGTGCAATGAAAACAAGATGTTCTCATGTGTCCAGTGCAATCTTTATGTGTGTTTTGTGGTGTTTATAAATACAATGGGTATCCCTGTGAACCTGCTGAAATACTTGGCTAAGGGCCCCATAGCCAGGGATGACTCAGTTGTGAACTCCAGTTTGCTAAATGCTCAGGCTAAAACTGCTCCAGTAGTTTTATTCTTTCTTCTTCTTCTCAGTTTAAATATATTTCTGGTTGGATCAAGTGCAACAGATGGCATCCTGCAATGGAGAGGAGTTTGTCACTTCTGGACAGACCATGCCAGGAAAAGTCCAGGGGTGCTGTGCAGGTTCCTCCTGCCCTGCTCGTTCACCTCGGAGCAGCCACTGGAACCTGTGGGCCTGGGCTGGGTGTGAGGGACAGGGTGACATTCACAGATGGGCAGGGAAGTGACAAGTCAGGGTTTCTCGACTTGCTTTATTGTGAGGAGGGATAAGTCATTCTTTATTTGCAACCTTGAGTTCATCTGTAGCGAGTTTATCGCTTTTCAGTTATTGCAAGGAAGGATTTCCTGTTTTGTTCTGTTCCTTTACTCAGTGTCTCTGATACTGGTGTGTCTCGTCTGTTCTTTTGTCTTCTGAAAGTGGGAGATGACAGAAGAAACCCAGGTACTCTGTTTTTCTGTTGAGCTCATGCACAGACCTCCAGCCACAGTCACAGTGTTGCAGGTTGTCCACTTTCCCAAGGAAGCAACAGAACTGAGAGGCAACTCTGGACAGTTTTCCTGCTGCCTACAGGGTTTTGAGCAACAGGAATGTAATTAATCAGCATTTTTGGTCCTCAAATCCAAGGCATATTATCTTCACTAGGAAGAAAGGTTTGTTACTAATGGATAAAATCCTGGTGGAGATACTTGGTTTGTAGTTCCAGCATGTGTTGGCTTGTCTGAACAGCGAGAGCATAAAACCCTGCCTACTTGTAAAAGCCATGTATCTAATCAGAGTGAAGTGTGTAATCACCAGATACAAGAACAAGACTAGAGCTTTCTAACTCACCCCCTGGCTCCAGTACTTTTATTCTTTCTTCTTCTCAGTTTAAATACATTTCTGTCTAGTTGCACCTGCAGTTTTCTTCAGAAACGTTCCCTGCATTTTTTCCTGATCCATAGGTACTGTCTCCTGTGTATCCAAAAGCAATAGCTGCCTGAGCTGCAAAGAGGCATTTCAGATTCCTAAAACAGGAATATCTTGCTCTGCTTTGCTGTGCTGCCTAGAGGATGAGCTGTGGCTGGTTCTTAGAAGTGTTCAGAGCCTCATATTAAAAGCAGTGAAAGCTCTGAGCAGACAACACAGCTTGGTGGAGGGGTACAAAGTGCTTTGATGAGCCATGGCAGAAGTCTCCAAAGGGCTTGTTCAGACGTTTTGATAGCCACTAAAATGGGCCCCAGGCTCCTGTTGAACTCCTCTCATGACCCACGTGTTGGTTGTACACTCTGTGTGGTTGAGGACAGGTTTCATTTTTCAGATTGTTGTAACAGCCCCATTTTCAAAGGACTTACCAGAGAAAACACATGATTGATTGATTGATTGAGATGGATTTTTCACACATCAGTGACCAGCCTGGAGCCTTCCCTAGGTGTGATCTATGCCTGTCCCTTAAATTCTAATAAATCCTGAAGCTGTGCTCTCCCAGCGTTTGCGTTACCCTGGGCTGGGTTTGGGTAGTGCTGTGTGTGGTGGCCCATGTTAGAAGTTCTCTTCTCCCTCACCTCATCCCAGAGTGCTGTGAAGGACAGGGGACAGGGTGGATTTTGCTGCTTCTCATCTCTTTCCTCTCCACAGTGACTTAATTCTTGTTGCTCTATTGTGTATTGGTTGTAGTGCTGCAAAGTGGGAGTGTAATAAACCCTAATTGGCTTTTTCTGTTTGTAGACACGAGCTAGGAAGCAGTGGATGACAAATCCCAGCAGTTTCACTTTGTGGGACTTCAGGCACTGGCCTTTGGATCTTCATGCCCCAGAAATGCCTCTGGCCTCTTTGTTGGATGGTTCTTACACCTATTCCTGCAGAGCACTTCCCCATGGCTCTGAAAGCAAATGCAGTTAACTTAAGTTTGTTCTATTTTTTTAATTTTGCCAGGATTTATTTTTTTAATTTGAAACTTATTTTCAGGCAGATAGTCACTGAGCTTTGCTGCAGCATGTTGGCTAAAAAATACCTCTTAAAACTACAGTAGAAATAGTACAAAAAGGCAAGTTGAGACATGAAGTATAAAACATGCTAACCAGCACCCTTTGATATGTTTTTTCCTTATGTTTTACAAAAGGGAAAGCTTTTTGAATACTTCAGCTTCAAACTTCGGTTCTAGCTCCTTCACCTGCCTATAGGGAGTGAATGAAACTCAGAATTGAGAAGGGAAGGAAGAAAGGCAAAGGCTGCAATAGAAGCAGAAGTGTCAGCCCACAGCCTGAACCTGCCTATTACAGAAGATTTTTGAGTCATTATGCAGAGAGGAAGTGTTAATCATGGCAGTGATAAAACTGAAAATGGGGATAAAGGGCGTAGTTAGAAAAGAGACTTTGGCTGCAGAAAATCCATGTTCTATTGCCCTCAGCCAGTGACTTGTTCCCTCTTACACTCTGTCTTACCCTGCAAGATCCCTCCGTTTGTGTTTAATTTAACATGTGACAAGTCTTTGGCGCAGGCCTGAAACACTGCGGGTTAAAAAAGACCTGGTAGCTTCTTAATATTAAATGTGCTCATTCTTTGAACTTGGGTTGGAGGGCTGGGCAGTGAAGAGACTTTAAAATCTGGAGATTCAGAAAAAAAACGGAAGACAAGCAGCTGGCAAAAATAATTTTCTCCTGTTATTGGCATTCTGGTGTGGTGGGGCTTTATTTTCTATTTTATTTTCTGGTATTTTACCATCACTAGACTCTAGGATCTTGTGTTCTGCATGATGGGAGAGGAGGTGCGAACTTTTCCAATTAAAAGCAAGGAGTTTTCTCAGGGCAAGGCTCAGTGCAGGAAGTGGCTGAAGTGTTCGGGATGTTGGATCCATGACTCCTACCAGTGTGTTGTGAGGTTTCCATCCCCAGCTGGTTCTCTTGGCTGGGCTGATTTGGTTTTAGATTTGATGGCTTAAGACCACTTTTTTTGTGTGACTAGCACTGATCAGAAATAGCTGAGGGTCAACTGATAACCACATCTTTACCTGTTACGACACCTTCTCATGGAAACCTGGCAGCCTGAACCACTGCAGGCTTGTGGTTGAATTGCTGTCTGTTCTTTAGGTCAAATAAAGTAAAATCTTTCATTTTTATTTTCATATAAAAGCAAAGCAGAGGTGGAAGTTGAGGTGAATTTTAAACCCAAACTATACCCGTGCTGTTTTCTGCTCTAAGAGCTATAGAGAATAATGTGTTTTGGGGCATATTAATTCAAGTCATGTGGTCAGTGGCCAGCTGGCTCACAGGAAATAATTTGTCAAACTTTGAGTCAGATTTTGAATGAATTCTTTTCATTAGTTATTACTTTATTTGGAAATGTCTCTGAATGATTCTTCTGCAGTTTGTATTAGTCTTATATCAGTTTGCTAGACCTTTCCTTTATCCCAAAATGTAATCAGCTGGAGTCCTGAAGTCCACAAAACTATAATTTGTCAGCCCAAAAAGTGGAGTTGCAGCTAGCAGACATTATAACTCTACTAGACTTAACCCTCTAAGTCAGACTTGTGATTAATTATATTTATAACCCTTTTTAATTTAGTGGAATCTTAAACTGTCCATTGTGAGTATAATCAATAAAGCACATTTTTTTGGTGCAATTTGAAAGTAGAATTTTTTTTAAATAACGTAATAGTTGGCCTGTTGGATGATTTAAATACTAAGCTTCTGTTCAAGAAACAGTATAATTAGCTTATATCAAACTTGGAGATGTTCTAATTGTAGCAGGCCAGAAGTGTCACAGAGATTGTACGTTTGTGGGTGATAGGTAAAGCTTTGAGTAGTGGTACTGGTGAATAGTTCTTAACACAAAGATTTGTGCTGACACTTCCTGTGTACCAGAACTAGGAAAGCTGATTCCAAGCTGTCTGGTCTTAAAAAAAAACAAAACAAAAAAACCCCGACTTCTGCTCAACAGCCTTTAGAGGACAAACAAATGAAGTTTTGCTGTGGTTTTACAGGTTCAAGGAAAGGTTACTTGGGCTGCTACGTTTGTTGTGAATTCAGTGGTCTACTGAAATACGGTTCCAGCAGCTTTCTGTAAGTGGGTGGGAGCACGTTTAGAAGGGACAGAAAGGATTGCTGCTCCGTAGCAGTTTAGCACAGAAGCCCTGCTATGGAACAGAGGGATGTTCCAGACCAAACTATTCCAACTTACGGCAGGTAGAAAAGTGACCCAAGTATCTTCTACCTATCCTTCACTTACTCTTAAAAATATATTTTCTGTGTTCAAAAGCACCTGGTAGTTCTCAGCCCTGATATTTTTATTATTTGGGAGACTACTTCTCTTTGAAAAGTCTGATTAACTCTTTTCTCTATTTCCCAGATTTTGGAGTTCTTTGTGGCACTGAACTTGGCCTTGAGTGTATTTTACCCAATGCAACTATTTGAAATGTTTGTACAACAAAACTAAGTGCAGCTGACTCTATCTGTAGACTTGAAAAATCTGAAGAAACAGTTCAAAAAAACCTCATCCCACCGCTGAGTGAAGCTACGGATACATTTGCTGGGATGTGTGAAAGCACATAAAGCTGAAGAAGAACTAATTTTTTTGCTGGTGGAAAAAAACAATCTCTTTTTTCCTGGCAGAGGTTTTTCCAGCTCAGCAGCCTTGTTAAGCACATGTTGGAGAACTCCACAAGTGTCCTTATTGTGAGCAGTGAGCACCCCCAAAGCACTGAGGCCTTGCATTAAGACATGTAATAGGCAGCAGAAGGAAGGAAAGATGCCAACGCAGCCTCTCCTGGCATACATGGAGGGCCCGGATGGAATAGGCAGCACCGTTGGTGCACAGATGGAGAGCAGCGAGGCCTCCATGACGATAAAAGGAACAAACACCATTTCTTACAAGAGCTTGCAGGAGAAGTTTCTCATGCAGGCTGAAGGCTGCATGCCTCTGGACTGCATGTTCTGTGACGAGACTTTTAAACACCCTGAAGAGCTCGGGAAGCACGTTTTAACTCAGCACAGGCCCACCCTGTGTGAGCCAGCTGTGCTGAGGGTGGAGGCAGAGTACCTCAGTCCTCTGGATAAATGTCAGGTAAGAACAAACTCACCTTCCCCAAGCAATGAGCAGGACAGTGAAGAACTTAGCTGTAAAGTTTGCGGGCAGACGTTTGATAAAGCTTTTGACATTGAGGCACACATGAAAAAGCACAAAGATTCTTTCACTTATTGGTGTAATGTTTGTGGACGAAGATTTAAAGAGCCCTGGTTCCTCAAAAATCATATGAGAACACACACTGGAAAACCTGGTTCTAGAAACAAGCACCAACAAGGTTCTGAAGGCCCCATAACAATAAACGAGGTGGTGCAGGAGCACGTAACTGAAAATGTAACGTCACCTTACAAAATTTGTATGGTTTGTGGTTTCCTATTTCACAATAAAGAGACTCTAATTGAGCACAGCAAAGTGCACACCAAAGATTCAGTTCCCAACGGTGAAAGCCCCCAAGTGACTGCTGAAGTAAATGCAGAAGAAACATCTCAAAACCAGGAATTCTTCCAATTCTTGAACTTAAGACCAAATTCAGTTCCAGAAAAGGACAAATTGCAGAAGCCTGCGAAGTGGATCGCTGAGCTCGATCCTTTCACCACATACCAAGCATGGCAGCTGGCTACCAAAGGTAAAATTGCAGTTGGCCACGGCCAAATTAAAGAACCAGGGCAAGAAGGAAGTACAGACAATGATGAGTCATCTTCAGATAAAGAAGAACTCTGTGAAATTTGGAATGCAAATAAAGGTAGCCAGGCTGAAACGACAGGGAAGTCAAAAGTAAATAAAAACAGCAGTTTCACAGGGAATGGTAACTTAACCCAGGACAAACTGAAACATCCCGCTGGTGAAGTGCCTTCTATGGAGATGGATTCTAAATCATCCCAGAACAAAGAGAAGCCAACCCACTGCTCCGAGTGTGGGAAAGCCTTCCGAACATACCACCAGCTGGTCCTTCACTCCAGAGTGCACAAGAGGGACCGGCGGGGGGACGGAGAGACTTCCACTGCTCCCAGGACCTACTGCGCTGATATCATTGCAAACCTGGAGGAAAACGGAGCAGGAGAGAGGATGGAGGGAGGCTCTGAGGATGGATCTGAAGACGGGCTTCCCGAAACAATTAATTTAGGTGAGTAGCCTTGTGAGCACTTCAGTTTGAAGTGGCCGTTCTCGAATTGTTTAGGAACTCCTCAGAGGCAAAGAATGCACCGTGCCTTGCTGTTATCTTCTCAGAACGTGATAGGAAATGTTGAAAATCTAGATTGGGAATGTTGTGGGGAGGGCAAGGGGAAAGACAGAAATGAGAGGGAAAGAAAGGTTTGGACACTGCCATTTTGAGGTCTTTGAAGTTGTGCTGGGCCTTGCAGTTACAAGTTGAGTTACTGGAATCATTGAATTAGTTCTAGTAACAGTCTAGGAAAAGTCACTGTTTACTCACCCCTTATCTCTCTCTGACTTTACTGAGTGCTTTGGAGTGTTGCATATCCCTTCTTGTCCAGCACATGGTGTTACAAAGAGTATTTTTGAAGAAATCATTGCAGTTTCCCTTTTTTCCCCTGCATCTCATAAGGGCAAAAAATGCTCAGTGCTCGATACCAGCAGTTTTTTAAGACCCTGAGAAGTATAGAATAATTTAAAACTTTCTGTCCCGACTGCAAGTTCAGTGTTTATTTTGAACAATAATTTGAAAGTCTAAATGTCAGAACCAGCACGTTTGAAGCAGTTGTGTAAAGGACACAGGCTGTTAATACGTGGACCTGTATGTAAGAGAGGTATATTTTTAACTCCTCTTCCTTGAAGGGTTGCTGACAGCATGGATGGGCTCCATCTGTACATTACCCAGGATTAATTCTGCCTGTCACAGTGTCTTAGAAAAGCAAGTGATACTGAATGATTCCGTAATTGAAAAAGATGGCATGTCAGGGGACAGAAAGGAACAGCAAAAAGTCTCGCAGCTGATCTCCCCTTCTCTGTGTGACACGCTCCGGGTCAGCATTTAAAGAGCACACACTTGCATAATCTCAAGGCAAGACACAACGTACAGAATGTCCTGGCACTCACACAGGGCTGACTTTGCCATTTCTGGTAATGTGCAGCCCTTTATTTTGCCTCCAGTAACAAAGGAATGAAATTATTACCTAATGTTGACTCGCTTGTTTTGTTTCTCAGTGTCTTATCCTAAAGCAGCCCAGATTTCGGTGTGAGCTGCTGAGTCACAGCTCCTGAGACACGAGCTGTTTGTTTAGCACAGCCAGGCTGCAGCATTTCCAGGAGACAAATTTCCCAACGCTCAGGAGCCTCAAAGAACTCTTTCAAGCTCTGTTATATACCCGACATCTCAGTCACGCCAGAGGTCTCCTTCCTTCTCTTGGTTTCCAGTCAGCTTTGCCTTGGGTATTTTGGGAAGTTGTCTCGTTGCTTTCAATGGAAGCTCCAGCGGAGTCGCTGTTGCTGGTGGTGTTTGGGTGAATTCTCTCCCATTCCGCCGTCCCTGCCGCCCTCCTGTGGCACCTTGTGCTGCTGCACCGCAGTGGAACCGCTCGGGCATCCCTGGATTTGTTCCTGGAATACACGGGTTGCCCATCGGGCCACCCTGGCTCTGCCCTGCTCTCTGTTTAATGCTTGTAGTGAAATATTACTCATCAAATCCAAGGATGGGTGCTGCTGTACAGACAGGCCAGTGGCTAGCTCAGAAATAATATTGTTACTTGAATTAATGAAGAAATGCAGCTTTGCCTTCCTTCCCTCCCTCCCGGTGTTTGGCCACTGTGCACAGAGCACGTTTTTAGTCGGAATCATCACACTCACACTCATTCAATAAATAAATAAATTCACTCACTTTAATAAAATAATACAGTTTATAACTTGTGTGAGTTTTTGAGATGGGCCATTCTCCATCACAATCCTGTAGGTCAATATAGATAACTTTTATTTCTTTTCTTCTCTGAGCCCTTTTTTCGCATCTTTGTTCTCTGGCTTCCGTCGTCACAGTCACAAACCACACAGACAGAAACCTTTTTAACTCTTGTGCTCTCTGATTGCTCAGAGTGCAGCAGGCAGAGCAAAAGTTACTTGTAGACTGTAGGATTTGTCAGCAGTTCATAATTCTATATTTTTTCTTAAGACAGTTACTGTTTTAAACAAGACTGCAAATTTGCATTTGCTCTTCATAATCTGCCTGTATTTTCTCCCAAAGATAAAAATGAAGATAGTTTGGAAAG
The DNA here is from genome assembly GCA_013400975.1 of Atrichornis clamosus. NCBI lineage: Eukaryota > Metazoa > Chordata > Aves > Passeriformes > Menuridae > Atrichornis > Atrichornis clamosus. Next base: position 233,766 of record WBMZ01003466.1, on the reverse strand, counting down.
AACAAAAGTTAAAACCCTTGGAACCTCCAGAGAATGCAGCTACTGTGGAAAGTATTTTCGCTCCAATTATTACCTCAATATTCATCTCAGAACTCATACAGGTAAATGGGGCCTTCACCTTTGTGGGAGGGGGAGGAAACCTGCTGAATCCACTTGGATGGAATGTTTGGTTTAGCTTACGAAAAACAGAAATTACCTTCAAAATTATAATAAGAACAAAGTTTTCTCTAATTCTAAAAGAAATTTAAATAATTGCAATTAAAATTTCTTATAATTATCCACATATGTAAATTTTTTAAATAGGGCTAATTGCATGAGGTATTGTTAAAACCATGTATTCTAAAACTTTGATATTTTTCTGCTTTTAGCAGTGTAGCATAAAAAGTTTTAGGTTTGGTTTTAATTTAAAAAAAAGCCTATTTCTCAAGTGTTAAGTTGGTTGTCTGCCAGCTGCTTTTACCTGGGGAAAAGCTGAGTATCTTTTTCAACTCCTTATTTTGCATATCCAGACAAACCCTTCCTACTTCTGCGTGTGTGTCCCTCCTGAAGCAGCTCCGTTTGTACCGTTGTTGGTGGTGAATAGCACACTTGTGGGATGATCAAGGGCTGCAGGGGGTTGGAGTTTGACCCACAGTTACACTCCCTGCTTGTCTCTGCCAAACATTATCAGCTCCCATCTCCATCCGTAGCCGACGTGTGGGAAGCATCCCATTGTAGCCAGAAGATGTCACTGCAGTTAGTAAAAGCAGTAAGATATTGTTGTTTCAATGATTGAGATGGGTTTGGGACTTAGGGATGTCTGGAAGGGGAGAGAAGAGTCTGTTGTGCTGTCTTAGGGCCCACAGGATTCCCTCGTGTTTGTGCTCAGGACTCCGAGTCGCGACAAACTCATTTACTGCTCAAACTGTGTTGCAGGTGAAAAGCCGTACAAATGTGAATTCTGTGAGTATGCAGCAGCCCAGAAAACTTCCCTGAGGTATCATTTAGAGAGACACCACAAGGACAGGCACGGTGACGGCGCAGCCGACGGGAAAAGTGACGGCAAAGCTTCCTTGCGGAGTCAGGAGGCGGCGCTGTCGCTGGCTGCCGATGGTGCTCCAGAAACCAAAAATTTGAAGAGGCTTTTTGATGGTGCCAAAGATGCTGAGAGCTGCCCACCTGCCAAGCAGCTAAAGGAAGTTCTCTCCTTGAGCAATGCAATAGGCAGCACAGTCTTTTTAAAAATAAAAAACAGTTCTAGGGAATCGAACAAAGGTTCTGTTTGTAGCAGTTTGAATCAAATACCTGAGAACGTGCCCGCTCCTTACCCGGAAAAACTAAAGGCGGAAACAAAGGAAGCTCAGCCCAGTGTTGCTCACAAAAGAGAGAGAAAGGCTTCTGTGGCATCAGAGGAAGATGATGTCCAGTATATCTGTGCTTTTATTGGTGGAAAAAATGTGAATGATGTGCAAGAGTGCGGTGAGAACTACAAACACAGACCTGTCGTGGACTGTCACGAGCAGCCCTTGGATTTATCCAGTAAGACTTCACAGGAATGTTCAGTGATTGCAACCAGAGGCCTGCTGGCACCCAGCACCTGCCCCTTCTGTACCTACAGGACATTTTACCCCGAGGTCCTAATGATGCACCAGAGGCTGATGCACAAGTACAATCCCGACACTGTTAACAAGAATGGCTACAGGAACAAGGCCGTGGCCAAGGCGCGGCGCACGGGCTGCCCCCCGGCCCTGCTGGGCAAAGATGTGCTTCCTCTGTCCCTCCATCCCAATAAAAACAAGGCTTCCCCATGTCCACAACAAAAACCACTGCAAACAGGGAAAGCTAAACAATGTGCCCCCCCCCAGAACAAAGTCCCTCTCTTCTCAGGGACCGAGTCAAGCAGCACAGCCCCGAGTAACCTCAAGTTTCATAAACAGCAAAGTAATCTTGGAGCTCAGGCAAATAACTACAGACAACCTCAGCAAGAAGTGCACTCCAGTTCCAGTATCTCTCCAGTGCTGGACAGAGTAAAAAGGTCTGAATCTAAAATAAAAGCTCTGGGTGCCCCAGTGACTCAGTCTGGTCTGATCAGCAGCAGCATGAATGGGGTTCTCGAGTCTCACCTAAGTGACCCTGGCTGGGCCTGTCACCGAGGAAGAGACTACCTTTGTAATAAATCTGGGAGCAATGCAAATCTAGACTATGGAGAAACCTCTTCCAAACGGATGAAACCCACCCTGGTAGCTGTTGACCACCTGGACTCTCCCATGGCTAATTACAGGAGATACGAAATGAGCAGATTTCGTGTTGCAAACAGATATGCAAATCTGCTACCTCAGGAATACTCTCGCACCAAACCTGCATCCTCTGTTTTGCCAACCAAGCAAGGGCTTCTGAATTCAGATGATGTTGATCCTCCTAATGTATTGACTGCTCTCAAACCTTATGAGCCATACAGCTCTGGATCACTTTATGGTTCTTGTGGATCTAGCAATGGCCAAGTAACCAGCTCGACAGGAGAAGGTACAGTAGCTGCTTCCTTCTCAAATGTCTTACACCAGTGCACAGGAAGGTGAATGGGATATAAATAACTGTGTGCACGCCTTGAAACAGAGAAAACAAAGCTGTTCTTAGCATTTCACCAAGTCCAGTCAGTGCTTGGATTTTAAATTTAAAATCCAGGTTCAGCAAACTCCCGCCTTGGGGAATTAGGCATGGAAGGTCTGAATTTTAAAGAGGGATTTGAAGTTCCTCAAGCCCCTTCTGTCCTCTGCCATGGGTCTCTGATAGCAAACATGTATTGTTTTGCTCATCAGAGCACTCCAGACATGTTAGCTAATCCAGGATATGGAATGAGCCTTTCTGCTTAATGTGCCAAAAGTCTTGGACCATCTGGAATATTAATAAAACTTTCCAGAAAAAGAAAAAAAAAAGAAAAAGCTGTCATGGACAATTGTTCCCTTCAATAGCAGGAAAGGATGTATTGCAGATCATAAAACTGATTTAAATCTTAGACTTTTGTTCTTCAGTGTTTTGGGTTTTTTTTTAATGTTTAGTTTTTAGTAGGAACAAAATACTTCGTTAAATCATGACAACAGATTTCTGTTATTCTAATTATGGTGTAGTAATGCTCTCTGGAAACTTCTGAGCCTAGCAGAGATAAATGATTGGTGATGTATTGAGAGATTTTTAGTACTTTTGTAAAATGCATGCTTTTTGTGTTTTCAAAACTTAGCAGGAGGCCAAGATTAAAAGGTGCTGGGTGATGTTTAAGCAGTTGTCTGACTATTTGTAGAAGGTGGTATTTATGACTTTAAGCTGAGGTCAGCATGGACTTAGCTACAAATACAGGACTTTGAATTTTGAAACGAAGATCCTATTATAAAAATGAATAGTGTGTGTGTGCTGTGTCGTCTTAAAGTCTTAAGTTCCTGAACTCTGAATGCTCCCATTCTCTGGAAGCAGTAAAGTTACTCTTCTGAAGTGCTCTGGGATTGTGACAAGCAGGGTGTGTTACCTTAGGTCAGAGCAAACTGCAAATACTAAATCTGCATTTAGTTACGGGGCAAAAAAAATGTATTTGCTAACTCTGTTCTGGTTTTTGTTTGCTTGTTTTAAGGTTATGGGCTTTAAGAATATATCATATTTATATATAAATATTCTGGCTTGCCTAGTGGGTTATGGAAGGGTGAGGGAAAGTGTCACAGTTGTGTGTCCAGGCTGGGCAGGGAGTGGATAAGGAAAAGCCAGCACCACAGCTGAGTCACTGAGAGGCTGTAAAATGGAGTTAATTCCTGGTTTCATGCAGAGCGTTGTCTGTGTTCCCTGAACTGCTGTGAGGAGTGGAAAACGCACTGGGTTCTGCACAGAGGTGGCCAGGGGACTGGTGCTGTTGCTGTCTGTGATTCCTGGAGATGTGAGAGGATGAACTGTGTGTGGAGGGGTGGGGAAGTGTCAGCAGCGTGAGTGAGGCCAGCCTGCTGAAGGAGCAGTTCGTGCAGCAAACACTATTTTTAAACAATGGCTTCACTGGAATCCACCTTGTTCTTCTTCTGGAAGCTCCACCTGTGCCAGACAAATCTCTGTGCTGGGCTTTGCTTCCTCTTCTTTGGTGCAAGCGTGGAGACACTGCCGTGCAGCCAGGAACTTCTCACTGGTTCTTGTTATTTAGGGCTCGCAAAACTATGGCTGCGGCTAATTTGACAGTATTGTTGTCATGGAAATGAGGATTTCATTGTTCATTACCCACTGCTGGCTCAGGGCAAGAAAAGCAACTTTTTATGGCTGTTACCTCCATTGGGAAGACCTGTGAAACAAATCCCCCTCTCTGGGTTTTTTTCGGGACTGCCATAAAGGCCCTGGGCAATCAGATGCGGGTTTGTAAGGTTAGTTCCTTAGTTTTCCAACCATTCTGCCTAGAAGTACCCAACCCAAACCTTGGTGATTGTTGAGAGGTTACAGGTAGCAACCAGGCAAACCTCTCAGTGTTGGAGTTTTATTGTGGGTGGAGACTGAAGATAAAAGTTTCTGCAAAACCTTTTTATTTTTCCTTAAAAAGCTGGAATACAACTGTTCCTGTAGAGTTGCAGCTCCTCGGAGCTGTGTTTTGTGTGATACCATCTGCAGAGTTGTGCAGGTGCAGACCCGCAGGTTTCTGCACGCTTTTTATTGAACTCTGCTGATATTCTAAAACACGATGTCAAAACCTTTTTCTAAGGGCCCGTGTGCCTTGTGGCAACATTATTGAGGTCCCCCGAACACGTTCTGTCGCATGTTAAATGCTGGATCAAGTTGTCAGGAGAATATGTTCCACTTGGCAAACTTGATTAAAGCATGATGCCTCCCCTTATTGCTTGTAAGCTTTGCCATCCCGTGTTGCCCTGAAGAGACAGAAACATTCTGAAACCACTCAGTTTGTGTTATTTTCAAATTAGTTGCCTTTGCAATGGCAACGTGTTCTCAAGGATAACCTGTTGGCTGATTGATTTGGCAGAGGCTGCAAATTAAAGACAATTGCTCGTGACACACTCCAATGGCTTCGTAGATCCTGTTGAAATATTAATTTAGCTTTGCCATTTTAATTTAATTAAAGCTTGCTAGGTTTTTTTTTTTTTCCATGCTGCATTTAAAGCTTTCATGGAATATGGATAGCAGTTGGGCTTTTTGTATCCTGTGGGAGTAATGATTCTGGCCTTTTTTCCTTAATTTTATGAAGTGTTTTTGACTGCTTGCCTAAGCTAGTAAGGCTTAATATGGAACAGGCATTGATTTCACATTTATAAATCTGAATTAAATGTCTCAGATAAACATGAAACCACCTGTGTACTAGACTGAAAATGGCTTAACAAAGGTCTGCAAGTGCATGTGTATTAACACTCTTTAAAGTGTCACAAGTTCCATGTAATCCATGATGGCAACAGTGCAGTATCCCCAGTTTTCCTCTCACATGCTCATTCAGAAAACCAGTTTTCAAACAAATACAGGAATTGAATTAGGCATTAAGGGTGCAGCACTTACACCTCTTTATGTGAGGCCTCTGCTGTGTGATGAGTTCAGCAAAGAAATTTCTTCCTTACAAATAAAATGAAAGAAATTTGGAGCTGGACATCACCGTGTATAAAGCTTAGCACAAAGTTGTTAAATTAATATTTTCATTCTCCTTGTATTTGTTCTGGATCCTGAATTTCATACAACCTTTTACTAGAACTAGGAATACATTGTCTTGAGGCCTGACTGTGAGACAATTTGTCGAGGTATTTTGGGATTCTAGATGCTGATGTAGTCCTGAGATGAGCGGGAAATAATTCTTAACTCATCTAATTGATTTTTAATTTTTTTCCAGGAAAGAGATCAGTGTCATACCAACACTTACCCAGCAATCTGCTGCAAAAACGAAGTTATGAGCCCTTTGTGGGGAACACACCCTTCAGACCCAGTGACAAGAAGAACTGAATCACTCAAGAAATGGTAAACAGACCCTTGGAACTAATTGTTATTTAAATGTTGCATGAGGTACTGGTGCCATCAAAGGTTGCTGCACAACATCAGGAGAGGTTGTGAAAGTCTGAACCACAACAACTGGAAAGATAAAAACTCCCCTCTTCCAAAGTCATCCAGAGGCTGGGGTAGCAGCATTTGGTTGTGTTGAACAGTGCTGGTGGTTTGTGTGATGCTCCTTTTGGAAGAGAAATGGGAGGGCTAACGCAAAATAAATCTATTAATTAGTTACAATACCTGTGAGAAATGTTCAAGGAACGTGAAGTCAAAGTGAAGTCAGTGCTTGGGGCTGGGGACAGCTGCAACCGAGAGGAAATGCCTGTGACCAGAGTCCCTGAATCCTGGGGGGGCTGTGCTGGTTGGTCCTTCTGGAAATGCAGCTACACATTTTACCTCTGCTGAGGACACAGGATTGCCTCAAACAACACCACTCCTTGGTGGGGTATTTCAGAGGGCAGTGGGGCTCTCCTGACAGCTCCTGGGCAGCTTCTCTTTGCCTCCTGGGGAGGTTATTCCAAATAGTTTTCCCTGTGTTTGACAGAGGGATGGGTGTGCCCTCCTAGGGGAAGGGGCCAAGTGAAAAGCTTCAGCCTGGTGGTGTGAATTCTGTGCTTCAGTGCTGCAGCTGAGAACTGAACAACCCCCTTGTGTTTGCAACATCCTTCACTGCTCAGGAGAGAGGTGCTCTGTAGGCCTGGAAATAAATATGTTTGCCTTTTACCAACCCAGAGCTACAGATAATTTTCCTCACTCAAATTTAAGCAGCACGTCTGGAATGCTGTATTTTATGGAAAGATTTTGGGAGCTTAGCTCTCTGACATCTAGTTTTCAGCTTTTAAAACACTTTTATCTCTTGGTATTCTTCTCATCTTACTGCTCTTGTTGTCCCCCTACTAAGCATATTTGTGTCTAGTGGTGCTGGTTTAAGATAACTTGATTTCATGCCTGTACTTCTACTTGGGGCTGAGCATCTTCCAAAATAGACTTGATTGCCAGCTTTTATTTGGCACTTACAAGATCCAGACTTACCTGGCAATATCAGTTCCTAAATACACTTACAAGGATGTGGAAGGAATTCCCTTTATGTGACAAAGATGCTCCTCACAACAAAAACGGTGCTGTGCTATTTTATGGCTGTGTACCACAAACTTCATCTTTTTCCCCCCTCTTTTTTTGCCCCAGGTCTGAGGACACGTGCACGTTCCATGGAGTTATACCTGCAGTTCATCCCCTGAGGAAGAGTAAATGGTGAAAGCTACTGAACTAAGCTGTGATTGTACTGTATATAGAAACACTACAGTTTTATAATACTGGTTCTTTTAACATTTTGTACCAAATAGCCATAAAAAGTAGTCTAAACAATTGGGTTATGAAGGTGTGTGGAGAATGTATATCTTGACCTTGACTTTTGAGTATTTTTCATTAGAATTAATTGACCAAATATTAGGTAGGAGTTCTATTTTTACATACTTGAGTGCTGCTGAAGAGTTTCTCTTGGAAAGAATATATATCGTTGCACCTCAGGTAAACTGTAAATACTGAAGTTGAAATCCTGTTGGCTTAATGCTCCTTTTTCATAAAAGTGAAAGTTTCTCATCTGTTCGGGTTGGGTTTTTTTTTTCCTGTTGAACTATGTTAGTTTTTAAAAACAGCTTCCAAATAAACTGTCTGAAAGTGTCCAGTTTATAAATGTTGTGAACATTAAAGCAACGCTGCTGACCTTGTGCTGATCTGCCTTGGGTGTGTGAGGACCAGGACGTGTTGGAGGGCTCTGGTTCTCTGGGGTTGTTCCCAGCATATTTTTAAATGCAAGGATGAGGCAATACTTGACATCTGGATTTCTTGAAATGTGCTTGGATTCTTCTCTTGGCATTGGTTGCTGTTCTTCAGAGAAGCCTCTTAAACACCTCTACCACCATCCAAACTTTGCAGCAGAAGATCCCTGGGACTTGCTTGAGAAAGGATACCAATCTCAATATTTCAGGTGTTTGGTTCTGTACTGAGCTCCACACAGTTACAGTTAGAGAAAAACTCCTTTGCACCTTTGTCCAGGCTGTAAGGTCACCAAGAGCAGACTTGCCATATGAAAATGGGATCTCCAGACTTCAAAAGGGATGTGGCTGTGGTGGAGCCTGCTTGACTGTGCTTGGAAGCTTCTTGATGTCAAGTTTTAGCATCAACTGGGTGTTCAAAATGAGTGAGAAATAACCTGTAAATGGGAGGATATCTCCTTTTATTTTTTGTGAAGACAACAAGAGTTTTTTCTAATGCACATGCAGTTTAATTTTTGTAAAGGGAAGATGGCCAGTTACCAGCCAGTTAAGCAGAACTGTTGCATTTTTTGACTTGCCTTCCTCGTTTCTTCTCACGAAGCTGTAGTTAAGAGTTCATTCCTTCTGTACCTGGCTTTGACTTCCATATATTTTAGTAAAACAAACAAACAAAAAAAAATTTTGCACTGTTCATTTTGCTCTCTTCCCTCGTATAGCAAATGTAAGATAGCAAAACCTAGAAACTCTTGTTTTTTCCTTATGCAACTTGGGCTGTCCCAGTTGTCTTAGTTCCTGTCAGTGGGACTGGTTTTTAACGTCTCTGTAAACCGGCGGCGGGATGAAGTGCTGTGTATCAGGAAATTGTACACTATTGACCTGTTTTCCTGTTCGTAAGCTGAGCCATATGTACATAACCTAGATTTTTGTTTTCCTAGTTTTGCACTTTTATAGCCTATTTTTTGAAGACGAATTCACTTGGAAAAGGGTTAATCTATTTTTTTGTGTGTGATCTTTCACCGAGTCCCTGGAGAACGCGTGGCTGTCCCTGCTCTGCCTGTGCCACACGGGGCTCTGGGTTGGTGTGGGCAGGGCTGGTTTTTAACTTGTTTCAGCAAACGGACCTAAGGCTTGTTTGTTTTTAATCTCCCTTCATGCTGGTACAGTTTCCCTCAAGGCTTTTTCTTGGTCGGTAGCTTGGGGTTGGAATGGAAAAATGGACCTGAAGACTCCATTCCGTGGCAGCACCACCCTGTGCTTCAGAACACACTTTGCCCATCAGTATTAACTATTGGGATACTACTGGTTTTGTATGTTTCTTTGGAAATAACAGTTCATATATAGAGGTACAAATCGTTGATTTTTTTTTTTAATGTATTTATTTCATTCAATTTTGTTCTATTTTAATTGTTGAAACCGGAAGCCGGCAAGCAGTAGGCACACATTACTCATTTAATTTATGATGTATTTCACTTTAGTTGAGTATATTATTACATGTGGATGTAAATATAGACTTGGTGTTTTGCAAAACTGGTTTCTGTGTCTTGCTTTTAAAGCTCTAAAGGAGTTGCCTGGAATTTCATGTTCACTTGACCTTTCGCCATCCTCGCGTTGCTGGGGGAGAGGGAGAAGCTGCCAATAACCAAATCCAAGCTCCTGCCATGTTCAGCTACATGAAAATACTGAGTCACTCCCCAGAAAATCCATCTGTGAGGAAAGTTTAAAGTAATGAAGAAACCTTTGCTATTTTCTCTTTTGGTTCTTTTCTTTCAAGAAAGGAAATTGAGTTATTGGATGCATTTTTTGTGGTAATAACATTGAGGGGAGTGTGTGTTGTATTAAATAATTTGTATCAAATTATGGCTTCAACTGTTCTTGAAACCAGGTATGTTCTGCAAAATTTTCTAGGTCTGTTGTGTTCTTGGAACTCCCCTGAGGTGTCACCAGCACCTCTGACCACGTCTCAAAACTAAAGTTACGAGCTTGGAAGGCACCTAGGGAAGACTTGTCCAAGGCAACTCATCCTTGGGAGAAAGGGAGCTCACCTGATGAGTGACAGCACCCCAGTAGGAACCAGCCACGTGTAAGGGCACTAATGAGGGAGCACTAACGAGTGAGCTGGGCTGGGCTGGCCCTGATGAGGTTTGGAGCAGTGCGTGGGGCCAGGTTCTTGACTTAAGACAGTGCTGCTGGAGAGGATGAAACCGTCCAAATGTGGGAGCTTAAGGCCAAAATGATGTGCAAATGAAGTGGTGAGTCCTGATGGTGCCTGTGGTGCACAAGTGAGGGTCTTGGAGTGTCACTGCTGGTGTCGTTCACAGGGGCTGGGCTTAGGGTGACACTGAGGTGCTGGGTGACAGTGGCTGGGACACCAAAGCGAATGTGAGGTTTGCAGCCATCCCCCCTGAACCCTGGCTTTCCTCTGGTGCCTCTCCCGAGGGCAGAGGGCCCCTTTGATTGGTTTCAGATCAGCTGCGCAGTCGGAGAGAAGGGATGCTGGTTCCAGTGCCTGTGGGTGTTGATCCATCTCTGTGCCCCGGGGCGAGTTCTGAGGTAAAAGTCAAAGAGCAGCTCTCCCTGCTGACTGAGCAGGAGGTGCTACAGGTAGGAACCAGTTCAGGAATCTTCTCTCTTCTTGATCCCCTGTGGAGTGCCAGGCTCTGTTTGTTGCCTCCAAACAGAATATTGGGATTTCAAGCATTGTCTAAAAAATGGAAGGCACGACTGAACTCGGTGTAAATATCCAGACCAGCATCACAAACATTTGTCTGAAGGTTCTTCCTCCTCTACTTTTAGCAAACTACCCCTTTAGATCCCTCACCAGACTGCTCTATGTCCTGAAATTGCAAAGAACACTCATTTTCACTTTGGAGGAAGATCTAATATTAAACCACAAAACAGTTTCTTCTTCCCCTTTGTGAAAGAGGAAAATATGCAAGTGCTTTCCCGAGCAGATTTCTCTGTTCATTTGCACACACTTGAGAAAAGTGCATTTAATTAGGATTAGCAACTCTCTAAATTGCAGATGGTTCTCAGGGGAAAAAAATAGTTATGAGTGCATTCATGACATTAAAATCAGTACATTTAATTCAATTTCATCTTAATATTAATTCATAACATCTAAAGTAGTAGTTCCTACAGCAGATATTCATATGATCTAGGATTACTGGGGAAAATGAGATCTAGCAGTTCCAAACAAGCTGCAGCATGATTACCATGTGTAATTATGCAGATTGAGTAATCACATGCTAATGGCAAGAATGCCCATTTTGAGGTGTGTTATCTGTGAGGAGGGTCAGTTGTGTGATAGGTGGTTTTATTTAGTTTGGAGTTCGTGATTGAAGGGCACAGAGTCCAGTACTGGGTCAGATGTGAAATGCTGCAAAAATCAGGAGCTGTTGGAGCCGAATTCCAGAGGGGAGGCTGCTGGGATGGGCATGGCATTGCCAAACACCAGATGCTCTGCTTTAAGACTTCTCATCCTGCCCCGTCTGTCCTCAGAGCTCCGAAGGGAAAGGTGTGCTGTCCTCCCAGACCACCGCTGCCCTCGGTTCTGGGCTGGGCTGTCTCGGGCGGCCGCAGCAGCTTTGTGTCTTCCCCTCTGTGTTCGCTGGTGAAAGCGCCAGGCTGTGCTCCGGACCTCTCTGCAGGGCGGGCAGTGTCGCAGCTGGGCAGCTCTGGCTTTTGGCAATGACCTTCCCTCTCCAGAAGCTTGCTCCCTGTGGTTATCCCTACTGCCAGCACGCAGAACTCCATCCCGCGTTGTTTGACACTTCCCAAATGTCCCAGAGCCGCTGGCAGAGGGGCACCGGCTGTTCCCTGCGCTCCGTGTGCGCTGCACCCCCGAGAGAGTCCCGTGGCCCCAGGGCGGGCAGGGGATGCCGCGGGCCGGGCTCCGGGAGCGTCATTCCCGGCGTTTGGCGCTCCCGGGAGCGGCGGGGCCCGCGTTAGGTGGCGGTGTCGGCCAAGCAGCGGCTGCCCCGAGATCCCCAAATTAATCAGCGGCCGCGCAGAAGCGGCTGATAAACACAGAACGGCCCCCACCTGCAGAAAGGCGGTGACCTGTTCAAGAACCGGGAATCGCGGCGTCGCCAGGAAGCGACAGCGGAGATGCACCGGAGCAAATCTGTGCGCGCAGAAACCTAATCCCCGATTTTCCCTTCTCTCCCCATCAATATTCCCCGAGATGTGCTGCCACCGAGCAGATTCAGGGTGCCGTTTAGCTGCTGGCAAACATTGTTTGTGGCTGCCGGAGGTTTTACAATTAATTAAGTGCTGTGGTTCCTAACGTGGGACACATCACGGGAAGGGACATCCCTCTGCCTGGGTCTCGGGGCCAGAGCTCTTTGCATGAGCAAATTCAGTCAAATAAATAATTATGGAACGCTTTGGCATTTCAAACTCATTTTGCACATATAAAATGTTTTCATTAATCCCCTCTGAAAGTCATGACCTAGTTACTGATTTTTTGTCTTGTTGAATAATTGCTTGCAAAGAACTTTCCTGTGATTTCATCCCTCACTTTGGTGCAGTTCAGTGGAACAAGTGGTGAAGAGTGAATGGGCAGAGTCTGCATCACCTGTGTGAGCCAAGGAAACCACAGACTTCTTGGTTTTCTGATAATTCTGGAAAATCGGGAAATAGCTTTCACTTAAAAAAAAAATCACATTTTGTCATGAAATATTATTTCAGTTTAGGGTAGTTCTGAATTTTTAATATATATATGTATGCTCTCAAAAATCTAATTAAACATTGCTAAATAAAGTAGTTCTGAGCAAACCCAATGAAATTTTAATGTCAAAGTTGAGCATAAATAGTTTGGGAAAAGAGAAGATCAGAAGTGAGTGAAATGATAATTAATGATGAAATACATTTCCACCAAACTTCAATTTTTTGCCTTCTGGTTTTTTTCCTTCTCACCAAAACTTCCCAAAACTTGCCAGCTTCCCAGCCGCAGCCCAGGGTGCTTCCTGCCCCTGGGACAGGCTCTTGCTCTCAGCTGATGGATCTACAATTCAGCTCTGGATTGTCCGGGGACCGGGCTCGGTTTTGGGGTAAATGACAGAAACACCTGCCCTGTGTTGGTGCTGTGTTCGCTCCGTGTGGCCACAGAGGGGATGAGGATGAGACCTGGCACTTCTTAATTCCCATTTCCTTGAGGTTCACCTTCAGTGTTGTGTTTGGGGCTGTGTTTCTGCTCTCCCTCCAACACTTACTCGAGGTTAAAAGGTAATTGAACACAGCATTTCTCTTCAAATTGGGTCTTGTTAAAGTCACTTTTAGCAGAGCCTAAATCTGGGCCCTTGACATTTTGACAGAATCTGTTTTCAGGTTGAAAAATTTCTTTCCTGATAAGGTTTTTGGTCGCTTTCCTGTTTGACTCCAAAAGCCTGAGCTGATCATCTTTAAAGCATTAGCACAATTGCTTGCAGATGGACTTTTCATATAAAAAATGTGATTTTCCCCCTTCTCCAACCAAGCATTATTGCTGTTTGCCTGAGCTCAGGGGCTTCCCCTTTTGTTAATTTAACCTCAATATGTTCTGGATGGGCTTATCCAGAGCTATCGCTATTTTATGAGATAGCTTGGAAAAACAAGCAAACAAGATTCTTAAACACTTGTGACACTGTTCAGTTCTTGTCAATTAAAGGGGAATATTGAATATACTGGAGCAAGAAATGCTTTGGATTCGGTTTTGGTTCTGAATTTTGGTGTTTTTTTAACTCATTTGGAGGTTTTTGGCACTGGATTCATAGAACCCAGTCTTGGGACCCCTTAACCCCATCTGAGTTCCCCCACACCACTGACCTGCACAGTCAGAAAGCCAGGTTCAGTGAATTTGGTTGTGAATGCTTTAAAAATAAAAAGAAGTGGTATTTCGACAGCAAAAAGGGCTTTTTTGGTTTAGAGGCAGGACTGGTAACTGAGGAACCATACCTGTACTTGCATCATTGCTGGTTAAAATTGAGTGTTACTGTAAAGCTGGCACCCATTTCTAAAGAAAGAAGCATATTTAAGGTGTATTTCTCTGGGAAATCTGTCTTTGATGTAATTTAGGGTTTCCTGGGTGCAGCAGCACCTGAAATGTCCAACCTCCTCCGTGGTGCAGCCCAGCTCTGTGTGGTCACTGCGGGAGCCTCCAGTGGGCCTGAGGCTGGCTCACCACCACAGCTGCAGAGCCCCTAAATACCCCAGAGCCATAAAAGCACCAGTGCACCAGCAAAACTGTGGCTTTTCTGTGTTAAAAGTGTTGTAAAGGCCTTGCAAGGGTCAGTACCTCTGCAGGAGTTATTTCAGTGTGCACAGTCCTGGTTTCCCACGTGCTCTTGGGAGTGCTGAGGTTTTCCTGATCTCTGCCAGCAGTCTCCCCTCACTGCAGCCTTCAGACCAGCAACACACTTCGTATTTTAGGGCCTCAGGTGTATTTTGTAGGACAGCCAGAGGAGGTGTCAAAGGGCTTAGCCCACATTACCACTCAGGCTGCAGAAAACTCTGCCAAAGTCCTAAATGTTGCAAAAGTCAGTGGTCTGGACCTTGCTCCATGGGGCTGACGTGGTGTGCTGTGCTGAGAACAAATAAAGGCAGGATTTGCAGTTCCCCCAAGCACAGCCTGGTTAAGAACTGCTTTGGGGCACAGGGCTGGGGCTGTGTGGGGAGGTGGGTGCCCCCTCTGTATCCCCCTGTGGATGGAATCCCGTGGGAGCACATCCCTTCTGGTACTCATTGGTGCTGCCAGGGGTGCTGCTGATCACCAGAACCAGGAGACGTGGCCAGGCAGGGCCCTGCTCAGGCCTTGTGTGCACGTGGCCAAAATTTGGGATGTTTCTCCCTGCTGTGACAGGCACCTGGATCCGTGGGTGGGTGGAGGGGGACGAGTCCCAGCTCAGTGCCCAGGGGGGGCGAGGTCTGTGTGTGCTGCACCCCAGAAGGATCCCTGGCATCATCATCCTCAGGACTCTGTTCCTTCCCTGGACAAAGATCTTCCCAGCAGCAGGGAGCAACTGGACGCAGCCTGAAGTTTTATGTTGAATTTTGGAATTTGGATTTGGTTTTTTTGGTGATATTTGTTCCTGCTCTTTCCCTGAGGGCAGCCTGGGGCCTGGAGCCCAGGGAACAGCTCAGTTTGCTCCAGAATTGTCTCTGGACTGGGGCTGGGGAGTCGGGGTGAGTTGGAAACAGATGCTCAGGGTATGTAGGGTGGCCCTTTGTTCCCGTAAACGTTTGTCTTCCCACCCATAAATCTTCCGAAGAAACTGCCCAGAGGCCACAGCCCCCTGTGCTGGGTGTGGTGCTCTGGCCGTGTCCCAGCCTGGCTCAGGAGAGGGGGGCTTTGCCTCCTGGGAATTCTCTCCTGGGAAAGCCCAGCCATGCCCTGGCAGCAGCAGCAGCTCCACAGAGGGACAGGGAATGGGGCTCTCTGTGCAGGGCCACCCGCTCGGGTGGCACTTCTGTGCTTGGACATTTTGGAGCAAACCTCAGGTCACAGAATCCCAGAAATCCCAGAAATGTTGGGATTGGAAGGGGCCTCTGGAGATCATCCAGCCCACCTAGAGCAGGTGACACAGGAACACGTCCAGGTGGGTTTGGGATGTCTCCAGGGAGGGGGACTCCACCCCCTCCCTGGGCAGCTGTTCCAGGGCTCTGCCCTCTCATGGGAAGAAGGTTTTCCACATGCTGGGGTGGAACTTGTTGTGTTTTGGTTTATGTTCATTATTCCCCGTCCTGTCTCTGGGCACCACTGAACAGAGTCTGGCACCATCCTCTGACACCCTTGGGAGATCTTTATGTGGCTTGGTGGGATCCCCTCTCAGTGTTCTTTTCTTCTTCCCGTTCCGTGGGTCTCAGGAAGGTGTCACATATTCCCCTGGTCCCAGGCCCTCCTCTCCTGCCTCCCACATCCCTGCTGAGGTCCCCCTTGCAGCCCTTTGTGCCGTGACCTCGGTGCCCTCCTGGAGCCAATGGATCCCTCCTTAGTGCCCGGACCTCTCTGTCAGACCAGCTATTTAAATTGTAAAACACTCAGCAAAGGTAGACAGAATTACATTTATTCCTGAATTGTTGAATAATGTAATATTCGTGTTGTACATAAAAGAATCACAAACCACCCAGCCTGATTTTCCTATGAAAACATTTAACTTTTATTAAATCAAGACAGTTTTAAGGAGCAGTGAAAAAAATGAAAGCAAAAACAACAACTGAACCAGCTTTCAAAGTTGCCCTGTAGCGAAAACATCCATCTGAGGAGCTGAAGGGTTGATTTTATTTGTTTGTTTATTTGTTCTTCTGCTGGAGTGTATCACCAATAATTAAAAAAACACGAAAAAAAGAGAGACATGGAAGTTCAAACCCTTGGAATAAATTAGAGCCGTCTCTTGGGCCTGCTGGGAGCTGCCAGCAGCTGCTTGGGCATCTCCACGATTTGGGAATGCTGTGCTGTGGGTCAGCCCCTGCTCCTGCCCCTCTGGCTGCTCCAGGGCTCTGGCACGGAGGGGATGTGGATCCCTGTGGATCCCTGTGGATCATAATCCCAGCCCCACAGCCCGGGGTGGGGTGGGCAGGGGCTGGAGGTGAACCCCCCTCCCTGGCACGGGAATTCCGGCTTCGTGGGGCACCCAAATCCTCGGGGTCAGCACCTGAGCACGTTCCAGGTGAGCCTCCCTTCAGGCCAGGATTTGGCCCCATAAAACACGATCCATTAAGGATCCTTCCCAGGGACGTGGCAGAGGACCCTGTGCTGGAGTTCAGTCAGAGAGGCGAGACAGAGCCCAGGGGGACGGTCTGCGGGGAGCAAACCTGTATTGGCAGACAGCAAGATAAATTGGATGATCTAATAGTCCTTTTCCATCTCTGAGTTTTATGATTCATTTGTTATTTTAGCCATCTATATATATTTTTTATTTTACCCTAGAGGGGTTCCTTGAAATGTGTGCAATATATTCCTTTTTTTTTTTTTTTTTAAATCACTTAAAAAAAAAAAAAGAGAGAAGAAAGGTCGGTGTTGCAGGATCCGAGGCACCGTGGGGTGTGTTCGCTCCGGAGCTGAGCCGGGTGTGTCACCTGCCAGGGGCGGGCAGAGCCTGTCCCTGGGCTTGGCTCCTTGGAGGATGGACAGCTGGGAAAGGGATGGGTGGTGGAAAATCCCCTGAGGGCGGCTTGGAAAAGACGGGAGATTTGGAGGCAGCCAGAGGAGAAGGGGGACAGCAGGGTGGGGGACCCGTCCAGCCCTTTCCTCCCGCCACAGGCGGGGGACACCCGCCCTCTCCTCCAGCGAGGATCGGGAGGGCTGGGGACGGGCTCTGCGGGGTGAGGAAGAGCCGCAGGAGCGCGCCTGCTCCCAGGTGATGCTGCCCCCACAGCAGCCAGCGAGGAGGAGCCTCGGGAATCTCTGCTGTGGCCCCCGGGCACTGAATGACCCCGGGCGCGGGCCGTGGGGACGCCCGAGCCGCCGCAGGGGACCAGCACGGCTGGGGACAGCGCGGGCGGAGCGGGGCCGGCGGGCTGGGGCCGGGCCCCGCAGCGGGCTCTCCGTCCCCGTCGCGCCCGGTGCGTGGCCAGCCCGCCCCGGGTCCGTGTGGCAGCCGCTGCGGATCCCGCCGTGGGCAGCCCGGCGTGTGCAGCAGGGTCGGCGGTGGGACGAGAGCGGTGGAAACCGGGGCAGGGTGGTGCGGGGGCTTTTTTCCCCCCTCTTTTTCTTACTTTGAGTGATTGTTATTTAAGGGAAAGGAGACTGCGAGAAATCCTTCGTGAGTTTTACTGAAACAGGCACATTCCTGCGGGTTTTTTTTTTTTTTTACTCCCACAGCCTCTCCAGGTCAGTCTTTTTCTTTCTGTGCAGAGAAAGCAAGGCAAAAAAAAAAAAAAAAGAAAGAAAGAAAGAAAAGAAAAACCCACACAAAAATCAATCCATCAAATGTCATTACAGATTTATTAAGCCTGATGTAGAAAGACTTTTAACAGTAACATCTTCAGAAAGCATAAAAAGAGCACTTCTGTTCAGTCTTGTGCTTTGAAAATCTAAATATATTTTTATCATATAAATAATTCTTTTCATGTTTTAAGTGCATCTGTTTTTTTTTTGTTTTTTTTTTTCCTTTTCAAATTTCCATTTTACAATTGGCCAAAACTGAAGTCTGCATTGACTGAAATGAAGCCATTTGCAAAGCTAATGATGTTGTGAAGCATGTCTATGGTGAGCCATATCAGCTAGATTTCAGAAAGGTAGTTCAATGAGTGCAGCATTAAAATGAGGGACAGCCTCCAGCAAAATCATAATTGAACACACCCAAGTCCTTAATGTCTGCAGTTGGGTTTCCTGATGCAAATTACGATAACATTTCAGATGTGAGCAGTCGCTTTCCAGTAGCTGCAGTGGAAAAGAGACATTTTATGCCACAAAGGAAAGAATTACCATGTTTAAAAATGTAAATAATATATGTATAGAAACCTTTTTTATGGAAATGAGGCATTCAGGATTATGTGAACAGTTTGGGCTATTTTTTTTTCCTTTTAAACACAACAGATAAAGATGTGTGATCTATTATTCAGGGCTTTAATTACAGTTCTAAAACTGCAGTGATTTTATTAAAAAAAATCCCTGGGCATAAAAAGTAATGTTTTCTGTGGGAAAGTTGAGGGATTTCTTTTTTTTTAACAATGTATTTACCGTGGTGAAAATACAGAACAAAAAAATCACCATTAATAGATTCCAATGCTACAAAATCATACACAGAAATACATCTTAAATGCTCTGGAATACAGTCATCTTCCTGTAAATCAGAAAAGGCCTTAGATAAATAGGTTTGACCTGATTTAAATTTAATGAGATACATAGTCCTGATTGTTAATAATTGGTTTGGGGGAACCCAAAACAATAAAAGCAATAATCTCCTCTAGTATAAATTATACGAATTTATTTAGCAATCAACCAAAGGGAAAAAAAAAAAGCCATTAACATTATCAATTTGTTTAGCTTAAGTTAGTTATAATAAGCAAATAATTGGAAGCAAAATTGCCAGCCAGGCTTTGAGAAAGACGGGGAATATTGGGACGATGCCTGTCTGTGATGAAGCTCTGGGGCCACTAGATGGTATGGTCCTCCCAGCAGAAAGGGCTTTTTCCATCAGCAGGACCATTCATACTCATCCAAACCAAGTGAAACATGGTTTTGATTAAAACAGCCTGTTGGCTCAATAATCTTCGTAATTTTAAAAACATCCTTAATGTGGAAGAAGAACACTGCAATGTCAGAAATGGCCTTGGGGCCCATTATAAACTGCAACAAAATAAATAAGGAGAAGAAATGAGAGGTCATGAAAACAAAATTAAGCTAATGTTTCAAATTTTGACAATTATGAATTGTTCCTCCAAGAAGACATTAAAAAAAATAATTCAGGCACTATTAGATAAAATACAAAGAGAATAATTGTACATGTATGAGTTTCCCATGGGACTAAGCATGCTTTAAAAGCAAAACTTGACTTAGATTTCCCCTCTTCCCCCTGCCCGCCTTTCTAGCCAGCAATTGGGCAGGTCTCATGCACACACAGACTTGCTTCTCAGAGTTCCTCCAAAAACTCCTCTCTAATTCCTTTATGAGCCATTAAAGGATGATGACCAAGAAAACAAACAAACAAAAATTACAAGCATATTTTCTATTAAAAAAAAAAATAATATCCCCCGTTATGGACCAATTCTTTTTTTGTTGTTTTGTAGGAAACCGAAACAAGCAAATATAACAAAATCTGTGTTCATAACATGGCAATATAGTTAATATATACAAATATGTACAGTATAAAAATGCATCAAAGGCGCAACTTTTCATCCAAACAAGCTGCAGTGCCCGAGGAAGAGCAGCTTGGCCCCCCTCCTCTCTAAGTTACAGGCAATATGTTCTATACAGCATGCACTGGTTACAAAATTAGTGCAGAGCACTGAGACATTCGACAGAGAAAGTCACCGAGTCCTCTCGCGAGGGAGTCCCGTTTGCGTTGTTCGTATAAAAAATGGGTTTAATCTCTCCTTTTTGCCATTTGTAGTATATACATTTTTTTTTTCTTTAAAGAGAAATGAGCTTTTGATTCTTTATTTTTATTCTCGTTTTCGAACCAAAATCCTAGACCTAACGCCACGGGTCACAGATGTGACCTGAGGATGCTGCCAACAACAAACGTGTGACGAACCACGAGCGCCGGGGCAGAGCAAAACCAGCAAATTCACCATTAAGGCCAGCTGTGCTCCATGAGTGAAATGGGGGTGGCTCTCTCCTGATTCGTGCTGACATATTCCAGATAATAAAACCCAAAGCAAACAGACAGAGTAAAAGACCAATAAAGGATGAAGAAGAGGTGCCCGAGCAGTAGACAAAAGGGAGCGTTGTACCGGAGACATAGGACAGAGAAGTACCCTGAGCCAAATAAGAACTGTTGAGCTTGTCAGCTTTTGCAACCTGTATTGCACATTCCAGGGGTGTAAAGCCAAAATGCTGCGCTGCACATCCTGCAGGTTTCTGCTGCCAACAGTGCCCAGCTGTTGCCTCAGCCACAGCGTCAGTGCCTGCTCCTAAAGGGATGCGCGGACACGCACACTCGTGTGCCCACGTCTGTGTGTACCTGCACATCTGCCTGGACACACACAGATGTGCCATTTTTAAATGTAGCATGGACCAGTTCCTAAGTGAAAACATTGCCCACAGAAATCTCCCACATTTGAAGCAGTTGTGAGGGTGTTTCAGTGCTGTGAGCACATCCCTCACATGGAGATGGGGAGAGCATCCCCTGCCTTTAATGTAGCTGCATTTTTGCAAGATGTTATTTTCATTTTCTCCTTGAAATACTGATCTCTTTTCCCCCTGCTATCTCATCTAAGAAGTCTAATGAAAGAATTTGTTGCCTTTACTTAGATCAAAAAAGGGAAAAAAAAAAGTTTGCTCAGCTCGATGGTGTGAACTGAAGTGGAGCTGTACGATCCGCCAGGATTAGTGTTTAATCTGTTGTCTCAAACAGGGCTTTTTACAAAGGCCTAAAGACATTTCATGAGCTGAGAGGGATGATGAACTGGAAGTTTATTACTCTGCAGTTAAGTCCAGTGGTACAGCAAGTTCACTCTTAAAAATACTCTCCGAGAAAATATTGCGCAGCCGCTTTGGTACAAGAAGCAACAGTGTCGTCTGAAACTTCATCTACTCTTCACATTTTTTCCTGGCATTATCAAAGCTAAAAACCACCACTAGTGTAGACTGAAGGATACTGGGGTAAAAGTGCTTGCACTGGTATAAAAGTGGTCCAGCAAAGCAATAGGAGCTGTACCAGTATAAAGTGCTTTATAACGATACAACCGGTTTTACATCAGGATTTTACAAGCATAGTCACATCAATATCAAAGCTTTGCAATCACCTCCCTGACATAACTATAAACCTTCTGAAGTGCAGAAGATTTAATTTGCCCAGAGCTAGAGACTGTTTGCTGCAGTTGTTTCCAAAAATGCCTAAACACCTACGGAATCCGAGGACGGTGTTTGGAGCTGTGTAGACAGAGGGTAAATCTGCTGAATTTGGGGGAGTGGCTCTGGATTTGCAGTGGAATAAGTGCATCCAGAATCTGGCTTCTGTTTTTCAGACACTGGACTGAAATGGGAGGGAGGTGGTTGCAGGGAAGATCAGGAAGGTGCCAGCAGGATATGGCACAGCGTGTGTGGGATGCAAAGGTAAATCAGCTTCCAGTATCACTGCAAACCCCTTATTTTTATTATTTTATTCTTTCACTTTCCTCCAGAAGACAATTGGAGAATAAAAATTCTAAATTCTATGTGCTTTCCACTGCAAGAAATAGTGAAGCAAAAAAGAAAAATCCAGGAAGCACTTCCTTCTGGAATAACGACCGAGTGGCTCACCCAGAGCCATCAACCAACAGACCGATCTTGAGTTCAGGTACTGACAAAATAGGGCCACAGTCTGATAAAATGTGAATTAATATCTGTGTTTAGATGCATGTCATGTCATTGTTATGCTTAAAAATATTACACTCGCTGTGGTCCAATTGTCACAATGGTAAAAAATTTGGACTCAATGATCTTGGAGATCTTTCCCACCCTAAATGATTCTGTGATTCTGTGATATATAAAAGGCTCAGTTTGCACCCACCAACATCCAACCCAAATTCTTCAGCCCCTTTATGGAAAAATTCTTAGTTTTAGTGAAATTCAAGAACCTCTTGCTAACCATTCCCAACTGAGGACAGAGGGTTGGCAATGAGGAGAGTTGTGACCTGTGCGATAAATCATGACGGGGAGCAGGAAACCCAGGTGAGGAAAACCACGGTGCCACTGACCCTGCTGTGAAACCCAACGAGAAGCTGGTCTGGGGGCTCTTGGGGGGTCAGCATTCCGGAATTACAGCTCATAGCTCCTAACCACAGCTTCCCAGGAGCCAACGTGATAAGGCAGGCTGTCCTGTGAGAAGATGGGCACATACCAGTAGCACTTGTTCACAATCTATCGAGGTGGCTCTAGCGGTGCTCTTGCCTGGGGACAGATGGCCTTTAAAGCCTGCTGTAATTGCAACATATTGATCTGGAATCTGTGATCAATACTGTCTTTATAGAGAGAATTTTAAATATAAATTGCATCGTATATCTGCTGGTGAAGACAAAAGCCCTGGGTGATGGAGATCCACCTCCGCGGAGCCGAGCGCTCGCTGCAGCCCCGGAGTTACGGTGGAACACGGAGAGGGGACGGGGACAGCCCAGCCGGAGTCATCCCTTCAGCCTCAGCCAAAGCTCAGGCTGCCATCTTCATTCCCTGTTTTCCTAGCAGGTCTGATCCCAAGGTGATCCCCGTAGCACAGCCCTGAGCTGCTGTGCAGGGATGTGGCTGGATCAGGCTGTCAGGAACCAGCACAGAGCCAGTGACCCCCCAGAGCTCCCACCCAGGGCTGCCCCAGGCCAAAACTCCCTTATTCCTGTGTTTCCTGGTCACTGAGGGCAGCTTGTTTTCCATGCAAATCCTGCAAATTCCCACTGGGAATATCCCCTTCTGGTTTAGGAACTGAACTGCGGGTATGAAGTAATCAATAAATATGGCACTTTATCAAAACATGATTAAGGAAAGAAAAAAGGCCAAAAATTAGGGAAACAATCCTTGCCATTTGAATGCATGAGAGTTGACTCAATAGCCTGTAAAACTGGCTTGGAAGGCTTCACCCCCTATCGTGCTAATATATAATTATTGATTTTTAAAATGACTTTTTATATCCTCCCTGATCTCTAAAAAAGCTAGGGAGGTCAGTCTTGTAAATACTTTTACAAGTAGGTAATAAAACCCATGATAACTTGCATTGACAAGTAATTACTGGGCAGGTTTGTTAGCAGATTCTCAAAGATTTTTTTTTAACCCAACAATTATTATTGTACTAATGACAGCCATTTTTAAAGTTAAGTGTCCTTCTCCCTCTCAGCTTAAGTAATAAGAGCCTGGAAAAAACACCTGAGACTGATCCACTGAAATTCTTATATATTAGGCTCCAAAGGGATGCTAATTACATCTCCCTGCTTTAAAATAAAATGTGTTCTTTTTAAGGTGATATGGCTTATTTTGACATGGATGGTGGCGGGAAGGGAGCTCTGGTTTCTGAACAAATCTTTCAAAGCAGTATGTAAGGGTAACAATTCTTACTGCTTTATTTCAGTGCAAGAGCATAAACAGCTTGGATATGTGGTGTATCAATATGCCACTTGTTAATAAGCAAGGACGTGAATCATAAATATTCGGCTGTTTGATCACCAGGCTTTTAATTAATGTTTTGATGATCTCCAATAAGAATAAAAGTCAGAACGGTAGTTATTCAGTAGCGACGACAGAGAAAAGATGCAATGATTTTCTGTTACCTGATTTATATGACAGAAAAACTATCAGCTCATCCAGTTTTGTACAGAGAAAAGAGAGGAAAGACGTACATTTTCTTTTTCTTTATATCATATTGTAAAAAAAAAATAAAAATCACTTAATTCAAATGTGTACCTAAAATGTTCCCAGAGGACAGCGATGCAGGCAAAATGATCAAGGTTTAGCACCGTGTAATAAAGGTTTGTGGCCAGATTTTCAAACAGAATGAAGCCTCCTGAGCAAAAGCTGCTGGGACAGCCAGGCCTCCCTCAGGGGGATTGGCCCTCCCAAAACCTCGGAGAGCTTTGGAGCCCCAGGGTCCTGGGAGTGGCCGTGTTTCTTATCGTCACCCCGAGCTCGCTGGCTGTGGGGCACCAGCAAAGCCTCTTTTCTGCCACAATCGAGCAGCTGGTGCCCCAGATAGCCCCAGCTCTGGGTGCTGCAGGGCTATCTGGGGACTCTGGGCCTCCCTTTTGTGGGAAGGGGCTCCCGAGGCTGCCTGTGTGGGCATCCCTGCGGCTCGGCCTCACTGCCAGCGCAAAGCCCCTGCACGGAGGTGCTACCAAGGAACAGCCCAATCCCACCTGTGACAGCTTCGGGGCTGGGAGCTTCACCTCTCAGATGCTGCAACAAGCCCGATGTTTCTCCTGTGCACCCAAAAGCTCGGGGAAAGGAGACACACATGTAGGCTCTCCCCAGGGGTGATTTTCTGTGGCGCTCGTGGTCTTTGCGTTGGCGCCACAGGCCCCACCTCGTGCAACTTCACCTCATAGCTCTGACCTGGGCTGTGCAATTTAACAGCTTCTGAGGAGCTCGGTGCTCATGCATTGATTTTGCTTTAATAGAATGTTGTTGTCAATGGCCGGTGCTCAGCACGGTGCAGGCTTCAATCTTAACCCATCTGAAGGCTCTGCTCGTTTCCAGTTGAGCTCCGTTCATTTCCAGTTGAATAGGTTAAGCAAAGACAGACCTCACTGTTCTCAATTCACTTTATGATCCTCCCATCATAAAAAATAATATCAGCACCTTGCTTTTCATGTCAGAACTACATTTGAGCTGCTATTCCCTATGCCCATGAGTAAATCCCATAAAAGCCGCCCCGTTGTACTGTCGCTATTTTTCCTTGTGGATGATTGATTGATGGATGAGTGCTGACACTTCAATGAAGCTATTTCGACTGCCATCTCAATCCGATGATGTGAGGGGTATATTTTCTGTCCATGCCTCATTACTTCAGAATGACATTCCTGGAACTTCATTTACTTTTTCCCTCCTTCCCTCAAGCGCCATATTTTTTCCCATCTAGGTTATGCATGCCATAAAAAAAGCAATTTGCTATTATATGTGGCATAAGGGCAACACTTTCCCTAGGAGGTAAATAAGAAGGGCCTTTTTTTCTCCTCCATGTTGAGTTTAGGGATCATGTCAAAATTTCCCAAGCAATGCCAGAACAGGCCCTTCTGCACAAGCCACAGGGAATGCAGTGAACATATTTAGTCTGATTTTGTGAATGCTGCACTTCAATTATATCCTTGAACGTCGCAAACAAAACAACAGTAAAAGACACCCCAAAGCCCCTTCTTCTTTGAGAAAGAGCCTCTTCTCCACTTGTGCCTCGCATACTTTGAATATTTCATTTGCCACGGAATAGCGATTTACAACTTGATCCAGACTTATTTTTCCTTGGAGAACAGGGCAAGTTCATCGTTAAATGCAGAGATGGATTTGTCTACTGGAGGTTGCTTTCTCTGAGCGAGAGCAAAGAGAGCTGTGCCTGGTTTTCCAAGCAGTGCACTAGGAAAATTGGGACTCGTGACATTGGCATATCCTGGAAGATTCTGGGAGTTGACTTGGGACCCGATTTTAATCTGTGTAATACAGTATTCCCGTTAATAATAATGTATAATTAAGACATCCGTTAAAAATCCATAACGTTAATTTAATGGAGAAAATCTAATACAGTTCTATTGGAATTTTTACGTTAAATTAACTTTAACGGGCTTTTAATGGATGTCTTAATTAGATCTCATTATTAACGTGAATATTCCACAAATTAAAATTGGGACCTCGAAGTTTTAATGAAAAAAGTTACAAGCACAAATTTGAAATGGCCATCTTTGTAGTCCCCTTCTCCCCAGGCCTGGGTGGACTGGAAGGCACGGCCGGCACTCGCCGGGCCGGACACAGCACAGACACCAGATTCTGATCCCATTCTTGGTGGCATAAATCCAATGAAAATTTACAGGTTTACACTCACCTAACTGAGAAAGGAGTTCTACTTTTATTCTTTTATATCTATATATAGATATGTACATAGTGATATTTATATATAGATATATCTATATTTATATAATGTTCAGTAATCTAACAATAGTACTTTTGTTTAAAAATCCCTCCATCCCATATGTCTCGTCATAAACCGTAATGGAGATTTAAATATATATATATCTGAGGAATAAAACAAACTGAAAATAATCCATTTCAAACAAATCTTTGGCAGCAACATGGTTAAGCATAACTATTTGAACAACTTGCACAGAAGATTAACATTGTTCAGAGGTTTTTTGGCTCAGAATCTGTTTTAACTTAATAATTCTTGTACTTACTGTGATGTATTGATCCCTAGTGCAATGACTGGATTGGGCAACCCAGGTGCAACAGTAATAGCTGCACAGAATAGAAACATTTCCTTTAGACAAACTATCCCAAAGGGGTTATAAATAGGAAATGGACATTACCATGAAAAGTAAAGCTTCCAATGTGACTGCATCTTGTGTAGCACACTTGGACATTAAACTATGAAGAATTTTTTTTCCTGTCAAGTGTTACAAATTGACGAAATAAGTACATCAATGTTCTCAGTCATTATCTTACTTCAGTGGCACTTTGTTTTAGTGACAGCAAAAAGGGACAGTGGAGACCAGACAGCCCCAGTGCAGTTTATCAATGAAAATCTAATATCGTCCATAAGCAGGGGAGTGGAAATCAATACTTCATTACCAAATTGTTAGTGAGGATGAAGAAGAATAGCAGGAGTTTTTTGGCAGTCTCCTCGGTCCGGGTTGCTGTGAGTTCAATGTCAGGGCCGTGCAGGGCGGGCTGGGCGCAGAGCTGGGCTGGAGAGCTGGACTAAGGCATTCGTCCTGCAAGCACAACAACAACAACAACCACTGTTACACGGGCCTAACCACCAGCCCAGACCTTACTGACTGGGCACTTCCCGCCGCAGAAATGTCTGGAAATGAGTCAGCTCTGCTTTGCTTTGTGCACCCCCAGGCTCACAGCGAGCAAGGACACACAAGTGTGAGTAGAAATCCCAGCTCCGTGACCACGCGGGGATCCGTGGGCAAACTCCAGCTGGTGCTGTGGCCCTGCCTGGCCCACTGAGCCCCTTACTCTGCTTAAACCAGGACAAGGAGCTCCTTCCCACAGCCAGCCAAGAACATGCTCTAAATTCCTCATGGTGAGTTGGACATCCAGGTACCCACACGGTGTTTAATTACTCGACTATTGCTGTGTGATTTCTGCTTGGTGTGGCACCTCCCCAGCACTAAAAGCCATCTTCCAAAGGACCTTTTCCATCGTGCAGCTGCTAAAAGTGCTAAGTGACTCAAGTTGTGAAGTTACTGCTACACA
Organism: Atrichornis clamosus; assembly: GCA_013400975.1. Taxonomy (NCBI): domain Eukaryota; kingdom Metazoa; phylum Chordata; class Aves; order Passeriformes; family Menuridae; genus Atrichornis; species Atrichornis clamosus. The sequence continues at coordinate 206,508 of WBMZ01003466.1, read as the reverse complement.
GGGACAGAAGGGGCTTGTTTTATTTAATTTCAAGATGTGAGTTTAAAAGTTCAGCCCGAAGTTGAGTTCTGCTTTGCTTATAACCTGGGAGAAAGATACTGAGGAAAGCAGTAGGAAAAAACAACTGGAAAAATAGGGTGAGAAATGAAGCAGGGAATGAGTAGAGTGAAAGTCAATCTGGAGAGAGCACAGAGGAAGAAAAAAAGACCTGCAGTGGGCAAAGAGAAATATGTTACTGAAAAATATATTATCTGTTCAAGGCCACGGGTATTTCAGCAAGCACAACTCAAATCCTGCAGTGTGTTCACTGTGTTCTGGCTAAATCAACTGGAAATTCAGTAGCAGCTTTATTTAAAGTAAAATAAACTCAGCTTTTCAAAAAATTCCATATGAAAACAAAAAAGTCCATTGACTTCATGCTATTCAGTTTATAATTTGGTTTGTTTTACAATATCTTCACCTTTTCGGTTTTCACAGTGATGCTGAGTTTTGCGTTGGCAACCCAAACCTGCTGTGGGGAAACTGCTGGAAGGGAAGAAGAGGTTTTGGCAGCTGAATGTAGAGACTTTTGGCAACTGAGGGTGCATGGAAGTCAGTTTGAAATTGTGGTGAATACCTTGGATCATTATTCCCACTTGCAAGATATTAAAAGCAATCCATGTTGACACTTTAAAATGTTGTCTTTAGGTTTCAGAGGTAACGCTCCAGAGCAATTCACACTTTGCAAAGCTATTATTTTTCCATGCAAAAGGGCAAAGCTGTGCCAGTTTATACCTTGTTCAAATTTTAAAGAAATCCAGAAGCCTTGCTATTGTAGGGGCTGAAACACACCAATGCTGAGGCCAGATTCTCACTGTGGAATCACCTCTGCAAATGGTCCAAGTGAGACAGTGGGGATGGCACAGGCACTGGGCTTTACCTGTCCAAGCAGAGGTTTCCAGGATGGAAAACTGCCTGCGACATCCCCCTTAGTCCAGCCTTGGGTCATTGCAAGTCCTGCAGCATCTCCCTCCCTCAGGGGTGTGGGACACAGGCACCACGGGCTGGTCCTGGGTCGGCCAACATGAGGGACAGTGGTGACCCAGCTGAGAGCAGGAGTGGTGACTCTTCATTAGTTCAACTCTGCCTCCAGAACGTCATTAGGGTAATTAAGCAGCGTGTAGTGTTACTGAAAGTGCTAAATCTGGGAAGAAGTTACTGCAGAGCACTGGTTCTCAGCCAGTGTGAAATATTTATCAAGGGCTTGGGTTGGAAAAAAGAAAAGCCAAACGCCCACCTCCTTTTCTTTTTGTGTCACCGTGAGAAAGGCCCTGAGACTTTTTGATCAGCATAGTGACCATTCCTGGGCACTTCCCTGTCACAGGGCAGCGTTAAGGACACTCTCAGCCCTGGGCAGAACACTTCAGAGGCACATCAGTTAGGGGAAGGGTTCACGAGAAACTCTTCTGGCAGCAGACAAACTTTTGAGGCTCAGTGTCCATGTACTTGACTAATGGTAACATCTATGCACAAGTAAAATCAATTGGGACTTTGCATTGATTTCCATGGGATAAGTACTTCACGCCTAAGGTCTTTTGGCCAACTGAAGTCTCCATCCTTGTGGGTTTTAGTTGTTTTTTTTTTTTATTGATACCACTGCAGGCTGGGACAGGACTTCGGGAAATTAATTAGTGTGAGCCCTGATCAATAAGGGTCATAGTTTATGTATTTCATTATCAAGTCTGTAAGAGATTCAGGGAATTTGTGGAGAGCTTGTCACCTGCAGTCAGGGCAGAGCAGTTTGCACGTTCCAACAGCACTTGATGGGCAGAGTCTGCTGCTTCCTGGGCATTTGTTGAAGTGTAGTTTCCCCTGTACCACAAAGAAAACTCCATCATTTAAATCATGTTCTGAAAACATGGTCGAGGGTGTTCATTATAGTGATGTCTTGTACAGCATATGTGAAATATCAGTTACAGATACTGAAGCTTTGCTTTTATTTAACACTAATTATCAAGCCATCAACAGATGTAAAAAGTCATATCCATTTTAACGCGGATGTGTCAGGACTCAGCATTCCTTCTAACAGCCACCTTCCCACTCCTTGTCCATGGCACAGCTTCCCTCTCCTCACTCAAACCTTGCCAGAAAACCACAGCTGTGAAACCTCTGAAATGGGATCTCTCAAACACGCCTGCAGCTGAGACAGTTGTCAACGTCGTGTCAGCAGCTCCTCGTGTGCCGGACCCGGCGGTGGCACCGGCCCTGCTGGGCTGGGCTGGGCTGGGCTCCTGCACGGCTCCCTGGCCCACAGAGCAGTGGCCAGCTCACCTCTCACACCCCGGGCCTGCTCTGCTCTCTCCAGTGTCTCCTTGTCCCTCTTCTCCAAGCCCAAAGCCACACAGAAGAAGTGACGCGGCTTCCCGGGGTTTGCCTGTTCATGGGATGGCTTTCAAGTCATAGAATCACAGAATGGTTTGGGTTGGGAGGGACCTTAAAGCCCATCCAGTTCCCCCCACTGCCATGGGCAGGGACACCTCCCAGTACCCCAGGCTGCTCCAAGCCCCGTCCAGCCTGGCCTTGGACACTTCCAGGGATGGGGCAGCCACAGTTTCTCTGGGCACCCTGTGCCAGGGACTCCCCACGCTCACAGGGAAGGATTTTTTCCATATATATAACCTAAGTTTCTACTCTTTCAGTTTGAAGCCATTCTCCCTTGTCCTGTCACTCCAGCTCCCGGTGAAGAGTCCCATCCACCTTCCTTGCAGGCCCCTTCAGATACTGGAAGGTGCTGTGAGTTTCTTCCGGTATCTGAAGTCCTTTGCCTGGGGAGTGCTGTCACTGTTTGCTTTTGGGTTGTGCAGAGAACACCAAGCCCTTCAGTGGCACGTTCCGAGGTGGGATGGGACTCCAGAGCCAGGCAGATGACAGCAGGTTCATGCATTTATTATGTCTTCTTTGTATCTCCAGATCTTTGCTAATATCATTTCAGCATCTCCTATTTATGTAACGGGATAATAAAAATGACAATACTCATCTGTGATCCACCCACCACAGTCCATGGGAGTCTGTGGATCAAAACTTTTCCAGGCTGCAGCTGTACCTATCACAATAAATTGCAGGACTCTTTAAAGGCCACATAGAAAGACACAGACAGTCCCTTTGTGGTTACCAAACATGTTATCTCTAGATGTCATTTTTGACCTACTTTTGCTAGATTTTTACAGCAGCAGAAAATCTGTTCCTTAAAGCACGATGCTACGTGCATGGTACCTAGATAGGGGGAGAAACAGCAAATCTGGATATATTTTATTTCATTTAGGACTCCTCTCACCATGAATTACAATGTTGCAGACTCTAAATGCCTTCTCGTTACCCATAATTATAACTAAAATTATATCAATCTAAACAGTAACTACTCAGATGATTCATCCTGATTGTGAGGAGCATGCTCCCTGGAGTTATGCCTGCCCATCCATTTTAAAGCCTTGTGGCAGGAATAGCTTTCCAGAAGGTCATTTAACAGCACATTAAATAAATAAACAGAACATATTTGTTTCTGCAAACACACTCTAATTGGATGGGCAAGCATTTTGGGAGAGGTAAGAATAACCCTCATGAAAGCTGAATTTTTCAGCTCTCCTTCATCCTTGCTGAGGGTGCGGCACCCACCCACAGGCAGCAGAGGCTCCATGACGCCGGCAGGGAAAGGACCCTCACGTCCTGCACACTGGAGGGTCCCACAGCCCTCCGCAGCCACCAGCAGGTCCCCGAGCCTCTCGTGGCCCTGCAGAAGCCACCAGGCTTTGCATACTCAGCCTCATCCATCAGCCACACGGAGGGGGAAGTGTGGAAAACGTATTTCTGATCCAAGCTTGTGAGAGTGTGGGACGAGACCAAAGAAATGTGGGCCCTGGCTCAGGTGTTCTGGAGTGTGTCTGCCTGAACACAACACTGAGTGTGGGAACACCCAGGTGGAAGAATGTAGACACCTGGTTTCCTGGGACGAGACTTTTTCCTGATGGTTTGGGCAATCCAGGGGCCCTGGCAGCAATGGTGCAGGAGGGACAAGCAGCTCAGTCCTGAAGAAAAGCAAGCAAGACGGAGAGAGGCAATTTGCAAAGGCCTGGAGTGACAGGACAAGGAGGATTGGCTTCACACTGACAGAGAGAAGGTTTGGATTGGAAATTAGGAAAGTATTCTTCCCTGTGAGGGTGGTGAGGCCCTGGCACAGGCTGCCCAGAGAAGATCACAGATTAATCAGACAAAACTGAGGCTGCAGCTCTCTGTGTCTTCAGAGAGACACGATGAAATCCTGGGCTGCTGGAAAGAGTGGGATTTCTGCCACTTGTGCTGAGAAAGGCAAAGGTTCCAGCCCTGATCCCAGCGTGGGCCTCAAGGTGACACAGGATACACGGGATGTCCAACAGGCACAAAGGTGTGACATGTACCTGGTCCCCACAATTGCTTCTGCACACAAAGCCCAGGACAGGGGTGTCTGGAAGAATCCCAGGCTTGGAAAGAGGGGAAAAAAAAGAGAGAACATTTAACTTTTATTTTTTCCTATAAATAAAGTGTAGCCATCAAATCACAATGTATTTGAGAGCACATGTTATTGACAGCCTATTCTTGGAGAAAAAAGAAAAAAAAAAGTGGATTTTTTGGCAAAGTTTCCTAAAGATTAAATTGTTCATTGTACAGGGCACCATCTGCCCTTGGAGAGAGATTTAGTTGATGGCAGCTGCAACCAAAGTGTGGAAGATAAAACTGAATTCTGGTTTCTTTTCAACTAGCAACTGTCATTACAGGTCACATGCAAACTGTGTCATTTTCTGTGACAGGCAGGTTCTGCAGACTTGGGTGCTCGCTACATTTTAAGTGCCACCTGTAAAGATCCCTGTGGAGAAACAGCTTCTGTAACACACCTTGGAAAACGTAAATTTACAGCAGATAAGACAAAGCAGTTATGGATCAACCATCTGGACACTGGCTGTGTGTTCCAGGCCCAGGCTGACAAGGATGGAGGTCAGGATGAACTTGTGGGTCACTTAAAGATAGATTCCCTCAATTAATTGGGGTGCTTAAAAAGGCCAAATTCTTATCTGCAAGTGTTCACTCAACTGTTGCATAATTCCACAATTGCCTCCTTGTTTCACTTGGGGTATAACTCTCCATTAGATTAAATCCCACATTTTTAAAGCCTGAAGAGAACTTCTAAATCACCAAACCAGAGGTTGCTGTGGGTGGGTTTTTTCCCAACTTCACCTCTGAGCTCTGACACTAAAATGTCTTGATTCACAGAAATTCACACTTCACTCACAGTGGCAGAAAAGGCCACTTGAGAGTGGGGAGATGCTGATTTATCTCTGCATTGTGAGTTACTTAAATATTACACAAAACTCATCCTGGCTAAAGCAAACCCCTCCAGGAGGGAATTTGTACCTTCTCCCTCTCTCCTGAACACTTCTACAGGAGAATGATGTTCCCTTTCTCCTCTGAACAAAACGGGAGGGGAGAAGTTAAGAGCACACTGGTAGATTTTATTAGGACTAAGAAACAAAGCCAAACTAAAAAGCAAACCCAAACCTCTTTCCTTTCATCCCTGCCTTGCAATGAAAATGCCTTCATATTTCCAGGCTTGCTGACAATATTTCAGGATGGTACATCACACACCGCCTCGTCTGGAACAGCAGACATTGTCAGTGCTGGGAGACAACCACTCTCTGGTTTGTACTTCACAAAGATTCTCTATAAAGCACTTCTATAGAAAAAAAAAAAAGATTTTTGAAATTTGTGAGTCTCTTAGCCTTTCAGACAAGGATGAGTTCTGGTTAATTTTCTTCTGATGATTTCCACATTTTCTGCAAGGAAAAACAACAGCTACCACTGCCTTAAGACAGACTGAACTAGTTGTAACGTGCCTAGAGATAAGATTTTCTTTTTTTCATGTGAAAGAATTTGCAGGACATAAACCTGTTCTTAAGTTTTTTCTGTTCAGTTGAACTTCTTGATCTTCTATCACATTTGATCACTGTAGAACAGATCATGTTTTGAGACAGAAACTGCTACCATTGGTAGCTTTTTAACCAATCTGCTGTGATTAAATCCATGCTTTTGGATAAGATTATTTTAAAAATGGATGGAGGCTTTGCTCATCATTTCGGGTGTCATCGCCTCTGTCTGATGGCTCCGTGATGTGCCCAGACCATCCAAACCAAAGCTCCTTGGGAAGGCTCCCACTTCCGCGTCTCTTTGCTGCTGAAGAACAGAACCACACTCACGCTCTGCCTTTCCCTAGGGACATGCCCCTTTTTCCATCCATTCTGTCTGAGCCCAAGTGCTTTCGGGATTAGGGCCTTTAAAGAGACATCCGGCAAAATGCTTGAAGCCTTAGACCGTGGCAGTCTGGGTTCCTTTCTGCAGAGAGCATTAGTGGGTAGGAGGGGAGGCTGCTTCTGTGCATTAGTGTGTGATCTGCTGCTTGCTCCTTTCTTTGTGAGGAAGCACTTAAAACACAAATTCCCACCTTAAAAACCAAGGCAGCGCTCTCAGCGCGAGCTGCGAGTAAATCACCTGCTCCGTGGTGCCAGAGCTGCACATGCTCTTCTGCTGCTGATTTGTCTACAAAATATATCACATGCCAGTTGCTTGAATTAGGATCATGGGGAGAAGGGAATCATTAGAGAGGAGAAGAAACTCTAACACATAAAGAAAACTTATCCGTTTGTCTCCTGCGCGACGCCTGCTTTATTTCCTCTTCAGGCACTGACAGCACTGATGAGGCAAAGGATGCTGTAATCCTGAGCAATTGCTTTTGGGGGTAGCATCGTTAGGGTTGTAAATGTTTGATAGAGCAAGAGCTCTGAATTTCTAGCCAGGCCCTTTTTTCTGGTCACTCCAAAGTGTTTAGCCGTGCTGGAAGGTGAAGGCACAGCCTGGATCAGGTTTTTCCCTCCTGGTGCCCTTTCCTTTGCTATCAGAGCGGCTTGAAAAGCCAGGTAAATTAGACTTGGAGAGAGGGACACTGCATCTTTGAGTAATGAGGCTGGGAAACAGGGAACACATTTTCCACTAGCTCATGTCTCACTGTATGGCATTCTGATTTCCTGACACTTCATAATAAATCATTGCTTATCACTCACATGGGAACATAACATGGTTCAAGTTAAGATTCGTTAGTGATTGTAAAGAAGAAACATGAATTGCTCTATATCAGGGCTTTTTGATCATCTTTCTGTCCACTGCAGGTGTTTTTTTAATCAGAATATTAACAGGAGCCATTGTTTAAGGCGTAAATAAAAAGGAGAAGAAAGAGAAGAAAATATGAATAATGAAAATGAATTTATTTGTCTTATTTATGTGTTTATGTAAACATTTGGCAATTGCTTTGCACAGCAGCTTGTATTCAGTGTCACAGGCTGGTGCACCAACGTAAGTTTGTAAAGCTGGGATTTTAAATATATATATGTGTGTGTGTGCCTATAAAAAAAACCCCAAAATGCCAATACATTCATTTTCTGGAGAAGAAGGTTCTAGCAAGCACATGTAGAGCCAGTTTGCTTTGGCATGGCACCCACAGGGAGCAGAGAGTCTGATCCTGCCCTGCTCCCACCTTGGAGCAGACCTGGTGACCTCTGGGCTGTGAGTGGGATGAGACTGGGATGTTCCCTGCATCATTATCTGTGCCCAGGGATCCATCCAAAGCTGGAGGAAACAGGGACTCACTTCAGTGCCAGGAATACCCAAAAGGTGGGACAACCTTGCCACAGCCCCTGTGCCCCAGGGAGCTCAGGGATGGCAAATCCTGAGCTTGGATGGGACAGGGATGGGGAACTAGCAAGTGACAGGACCAGGGGAAACGGCCTCAAGCTGCACCAGGGGAGGTTCAGATTGGATATCAGGAAAAATTTCTTCCCAAAAGGGTTGTCCAGCCCTGGCACAGCTGCCCGGGGCAGTGGGGGAGTCCCCATTCCTGCAGGGATTTAACAGCCCCGCGGATGTGGCACCTGGGGACACGGTCACTGGTGGTCTTGGGGGAGTTGTGGCAGTGTTGGGGGAGTGGTTGGACTCAAAGATCTCAGTGGGCTTTTCCAACACAAATGATTCCATGATTCTCTGCATTCAGCTCTACATCCAGGCAGTTCACTGCCTTCCCTGACCTTCAAGGGATGGATTTTTTTCCGTAGTTCACAACTTTTTCATCAGCAGTTTAGGGAGAGGGGTGAAAAGCTTATGGGCTTACAGATGGTGTCAGTAGTGCTTTAGGGGAACAGCGAGTTTTGTATAAAAAGACCTAAAAACTGAAAAAATGGGAGCTCACTTAAAGAATTATAACAAATACGCAGAAATTTCTCACAAGAAAAAAGAAATTCAAATTCTAATCCTTCCCTTGTTTTACAAATAGTTTTACTTTAATTTCTCTCTTTATCTTTTGGGTCTGATTGTGGGAAGTACCTAAAACTTTGGGATAACCCGAGAGAAATCAGATAAGGTAACTATTTGCTGCAACTGTGGCTTTGATTATTCCCCCTTCAGTAATTTGCTATTTACTACATTAATCAACGATATAATGTGTCATTTCTACTGCTCTCTGGCTGAATAATTTCCAAAACTACAAACAGCTTTCAAGATAGTTGCCAGACAGGCGCAAATTAATACTTTCAGAAATTCTTCCTAGAAATATTCCCATGAACAGAAGCTTTCGCACCCTCTATTTGTGTAAAGAGTTGGGTTAAAAAAAAAAAAAAAGCCAAATGATTATTTTAGGCAGATTCCTGCATATATTTTTTCTGGTTTTATATATATTTATATATAATATTTATAAAAAATATGCAATTTAAAACAAGCAGGCTTGGGAGACAAGATGGCAATGGAAGTGCATATGGAGTTAACTCTTTGTAGGATTAGGGGCTTAATTTGGTGGTTACAAAAAGGAGGGACCAGATCTGCTTTCACTGAGGCAAATAATCCCCTTGATTTGTGGGACAACCTGTCTGAGTAAAATGGCATGTGACCAAGGGGCTGTAAATTCAGCCGCCTGATCCAGCTGATCTCCCTTGCTGACACTCCAAATTCCAAGTATTTGTGGCTACCCCGGCCTCTGCCTTTGATCCCAGCCTGCTCCCTTAAACTCAGTTTTCCTTCTTGTGTTCATGGTCCCTGGAATTCCCTGGAAGACTTTGCCTTGTGCTCAGAAAGCCCCAAACGCTCTACAAGAAATGCATTATGTACAAAAATGTGAAATCCCCCTAATGCCAAGTTTTTAAAGGAAAAAAAGTTCCACTCTGGCAAAGCACAACATTAGATGTATTTATTACCTCTTACTTTTCACCTGCCACCAAGAGATGATTATAGACAAGAATTAAACCCCCCAACTCTTGACCAAGGGAAAAGACATGATTTTTCTAATGTGCCTGAGCCAGGCTCTTAATTTGCTCTCACTTGAAGTGGTGTAGTGAATGGGAATATCCTCCATTTATTTTGGCTTACACTAAACTAGAATTTTTGCCCCATAAGCTTCCTGTAATTTTTATAAGTGGAACTGCCTTTGTCAGCATTCCTAATATTTCCCCATGGAAATGGTATTAAAAATCAGCACATTTGTCCTACAACCTCACGTTTTATCCTTGAGAAATGAGGACTTTTGGTAGGGGTTTTTTTGTTGTTGTTCTCTCTTTCTGTAGGAAAATGGCTTAATAAAAATCTCAAACAGAGCCTGGAAGGAGACAGTCTATCTTCAAAATGTTAATTCTCTCTCAAACCATGCCTGGGTTAAAAACAGATATTGAAACAGGGGAATAAATATTTGACAATGCTGTTAAGGCAACTTTGCTAACGATTTTTGAACAACCTCCAACTGAGGTCTAAATGTCTGCAATATCCATAAACAACTCTATACTGTCCAATTAGGGAGACAAAGACATAGAGTCCTGTCAGGAAGATTTGCATGGCTAAGTGTCTGAGATCACGGAGCCGATGAGGGATCGCTCGCCGTGATGGGGGATGCACACAACGGATGACTATCATTAGGATATTACAGAGGCTTACACCTTCCCAATTACTGGCAGGATTCATTAGTTACTGCTGCATTTCCCTAATAGAATCCTCTCTCTTGGCTTATCGCTACCTTCCCTCTGTCTACATAAACCCACAACTCAGCAGTCGATCACCTATGAAAAATTAGACGGTGGAGCTTCCAGTGGCCTATTTAAAATGAAAAGGGAACTGAATAAGAAATAAAGAACAAAAAAAAGAAGGGCTGTAATGCAGATATGTGGGAGCTACAGATGGGTTTGGAATTCTCTTGCTATTGAACGGTTTGAGGAGAAAAAAAAAATCAGTGGCAGCTGCAGAGAGCAGCATCATGGTGGGTTTAAAAGCACAATGAAAGTGTTTTACACAGCCCTACGTACACACAAACTGGAGGCAGATTGCAAAGTGACAATTACTTAAGGCCTGCTAGGCTGAAGTTTCACAAGTAAGATTGGTGAGTGTTCCAGGGGCTCGATGCTGCTGCAGTCGGCTCAGCCCCATTAAAGATAATGGTGTGAGCATTTCCATGCTGTCATCGTGTTGCTATCAACAGCATTATCAGTATCAACTGCTTCTACAATTATGCACAATGCACAATTATGCTCTTCCTGCACAAAGACGTAGCAACCACCAAACTCGTTTTCTTTTTAAATACACTGAAAAGAGTGTAGATTTCAATCCTTCATCTGCTCACAGATGAAATAACATTTCCAAATCATCACTGATAGCATTTTTTTCCTCCCATTCTAAGGATGGCCAACTGTTCTCAGTGATTTCTATTACATTTCCTACCTATTATTTCATGTAATGGCATTCCTTAAATTTTAAATTAGCTTTGAAGAATAAAAATAATTGAATTCCTGCTGTTTTGTGTACATAGAGGGTGACAGGAGCTAATGTGATAATTTAAACTGTAAATGAGTCTTCACTTTGTGTTCATTAATTACAGCTAATTACTGAATTACAAACCTTCTTGGTTAGGCACTGTTATGTATTCATGTAGCATGTTGGATTTCCAGCTGGTAGAAAACTGTTTTATAGACTTACAAGCTGACACACCAAGCGACCGCCGAAACAATTCCGTGTGAGGAGGGAAGGGAGGGTGGGGGGCACGCGGCGGCTCCTGCTCTTGGAATGCAGGGAGTGATGAGAAACAGGGCTGCAAACCTGAACCTCAGGTGAGCCAGGATCTCCTGTATTTAATTAGAAAATATTCGCTGTGTCTGGCGGGCAGAAACGCGCGGATTTGGGGCTGCCCCTTTGGGGGAAGAGCCTGGGCCTGCCCTGCTCACGGCCGGTTTACACCAGAGCCAACTCCCTGCTCTAAGCAGAGTTCCTCCTTCTCAAGGCACAGCACTGAGGCAGAAATGCCCCTGCAAATGGGGCCAGCACTGATCCTTCCGTTCTGCTCAGGAACAGCAGGATGGTAATGGAAAAGGGAGCATCCCAGCAAATGTGCATTGTATTCCATATGTAAGTGCTTATTGTTCCTCAGCGAAGGAGCGGCTGCAACGCTGTAGGGCTGTCTTGAGCATTCACTCAACATTCTCTGCACTGAATGGCCCTGTCCAAACCTCTCCTCTGGATCCCTTTTGTCTGCTGATGGTTTTTATGGGAGCTGAATGCAGGAGTTGAAGTCTGTCTCTCTGCAAAGTGAGCAGGAGCAGCACCACGGAGGCAGAATCAGCCCTGTTAAGGTTTTGTGAGCTACAGAGCTCAGTGCCCAGGGAGACAACTGTGGCAAGTGGCAAAACAAAGAAACCAGAAACCTCACCTGCATTTCTGATAAATACACAGGCAGAAGACACTGAGATCTCCCTTTCACTAACATTTATTTTCCAGTGATTTCATGTGTTTTCTCTTTTAGCAACACAGGCCAGCAGCCTGTCCAGACCCCCGAGCCCACGCCAGCCCACCTGCCCTGCTACAGGTAACCCAGCAGAGAATGCAAAAAGCTACTGGATCAAATCATTGCATTAAAACTGTTTAATTTAGTTACTGCATGACCCACTTGGTCTTCCAGACTGGGGGCTGAGACACAGATCGAGGGTGCAGTGTTGGGTGTGGAGAGCAGACCCTTCTCGGGAGGTTTGCGGGGCCTGTACTGGGAGAGTTTATCTGAATAATTCTCAGCAGCCAGAAGGGAAGAGCCAGATTCTCAGCTGATGTAAAACTATGCAGCACCACTAATTTCGGGAGAGTTCTGTTGATTCCCAGTAACTGAGGAACAGCTCAATAGGTCTGTAATAATAAAGACTGATGAAAAGCCCCTGAAAGGAGTAACACTAATGTGTGACTGCTCACATAAACACCAGTTCAATGACAAGGCTTTTCTGCCTAAGAACTAGTCTGTGTCTTCAGGTTTCATGATAAGTACTAGTCTTTTGTCCTTAAATAATAATTTTCAGCTGGAGAATGGCAAAGTGACTTGTTCTAACACCAACAGAGATTCAGTAGTAGACTTCTCAATGGGATTTGTGTCATGTCCTATTCCCTCATCACCTTCCCATGCTGCCTCTTCTCTTTCAGGGTATGAAAAGGGATGGGGAAAGCAGGGCAGAAAAGATGTGCAGGCAGAAATTCCTTTTATTCTGTGGGTAGTAACTCGCTGCTATCATACAAAGATAATGACTTTCATTAATCTTCTGTAGGTCTTTAATCAAAGGGTTTTTTCACTCTACACAGAGGCACTACTTAAATGCTACTAAATGTTAAATAAAAATGAGAATTCTTGATATCAGATACACAAAAATGGTGTGAGAGGGAGCACTGTGCAGCACAGTACCTACAGCACTAGAGGTGAGTCTGCTGCTGAGGAAGTTTCCAGCCACCATTTCCATGCAGGCTTTGACCCCACTTGTTTTCATGTCTAACTCCTTTCCAATCTCACAAATTTCCACTGAAACAAAGCCTTTCAAAGGTGCCAGAGGGAAGCAGGGGCCTCACACCTATTGGCAGATCCGTGCACCTAACACCCTTTGGCTTTTTTCCCCCTCTCTTTTAACATAAAGGCTGAGTACTCCATTAGTTGAACAACTGGGAAGAAACGACAGGGAACTAACAGGAGAGTAACACTGTATTTTCTGTTTGTTTTCCTCCCTTGCAGTGGTGCTAATTAGAGGAGTTCTTGATATGGAGCTTGGGGAATGCTGATGAGAAGAACACAAAAGGCGGGAGTACCTCTTCTGTAGAGCCCTGGATGCACCCAAACCCAGGATCCTCTGGATTGTCACTGCCCTGGTCTCCCACACTCTCTCTGTATTTGGGATACTATGGCACTTGATTTGTGGTGCAGACCAGCCTTTCTGATACCTAAACCCTCACTTAGGGGTGAGCAATATCACATTAACTCACAGCTTATCGTGGCAAAATATGTTTTCAAGCAGAAATACCAAAACAGCTTGGTAGAGGTGGGAAGGGAGGCAGGAATTAGGTGGGGATGTGTCTTTAGAGGGGACTTGGGCTCTGTGCTGCCTCACAGGGCATGGGCTGCCTTGGGTGGGAGTCGTTACTCACCATTCTTCCTGCAAAAAGAAATTTGGGAAAGTTCCTCCCTCCCTGGAACCTGCTGGTTCCAGCTCTTTGGGCAGGCCAGCCTCAGATGTTGGGAAAAAGGGAGACACTGCCTTAACTTCCCAAATGCCACCAACAACAATCTTTCCTTCAAAGACTTCCACCCCCTCTTGGGCTCGGGAAGGGGTCATGGGGATGGAGGCTGTGAGGGTAGGATGGCACCTCTTTCCCATTCACCAAGGTTTGATTCTCTTTATGAGCATGATCCGCCAATCCGTAATCAAGGGTTAATTTCACAGCTCACTGCTTCATCTAGCATAATATCCATTCAGACTAATTAAATCTGTCTAATAATGTGAGTGTCTTTGTCTTTGTTCTTTCCATTCTTTGTTTTACACCCTTCACATCTCATCTCCAGAACTACACGCCATCACACTCTGCTTGACAAGCAGAATCCATCCCTAAAATTAAAACATTCCTGACCTATCTGCGATGACAAGGCAAGCAAGCTTCACAGCGCTGCGGCCCATGAAGGGAGCTGACACATTTGTTTTTAATTTCAAAAGAGTAGAAAGTGAAGATCTGACCCTGTCAATCAGGCCCTGTGACAAGTTTAATCATTGCTGCCCCACAAAAATCACGGCTAAATAGGAATGCAAATAATGTATCACAGGGCTCTTATAAATGCTAATCAAGGAGAAGTAATCAACTGACAATTTCACTGATCTCCTTTCTGAAGAAGTCAGTCAACGCACTGTCTCTGGACCACAAAGAGAAGAAAAGACAAAAGGCATAGATGCCGTTTCCCAAAAAAACCTATCCTTTTTCAGGGCTTTCTTTTTCTTTTTCATAGAGAAAAACAGAGAATTCGCTCTTTTTGATCCTCCACCGAACTTTAAAGCAAAGCTGTTTCTCAGGAACTTGAACAGTTATATGTCAAGTGTACTTTATTAACAGTACCCTCCCAACCCAGAGACAGCACTTGGAAACTTCTGCTAAAATAAAAATCTTCATTTGTCTTTGTCATTCATCCATCTTCAAAATTCTTCTCCGTCTTAACAGCTTCTGTCCTCTACGGGCAATATATTTAGTGATATATGAAGTTTTACAAGTGGAAAGCTAATAGTTGAGCTCACATTTTTTTTTCTAGCAGCTCCCCTCCTCCCAAACTGAAAAAAGAAATATCTTGCTTGGGATTTATTTCAGTGCAAAGGCTTTCTTCAGCACCAGGGTTTTAAAACCGCCTATCCTGTTATGACCTCTTGACTGTGTGGTGAGGAGCAGACAGCGCAGGCGCAATGCCAGGCTTCCTCTCACCAATTCTGCATGGCAGAAAGTTGGGACTTCACCTGTGTGTGGAGTAGAGGGGGGCCCAGGACAGGCAGATGCCCAGGCCCTGTGATGTTATTTACTGTGATCCTCTCACTGGTTTGCTGTGGTGAGCTGTGGTGGGTCCTGACAGGGCCCATCCAGCCTCAGAGTCACTGCACTGGCACCAAACAAAAGGAGATGGTTTGGCCAGTGAAACTCAAGGCAGGGAGACTGAAGTAGTATAAAGGCTGCTGTAAGAGCTAAAGTTCAAAGAAGCTGGTGGTTTGAAGTTTGGGTGGGTTTTTTAATTGTTATGAAACTACTTTCCTACATGGAGCCAATAGATGAAATAACCTGAGGAGGGCTTCAGCAACAGAGACTTGGGCTACCAGCAGGGTTTGGGAAGAGAAATCTTCCACTGCAGCAAAATTTGGTGCTTTCCAGCCCATGGCAGTTACCATAGCAGGGATAAAGCAGCAAGAGCAGCTATGCCAAGACTTTGTCCTGGGTTGTGTTTGCAGGGCTGAGTTACAGAGCCTGGAAGGGCCGAGAGGAGCTGCTACACACGGCTGGGGAAGCTGCCCCCAAACCCCCTCCAGCCCAGACTCTGAACCACCCAGATTTACATCTGAGCAAGTTAAAATGGGAATTCAACTTGCAGCAGGATTGGGGCAGCAACAGAAGTGTCAGTGGCACTGCAGTGAGCAATGTGACCTGGAGCTTTGTCACGCGGCGTTCGCTGCCAGACGGGGATGTTCCAGCAGCAAACTCTCCATGCAGGATGAGCGTGGAGGGTGGGAGTAGAAAACAGAAAGAGAAATTGAAAAGCACTTTGCAGTTGTCATGTCACTTAGCAACAACCTTTCCTATCTCCCATCAGCACGGGTGCAGTCGAGAGCCTGCACAAAGCACAGGCACCGAAATCGGGGCTGAGAGCGAGTGTAGGAGGGCAACGAGGAGCTCCACCACCAGCTCGTCACAGAGAGCTTTCATTTATCAGTTGAGACACGTCTCACGTTGCTATCCTTGGGCTAGGGCTTCTCCTGAATAAACTCCTGGATGTAACCATCACTGATCGTGCTAGTGCAAAGTAAATTACATGAATGTTCCTGGAGGTGTAAACCAAAGTTCAGTTATTTGTTTCCAAAATGACCTCCACTGAAGTGGTCACTCTTCTGGCTGTAGCTTCACTCTCAGAGGAACACCTTTTTTTTATTTCTTACCTGCTTCAATTTCCCAGCTTCTTCCCTGTAGTATTCCCACTCTCCTCTCTCTATACATGCTGGATGTTTACAAAAATGTCCAGACTTGCAGGTCCTCAACCCCTAATACTTCTCCCAGAAGTTAACATTGTGGATCCTTCCAGATATTTCTGTCAAATGGAGAATCTGCCTGGGCTCTGATAAACAGAGGAGTAGATCTCTTCCTGCAAGGTGAAGTGGCTAAAATTAAAGATTCTGGCACAAAAAGTGAGATCTGTGGAGGTCACTTTGCAACTTCTAAGAAGGATGAAAAGTCAGGCACCTCTGTGCCTTAATTTTATCACTTTGTCCTCATTTGTTTATCTTCAAACAGTTAGGATTTAATTACTAGCTCTTCCTATACTAGCAGGGACCAGCTGGCTGGCTGAAGGGCTGGTTGTGGAGACAACACAAGGAAAATTGGGATTCAGGATTTCACTGAGCTACTACTCTGTTGCTCAGGAAAAAATGAAATGGCAGGAGCGGACCTGAAGGTCTGTTATTTCTGTGCTTGCTCTCTGAATGTAAAGCTCTGCAAAGTGTATGAAATATTACAGAAATAGAGCAATAGTATGTGCCAAATTAATAACGTGCATTATCTAGCAGCCATGCAGTGATGCTTATTGTACAAGTCTAAATCATCCTAATGGGAAGAAAAAAACCAGAATCCATCTCTTTGTGGCTGAGTTCCTCTCCTTGCAATTACAAGAAGTGACTTTTGCAGACAGAGTTGTTTGAGTTGCATTATGGCCAGCTGGGCACTGCCGAGTGACCGGAGCACAGCACTAACAACCCGGGCTCCCGGGCTCTGCTCCTGCTCTACTCCCAGAGGGTGTTGCTTAGCTTCAAGCAAGGGCAGCATGATGCCAGTGTGTCTTGTTTTGGGGTGGAGAGCAGCAGCCTGATTGTTAAACACAGCCACACACCTTCACTTTACCCAGGCATTCAGCACTCGTGAATATCTAAGAATATCACTGGTAGCAAACACATGTTCAGACCATACTGCTCACCAAGTTTGCTTTTGTCCTGCCCAGACACACACACACGCGCCCCAGCTCCAATTGGCCTTGCCAAATAGACAAGAGGCTCTTATTTTTTACAGCTGGGTTTCGTTTTTGCAGCTGCCAAGTAGCAAAGAAAAGCAACCCTGGTGATCCGGCCAGAGGAGGTGTCCGGTGATATCAAGAGGCTTCCCAGGAGGAGAACAATCACCAATTGCTGCCATCACACTGAGCCACTGCTGAGGGGAGCCCGCACAGGGTGGCACTTTATAAAGTTGTGGCTGCTCCTTGTGCTCAGCCAAAAATGCAAGGAATTGTTGCAAAGGGGAGTGAGGCTTTGGCACCATAAGGATCTCTTGTTTCCATCAGGGCTCAGCCCCTGCTGCTGGGCACAAGGTGAGCTCTGGTGGGCTTCACTCTGCAGGTCGAGCTGAGCAGGGCACCCTGCACACCAGAGCCTGCCCTCTGTCACTTCATACACCACCAGAATCCACAAAGGCAAACAAACGGCATTTAGCTTTGAAATGAAACCTCACCAGAGTCGCTACTGGGAGCAGCGGTCAGTTCTCCCCTCGGTGTGAGCAGGGCTCCCGTGGGTGCCTGGGGTGAACTGCTGGGGTCTGGGGCTCTTGGACCCAAAGAGGTGATCACAATGAGAAGGGTCTCACTGTTTGTTGTCTCACTTGGGCAGTCTGTGCCAGGGAAGCCTGCACAGCCCAATTATGCTGTAACACCTTCTGGACAACGAGCACAGAAACCGCCTTGGTTGTTTTCAACCAAACCCAAAACCTCATCTGAGCTGGGTAATAAGGACGGGCACAACTCACTGCAGTGGCATTGCCTGTTAAATCAGATACCTTCTTGTCTGACCTGAAAGGGGAAATTCCACACTCAAAATCCAAGTGTAGAGAGCAGCACAAGCTAGAAACGCCAGTAAATGGATGCTATTATCTTACACCAAGAATACATTAATATAGATGACCGTTACATAACACACATTAACATAGCGTAATAATATATTTACTCAATATAGGCATGTTTTGACACAGTGCAAGCTGTGTGCAGTTGCTTAGAGAATTGGGGATTGTATATTTTTACCAATATACAGAAAAACTTAATTGAAAAAAAAAGGGAAAAAAAAGAAGGATGGTTTTGGGGGTACTTTGGTGCGATTCTGACAACTTGAAGTAAAATCCAGAGGAGCTTTGGCTCGTGTGTGTGGAATAATTGAGCTATCAAATGTGTGTCTGTCAGATGTCAGTCATTGAACTGCACCTCAGCTGCACGTGATGAATTGCACGACGAGCCAAAGGCTATCATCTCCAATCTCCGTGTGTCTGAGCTGGGTGATCCGTGCTGGAGCAGGGATGGATCCTGCAAAGGGCCTCCATGGTGCTGCAAGGGCCAGGCCCTGCTCCTGGTGACTAAAGCACAACTGTTCTGTGTCATTTAGGGACTCGATCTCCTTAGCTCTGATCTTTGTGTTCCAAATCAAATGGAAGAACAAAACAATCACAGAAAAATTAAGACTCTCCTCTGTTGTCCTATGGGAAACTCATTTATTGTAAAACTCTGCCGCTAGAACACAAGTTTGATTGTAGCCATATGAAAATTGAAGTGGAACTTAAATGAAAGAATATTATGTGATAACAGAAAAAAACCCCAAAAGCAACCAAACAAAAGCAACCAACCAAAAAAAAAAAGAGACAGTAAAAAAGCAAAACCAGTGGAAAAATAACCTCTGCATTTCATAAATCCAGCTATGTTCATTACTGCTTTCCTATCACACCAAACTTTACATTGCAAATGCATCTTCAAAGCCTGGAGTCCCTTTCCACAAGGAGCTGCCTGGTGCCAGCCAGCTGCACTGCACAGTGGTGCTGGTGAGGGCTTCAAGGATCCTGCTTTTCCATAAGTAACAGGTTCCATTCTCCTGAATTCCCAGGTCAAGTGACCAATCTGATCTGCAGATTTTAAGTCATAAATAGCCCAGAATATTGGCATGCCTCAAACAAATGCTTTATCAAAACAATACACCAAAAGCAATCTCGTTCTGTTTTTTCCTTTTACTTTAAACTGATTAGAAAGTTGGTTCTGTAGTTGATTAAGTTCTGCAGAAATTGGGCTTGTGATGAATCATTAAACAAAGACATTTTTTGTACAGCAGTAAAGTCTCAAATGATTAATTAAGGGCACAATGCCAAAACAAGTGTCTTTGTTTAAAACGCAGTGGACAAGACAGGCTTGGGAAAGTTGATGTCTTAAGTAGACGCCACAACATGTTTTTAATTATGTTCAGGAAGAAGAACAAGAATGGGAATTGCCAACTGTTTGGAAAGATAATTTTTTTTTTTTAGAAGAAAGATTAGAATAAAAAATAACAAACAGAGCATTATTGATTTAACACAAATGCCATTTGTTGGGCCTTTTGTAATTTCCTTATTAGTGTCATCATTCTGGAGTTCATATGCTCCCTTCTGTTATAGCATTTGGCACACATTCAGCTCCCAGCAATATGATACAGTAAACATTCAGTGACTGCTCATATTAAAATGTTTTATTTGTTGTAACTCTACCGATGATCAGGCAGTGCAAGTCCTACATCACCCCGGCTGTGGGGTGGGACCGGCCCCCAGCCGTGCCCACGGGAACAGCACAACATTCCTGCAGCTCCAGCTCCCCGTGGCCCCTCCTCAGGAGGGGAGGCACTGCTCACCTGACACAGGCACAAGCTCCAGTCAGTGGCTGTTCACATCGCCCCCTTCCCAGCACCGCTTTGTTGGTGTATTTGGGGACTTCCCAAATATTTTTTTTGGACTTGATTTTATAGGAGTTTTTTGTGCGAGTTTTATTCAAAAGATTATTTCAAACTTGTTTCAACAATCACTGACATCACTGGTCCTGTGCTTTCAGGTATGGAAAATTATTTTGGGTACTTTGGTAGAAAGGAATCACAGAATTATTTAGGATGGAAAAGACCTCCCAGACCATTGAGTCCAACCTGTGTCTGCACCTTGTCACTGGGTGCCACATCCAGTCATTCCTCGGACACCTCCAGGGCTGGTGACTCCATCACCTCCCCGGGCAGCCCCTGCCAAGGCCTGACCACCCTTTCCATGAAGAAATTCCTCCTGGTGTCCAGCCTGAACCGCCCTGGCACAGCCTGAGGCCGTGTCCTCTCATCCTGGCACCACTTGCCTGGAAGGAGACCAAACCCCACCTCACTACAACCTCCAGGAGAAAGCTTAAGAAGCTTGGAAGGAATTTTGTCCAAAAATCAGGTTTCTCTCAGTGAGAGGTAAAGAAAGCAGTAGCAATGACAAGAGCGTTGACCATGGGGATTTACATATAGCAAGTCTGACACAAGGAGCTCTGAAGATGTCCCAGAAAACTCTGTGGTTGCTCTCTCTGAGTGTCCAATTGCTGCCAGAACCTGCAAACAAGGCCAGGCTGGCTGCAGTCTGACACAGGCCGCAGAAATGTCTTCTTTCCCCATGTCAAATGCTCTGAGAGCCTTTGTTAATGGGCAACTCCTTTATTTCCTAAGAGTCTCACTCTCTCCTTGATCTTTATGCAAACCTCCCAGGGTCCTCAGCCCTGGGGATCACAGGGGGAGCATGCCCTTAATGCTCTGGTTGTAATTAAACACATAATTTGGCCCTTTCCACAGAAGGGGCTCTGACACCTCTGGGGTGGCCGTGTGACCTCACCAGCCTCCTCATCTGTCCTGCCAGGAATGGCACACGTGTAGGCATGGACCAGGCTGGGATGACACGGCCAACGAGTGGAACTACACACTGCTCCTCAGCCTTGCTAGGACCAGATTTACATATTAACACCTCCCATTAACACCTCCCAGCCTTAATGAGACAGAGCCATGAGCGTCTTCAACCTGAGAAAATAGGAGAGCAGACATCTCAATTTTCTTTTCAGTCCTCCTGCTTATGTGGGGATCCAGGATTAAAATTAATGGATAATTATTTCTAGTGAACACACCATTAATTTACCTGTGGGGTCTGTGACAGAGGGGAAGTTTTTGACTTGGATTTCTTTTGAAAACAGAGCCAGGGGCATTGCTGGTGAAGAAGCACGGGAGAGGCTGGGCTGCGGAATGCAGTGGCTATGGAGTGATTTAGCTCAGGACAGCAGCTGAAAGCCAAATCTGCCACCAAATCTCTCTCTGAGGCCCAGGCCTGCCCTGGGTATCCACTCAATGCTCAATGCTCAGAGTAAACACAATAACTATTCAGATGCAGCAAGTTGTCAAATCTATATGGATGCTATAAAACTTGTAAGGATCCCCTTAGGCAATAATAAGAGCTGTGTGTGTAAATTCTGAGCACAACAAAGCAGAATAGATCCTAATGGGCCTCGGGAAAAGCAAAGAAAACATAGGTGGCATCTAGAGCAAAAAACAGATGTGCACAAACCCCCTAAAATGTCTTCTGTCTTCTAATATTTCTGCCCACCTTCAAGTTCCTTAAACTGCTCGAGGAGGTGCTGGGGTTTGCACCAGAGGCCTGAGAGCCCCGAGCCCCCCGGCCATGGGTGCCCAGCATGGCTGGCATGGGGTGTTCACGGGAGAGATCCACCTCTACGGCTCCTTCCAGGTGCAAAGGTGGCAGGTCCTAAAGGAACTTTCCAAAAGAAGTAGCTGATGGAAAGCATAACCGTCATAACCTTCTAAAGTACTACTGAAGTGAGGAAATGGTGGATGGAAAGATAAATCCACCAGAACTTAACTAAAAACACTGAACCATTTCTGCTGCTTTGACTGACTTTGTGAAGATAACACAATTAAAATAATTAAACCCTTAAAATGCAGATAAGAAAAACAAAAATTCTGCATGATTTTTTTTTATTTGGCCTTACAAGAAATGGTAACACTAAGTTTTTTCCCTTATATTTAATGCCTAAAAAAGAGTCAAACAGCATTAGAAAAAGGTTTTTTTCATGACCTTGGAAAACAGGACTAAGCTAATCTTGGGACAGTGCTTCCCACTATACGACCATGGGAAGCAACCATGGGACCCCAAACTTTGGTTTCTATTGCTTGCAGAAGAGACAAAAGGGTTTCAGCAATGAATCCTCAGCAGGTTTTCCAGTGCAGCTCATCCTGCCCCTGGGGAAGCACCTGTGACAACAAACCCGAAGGAATCAGGAATGAATCCCACAGGAGCACAGGACTAATCCAATGCCCAGGGAACATGGAGAAAGGATCCTGCTGGGTGCTGTGTCCCTGCTGCTCCTGCGGAGCCCAGCACAAGCCAAAGGTGCTCCCGGTCTCATAACGCGTCTTCCTTTGAAAGCCAAATGCTCTTTCTAGCAGGTTTTGTTCATGAGTTCTATGCTTAGCCATCAAACACCTCTTTTAAGTTGACTGCTCTTGGTTTTAGTCACCCCACACCAGCCCTCAAGCGCGGCCTGAAGAGAGAGCTGGGAAGTGTTTGGCTGCAGCACCACAGCAGCTGGAGGCCTCTCAGGGTGACCCTTGCTAAATGATGCACCCACCAGCAGGAAATTTAACAGGAGCTATTCCTGTGCATCTGAGCAAGTCCTATCCACTGCTTTATTCAGCTCTTAAAAGCAGGAAGATTTCCAGGCTTCTCTTTATAGAGCCACTTAACATGTTGGTTTGCTGTGGCCTCGTGTGAACCCCTACAATTGAACCACAATAAACTCTGTTCCTCCTCCCTGTTCCTACAGAGAACTATTTGCC
Organism: Atrichornis clamosus; assembly: GCA_013400975.1. NCBI lineage: Eukaryota > Metazoa > Chordata > Aves > Passeriformes > Menuridae > Atrichornis > Atrichornis clamosus. Next base: position 183,712 of record WBMZ01003466.1, on the reverse strand, counting down.
TTTTCAAATGGAAGTCTGAAAATAAGCGAGCCAGCAGGTTGGGAGCCTCAGCCATCTGAAGGTATTTACAGTGGTTGCTGTCTTTGAAGGCAGAAATGTCCCATCAGAGACAAAAATAGCTAAGGGGACCTGCAGCTCACAGAAAGGTGTTTTCCCCTCATGGGAACAGAATCATTAACTTGAAATAAGTCGTCCTTAATCTCCTGAGCTGTGCAAACAAACAAACAGATAGAAAAAAACCAGCGGAATGTTTTCCCTCTGCCTTTCAAAAGCACAAACAAAGGCTCGTTTGCCAGATGGACGCTTTCAGAGCTCGAGCAAAGGCTGATCACTCAGCAATATTTCCTGACGGGGTACGGGGGAGTTTGCTCAGAAGCTTCGTGGTAGTTTAAGATATTCCAAGATGCTCTAGCACAGCGTCTGCCTTCCAGCCCTTTTAGAGAGGAGTTTTATAGCTTTGACAATAAACTGCAGGATTGTATTCGGGATGCTGCAGTGCCCAGGCGTGTGAGTGGGAATGGAGGAGTCCATTAAAAAAAAAGAAAAAACCCAAAATTCCTAGTACTTGTTCTGCTGTAAAACGTACAAATGGCATCACAGAATCACCAGGTTCTTTAGGTTGGAAAACGTATCCAAAACCATCGAGTCCAACCTGTGACTGATCTCAACCCAGAGCACTGAGTGCCACATCCAGGCCTTCCTTGGACACCTCCAGGGATGGGGACTCCACCATCTCCCTGGGCAGTTCCAGTGCCTGACCACCCTTTCCAGGAAGAAATTCCTCCCAATGTCCAACCTGACCCTCCTCTGGCACTGTTTGAGGCCGTTCCCTCTTGTCCTGTTCCTTGTTCCCTGGGACCTCCACTTTGCCACAACCTCTCCTGCATTTTAAATCCAAATTACACTTTTATTGCAATCTCTTTGGACTGCATTAGGCTCTGGTTGTGGTCGGGACTCCACCACACTGACCAGGAACACCAAGCTGGGTAACAGTGCAGGGGTGCTCTACCAACATAGAGAACTTCTAATAACGATTTTGCAAGGCTCCGTGGCAGCACTTGGTTCTCACCAAACAATGTAGATATAAACTAGCATTCATAATTTAAAGGAGTCCTTTCTCTGCACCCCAGCAACACGAGCCGGATGCAGAACGAAAAGGGAAGACTTTCTCCGGATACAGAGAGGATCAAGCAGAATCTCATTAAGGACCACTTCAAAGATCAGTTCTTCATTTCCATACAAACAAGTTTAAATTATCTTGTGTGAATCTGCTGTTAGCTGTTGCACTGTTCCATTATGCATGATTCTTGACTGCTTGTATCGTGCAAATCTGCACAGGGCTCCATTAGTGATTTTCAGTGTTATGCTAAAGCTTGCAAGTGGTCATGTTATTAGGTTAAAGTACTATATTTTGCATATTTATTCTGCCTTACCACATTTATTACTTCTGATACTGGCCAAGCAGAATTTTGCATGCATTTGACCACCTACTTTGCATGGCTTGTGTGTGACTGCCACTACAACCATGGACAGCTGAGACAGGACTGGCTCTTTGCTCCCACTTTCACTGTGGTTTTGATCCACTTCTGGAAAAAACACGATTCCTGCAGAGAGGCACTGTGGATCTATCAGACTGCATCTACAAAATTAATCCTTTTAAATAACTGAAAATAAACTATGTGACAAATTTCATTACGGCATAAATTATTGCCTTTATTACAAAGGATTTGTTTTTACACTTTGGTAATATAAAGAAGCTTTTCCTGGGATTTTTCATCTATAAAAATAAAAATGCTATCATCTGGTTTGCAGGTCTTCATATTTGTCTTACTTCTGGGAAGCACCATATTATTAACTTTCATGGAATACATTCCGTTCTCAAATTACTGAAATCATCTTGCTCGCTCCGGGGATATTTGTATTAGGAAAGAGACTTGTTACAAAACTCAGGAACAGATCTGGTGTGTTACAAAGACAAATATATCATTCATTATACTTCTGAAAATAATTCACCTTTTACATATTGGTTATTTTGCAAATCTTTGAGTCATGGATGAATGCTCAGGGGATGCAGAGGTAGAATATGGGCAGCATAATTCAGATGTGCCTAAAATCTTCCTGGTGAGACGTGAACAGGTGCTTTGGGTAGGGGTTTTTTTAATTGAAGGACAATATCTAAAAGGCAACAGTATTTCCTTCTGCTTCCCAGACTGGGCATTCCTTTAAAAAATAATGGTGAATTGGCCAATCACTGAGTGACAGCACCTAGTTGAAACCACGACTGAAAGTGCTCCTGCCAGCCCTTTCCAGCTCTGGGGAAACATGCTGGGAACTTCCACAGGAATTCCTGCTGCTCGGTCCCACCCCGCTGTGTGCTGCACCAGGCAGAGGCCTGGAAAGTTTGGAATGCTGTGTCCACTTTTGGGCTCCTCAACACAAGAGAGACCTGGAGCTCCTGGAGTGGGTCCAGTGGAGGCTGCGAGGATGAGGAGGGGCCTGGAGCCTCTCCCTGCCCAGGAAAGGCTGAGGGAGCTGGGGCTGTGCAGCCCCCAGAGCCGCCCCCGCTGAGAGGGGCCCTCACCCCTGGGTGTCCCTGTGTGGAGGGAGGGGTCAGGGATGGACCAGGATCTGCTCCAGGGGCTGGAATGGCACAGGAGGAACGGGCAGGAGCTGATCCCGGGGAGTTCCACAGGACTGGAGGCAGAACTTCTTCCCTGTGAGCATTGAACAGATTGTCCAGAGAGGCTGTGGAGTCTCCTCACCGGGGTTATTCCAGAACCACCTGGACACAGTCCTCACCTGTGTGGAAACAGGGGATGCAGGACAGCACCGAAATAACAGGAATAATATTCAGTGTCTGAACAGACACTTCTGAAAGGCTTATTGTGCTGAGATGCAGCTGAACCAAAACACTTTTTCCAAATAGTTTTGAAGATGCCAAGTGATTGACATCTGAAACTAAATCAAGAGCCACGGTTTGAAAGAAATCCCTTTTTCTTTTTTTCAAGAGGGCCCAAATGTAATCCCTGAATATCAGCCTACCAATCCATCTGCTGCCTCTGTTTGGGGCTATTCAAATCTATATCCAAAATTTTAGGCTTCATCTGATCTCTGATAATAGATTGTCAGCTCTGATGTTTTATCCTCATAAATTGCAGGCTGACACACATTCTTTCTCAGGTAGTTCATTCATCTTACAGCATTTTGTGCTTCTAATTTGTCATTTTTCCTCCTGCATCCCCACTGACCACAAATTACAGATGGTATCTCATCATGGGGCACCATAACAACAATAACAGCCTCAACAAAATAGTCAGGATCTGATCCTGAGTGATCCTCAAGGCCTTCAATTTCCATTGATGCATGTGGGAGCTGAGACCCAACATCTCACATGCAGCACCCCACAAGGTGCCAAGGGATCCCTGTTGTGGGTCCAGGGTCCCTTTGATCCACGAGGATTGGGAAATGTGTGTCCTGCTGGGCAGTGTTCTCATCACCTGTGTCACTGCAGTGCCTTGGGGAAGGTGCCCCCGTGCTGGGTGCTGGACAAAGCAGGGATGGCTTCAGTGCCAAAAAACTCACTGTCAAAGTGTAAAACTGGGGACCACAAAGGGCCACAACAAGAATACTCGAAATCGATGAAATGACACACACAGCAGGAAAGGTTGAGGTCTCAGCAGAGCAGAAGTTTAACCATTACTAGGCTGAACTAGCTATTTTCACAGTTTTCTTTTTTACTTTCTACTTAGCTGCAGCTTTAAGAAATGAATTAATTTTCTGCAGCACTCTCCTTTTTTCCTCTGCCAGCCAGGTTTTCAGATAACCCTGCTGAAGTTAAAGAGGGGTTAATAAAAGTGATCCAAGTTTGAAGATATTGCCAATTTGCATGGCAGACTGGGTGTGGGTAACAAAGTTTCTCTCATCTGTGAACTGGCAGGGATAGAAAGGAGGTTCGAGCTGTCCACACACCTCTGTGCACTGCTCTCCAAAGCATCAGAGGATTTTGTTCTTAAAAAGGTAACAAATTCCTGGCAGGTTTTTGTACCTGCAGCGACTGTGGAGCCAACACCATCCCATGTGCAGATGCAATTAATTAGCTCCATTTACAGTCCCTGCAGCTGTGTGTGTACAGGCACAACAGGAGAGCACCAGCTCCTTCCTGCGTGTTGTCTCCCCATTTTCAAGTGTCTGCAGACACCTGTCCCTCCACCCTCACCTTTTGTGACATTCTAATGTGCAGCTGCTGAAATATTAAAGTAAAAACTGTCTGTGTTATGTTTTTAAGGCATCTGGCTTCTTTTCTTTCATCTCTCAACAGATTTTAACATTAATCAAGAGCATAAATGCTCCAAAAAAATTCTTTTCCTGGCACAAAGTCTGTGGCAGGTGATGAGGGGCTGGGCGGAGAGGGCATCCATTAACCCCCATCCACCTCCTTCCCTCCAAAACCCCAACGCTCCCAAGGAGTTAAATCCACAACCTCCCTCCACTACGCTGAAGAAAATAGATGTGATTTTCTTTACAAAAGAGCATTTCATTTAGGGAGAGAAAGAAAAAGGAAAGGCAGAGTTAACATAGCCATTATTCTCCATCTCAGGGAAAGCAAATCCTATTTTGCCTGTCATTACAGTAGGTAGAAAAATCCTTTCATCCAGTCATTAGTTGTAAACATTCCCGCACCGCCTGGGACCAGGCCTCTGTTTCCCATCCCGTGCCGAAGCCATTTTCTAATACTAATGTTTTATACACACATCTCAGATACATTGCAAGCTCCCCCAACCCCAAAGGCAACGGGGCATTCGTTTATACTAAATCAGAAGTGTCACCCTTGGCAACCTGCAGCACTGAAACATTTATTCGGCTTCACATTGCTGGCACTTAGAATTATTTCTTTCATGCCTGATAGCCGAATTACAATATGGCAGGTTTCCCCGGAGCCACTGGATCATTAGTGCCAGCTCACAACATACTTTCAACTGATCTGGCATTTCATGTACAGCTGCCAATCAAGAGGTGGGGGATGCAAATGAGGGTGGGCCATTGGTGTTCAATTACTGTACAGCGAGCGCGGCGCAGCTCCGCTTAATGACTGGCAGTTGTTTTGCTGAGTGGAGGAAGAGCAGAGAACAGAGGCAGGAATTCCCTCCGGGAAGCCGGTTGTGAGTGCAAGAAGTTTTTACATTTGATTTCCATATTTATTCTTTTTTTTTTTTTTTCCCCTTCTTCCCCCCCCTCTGTGTGTTTCTAAACACGAGGCCGAAAAAATACTTAGCGCAGCTTGTTTTACAAATACACAGCCTTGTCAGTTCAGTCGATTGCCAAGGCCGCATCAGCAGAAGATTAGGTTTCTTTTTTATTATTTTTTTTATTTCCTTTCCCCTTTCTCTTCAAAATATATGCCTCTGCTCAGAAAGGCCCAAGCTGTTTCAGCCTTGAGGGAGGTTTAAGCTCTATGGGATCAGTTATTACAGCCCATTTCGGTGATTTTTGCTGTCCTTTTCGCACACAAGAAATATGATGGCAACCTTTCCACGACACACATCTTACACCATTTGTGAGCTCTTTCTGTCATGAAATACCTCTTGGAGGCCCAGATCTGCAGGGGTCAGTGGCGGAGAAGGATGAAAAACAACAGCAATCCTACAAAATCAGGAATTCTGCCTAATGTGTGGATGTGTTACTGTGGGCAGCACGGCTCGCGGCGCTGGGCCCTGCAGGGATGTGTCACGCCAGAAAAACCCAGGCAAACAAAGTATGACAGAAGGGTAGGGCTTTCCTTCCCCCTCGCCAGATATCCAAGTTCAAGGAACAGAATGATACTCAGCAATTTCAGATGGGTTTTAGCCTGCACGGGAGCATCCATCACAGCGCAATCTCGAAGTGAAACTTATGATGCACGGAAACACAAAACCCCACGCAAGCCGTACCTGTGTGACCCCAAATAAACGTGGTTTGCTCCCACCAGCTGCTGATGCAGGTCTGTGTGGGGCTGAGCCCTGACACACACGCTCTGCACCGGGGGTTTCTGACAGAAATCCTGTCCAAGTGGCCAATGGCTCACTCTGTGCCAAATGGTCACTGCTAAGGTCACACCACAGTGACACAGAGGGACAGAGGGCAGCAACAGACACTGACGGGCGGCTCAGATCTGGGTCCTCAAGGGTTTGGTGCTCACTCTCCTCTGAGATCTGGTCTGTGCCCACCAGGGCCCTCTTGGACCCCAGCAGCAGCTCCTGCTCGTGGTCCCACCCGGCTCCCTGGGGCCGGGCATGGATTTCCTGCCCTTAACAGCCCCCAGGGTTCAAATATGGTCACCAGAGACAGGACCAAACCCAGGGCATCAGAGTCTTGGGTTTTCCCCATGTGTGGAAAAGCAGAGAGATTTTAATTTGATTCTGTTTTAATGACTACCACTCCACAGTCTGGGCTAGTGTAAGACTACGGACAACATGGATCTGTGCCTGGTCTGCCACAGCAGCTCTGGGAATGCACAGGAGGGTGATCAAGCCCTGGGACTGGAAATTTCATCATGATACTTTGCTGGAAATGAAGGACTTCTTATAAATGTCAAGAACATTGAATCTATACCTGTTAAAATATAATTAAAAAATGAAGTAGTTCTTATGTCTGCACAGGAGCTACTTTTTAATGTTAATCACTGAGTTGCATTTAAAATCCTTTAAAAACAGGAAATTATGTGAATGACTAAATGCCTTTGTTGTTCTTTAGTTATTAAAGCACAGCAGAAGCCAATTAGGCTTGTTTTTCTCAATGCTAAGTAATAAAGTGGAATGCTCCTTTTTTTTCTATAACCAGACTGCAATCCTCCACAGCAGGGCCTGATAGAAAACCATCCCAGAAATCACTGATTCTGCATCCATGAAAATTCTTTCTGTGATTGCTCCAAATGCACAATCTCTTGGATCTGAGAATTGAATCACAGGAAGAAAAAGTCATTTATGCTTGGCCCTGACATTATATTCTTAACTTTAGGGGTTATTTTGGAAATAATCTTCCATGGTGCTGTCCACTCCTAAATGACTTATCTTTCATGAACTGATTTCTCTGCCCCTGGAGAAATAAGTGTTTTTCCCCTCAGGAAGGAGGCAAGAGAATTCTGCTGCTGCTCCTGGTCTGTGTAGGATGGCAATCGATGCCTCAATCCTTACAGAATAATTCCAAAAGACAAACTTGGTCATACTTTAGTGATAAGGAGAAAGGTGCTTTACTGAATATACTTGTGTGTGAAAGAACAGCCTGACACAGCACGAAAAATAGAAAAACAACCCTGATGGGTTAATTTGGGATGGCAGGGCAGCTGTCAGGGCTCGACTGGGTTGAGGATGGAGGTTGGTGCATGGTCCAGTAGCCACGCTACTGGGGTCAGATCCAGTGCTGGTGAGGTGATGGCCCCACAATGCAATCCCTGCACGTCACACACACGCCCCAAAGCCAGCCCCTGGGCTTAAAACTGGAATGTTCCCCTGTGCCAGAAGCAAAAATACATCTGTGGAACACTCCCTAGAGACCAAGACCTCAAATTTCCTTGTATAAGCTTAAATGTAGGTCCCTGAACTAGTCTGATCTATCCAGTGCATCATTCTACAAAGCATAGCCAGTAATACTTTTAAAATTTGTACTTATGTAGCAGTTCTTGCTCAGTGGGCTCAGGATATCTCACAGCCTGTTATTGACAATGCTTCCCTCAGGTATTTGTTACCAACATAACAAGGCTCTCTCTGGACGGCAATGTCTTGATTTCTGACACACAACGCTGTCCGCTGCAATTGCGTTTCTCCCAAAGAAAACTCTGCTGTTGGAAATGTTTCTATTGCACCTCGATGACATTTCCTTTGCAATTAGCAATTTTCGGGTCAGACCGAAGTACAGACCACGAGTGAGCTGGCTGACTGCAGAGCAAGTTACACCCACAGCAGAGTTCAGATCTCTGCTGAAATGAGAGGATAAAACAGGGTTGGGGTGACCCTCCCAGATTTAACTCCTGGGCCACTTTAGCTTTTCTTGTGCTTCTGTGCCTCACTAGAATTTTTCTCCTGGTTTCTCACACTGGTGAGGAACAAATTATGAATGTGTAAAATCCTGAAGTTTTTCCTAAAGCAAAACTCTTGTTTCCTGGCCAGTCCTGAGTGGGTTCAACATGCTCTGTACTGTCCAGCACAGGTAGAGCAAAAACAGGGATTCAAGGCTCCAGAGCAGCAGAGACACTCACTTAACCAGACCAGGGTTGGCATTTAGAATTGGAATTTAAAATGTACTAAGAAGAACTTCCCAATAAAACTTATCAGCTTTAACTCCTGTCGTGACACTCCCATTTGAGCCAACCACTCAAATATGAAGGAAAAGTCTGTAATGCCTGTTAGACCTGCTTGCTCTGAGAGGGGCAAAAAGATGGCCAAGATTAAAACAACAATAATTTAAAAAAATTCCAGGATTGAAAAAGAAGCCTAAAAATATGATTTAAAAAATCAGAAAAGAGACCATATATGCAGAAATATCATTTTTTAGTCAGAATTTCATGTTTGCAGTATCATGACATGAATGTGTTGGGAGAAATATCTCACCCTCAGAGCTTAGGGTTATTGGTAACATATTGAATACATTGATTATTTTCATCCAGATGATATCAGTAGTTGGGCAATTGCAATCCTTAAAACTTAAGAAAATGCTTTGTTCAGTTATTCTCTTCCCCGCAGTGTCTCCCTTTTTGTTACAAGATCCAATTTTCAGCAACACACAGATGCAGAAAAACGACAAGCCTTGCAAAAGAGAGCTGGGAACACCCTCCCCGTTAGAGGGTATGAAAACTGTGCTAAATGAATGCCTGAATCAATGGCCATTGTGTTGGTCATTTGCTGCTCTTTTTACTGCCTTTGTGCTTCCTGTGCCCTGGAAGCTGCACAAACAACTCAGGTGTGCAAATGAGATTGTAGGCAGGAAGGTTTGGGGTTTTTCTCAGTTACTTTAGACTTTAATTTTTTCACGAGTCTCTTGTGTCTAGTTTTGTTTATAATGCCTTGTGGCAGATCCTATTTGTGACTTATCATTTTAAAGCAGTTTTTGTATTTCATCTCTGTAGAATTCCCTCTGGAGGATGCTACTAAGGAGGCTAATCATGCCAACAAAGCCTTGTAGTAGAGGAACTCGGGAAAAGAAGCAGATTATGTTATTGCACATCTGCAGGAATGTCAAATTCACCTGGGCTGCCACAATACATGTCCTTCTCTTCTCATTTTTTGCCTTTTCAGAATGGTGGAAATTATTCACAGTCACTCATACTGTACCTCACTACTCTCCCTGACATGTAGGATGAGAGAATCAGTGAGAAGACTTCGAACAGGGAACTAAAAGTGTGGTTTATGCACTTTTTGTCACAGAATCCTTTTCAGAATCTGTTGAACTGTCCAGCAGGTTGACAGTGCCGATCATGAGGCATCACACCCCAAATCTGTCAACTGATCAAATAACTGCCTGAACGCAGCAGAACACCTACCAGGATTCCAATATTCTTGTATTAAAGGATAGGGGAGATTTCCTTGTAATATGACAAAAATTTGCCATTTATTGTATGCAAACACCGACCCAGCGCTGGAGTCCGAACCCTGGCTGGTCATTTGGGTCTAATTTGCCAACAGTTACAGGACAAAAATTAAACAATTCTCCGTTGTACTTGATCACTGCAATGAAATTGTAGCTGCAGTCCCACAGCAATCTTCAAACCAAGGAGCAGCAGCTGCCGAGGAAACCCTGGGCTCTGGGACAAGTGCCCACCCACGAGAGCAGATTCGGGGTGTGCTCCTCATCCCACGACTGATTTCCAGCACGTTCCTGTCAAATCACTCACTGTGCCCACTCTGTGCCCTGCTGGGCAGGCCCAGGGCTCCTTGGGGCCTGGGCTGTGTTGTTTGAGAAGCTTTCTGGGAGGTGACTGTCACACAAATAGTATTGGCTTGGTTCAAGAATGTTTGCAAAGTGCTTCCAAGGCATGAATGAGAAATATTAAAGTGTGACCGAGAATTAGCAGCGAGTAGGAGGTGATGCTATGAGGAAACTTCGGGACACTTGACGAGTGCAAAATCCCCAACATCCAACAGCTCCCTCTGCACGTCCCTGCTGAGGGAAAATCAGGGGCTAACATCATTTCCCCTGAAGGACAGCCTGCTGCAAAAGTGTCACTCGCTCCTGACCCAGCCTCTAAAGTCAGGCTTCCTGGCAAAATGGTAGCAGAGTTAGCATATCATCTTGGGGTGTGCAGCAGTGCAGAAGGATTTGACAGCCTCCTGGATGAGTTCTCTATTTACCAACTCCTCGATACTGACAGTGTTATGAAAGGGCCAGTAAACACAGCAGTGCTCGAGTTCTGGGGCACTCTTCTTGGCAAGAAGCAGGCACTGGGGCTGAGTTTTTTGTTGAGTTAGACTCATGTCGATTCCTTCGTGCCTGCCTAACTCGGAGAGGCAGAGCCTGAAAGACTTTCTGCAAAAATGTGAAAGACCAACTCATAATAGTGTCTGAAGAGCCAGTCCTGCCAAAAATGTGTATTCAAGGAGATTCTTAGCTGGTTAAAATGGAAAAGCTTTCTGCTGGCTTACAGCAGAGAGTATCTGGTCTATCAACATTTTTTTACAGCAGAGGTCTGATATTGTGTTATCAATTAGGTTATGCCTTAAAGCAAGAATACAGAGTTAAAAAAAATTTCATATCTTGGCTTGGCTTGATTCAGCCAGGAATTTGATTTATAAGACAAACAAACAGCTCCATCTGAGTATGTTCATGCACCTTTTTTACAGGACAAGGACCTAAACCTGAACACTTATTGAATTCCTGCAACTCTTATCCTCAGAGAAAACAAGATGCAAAAGAAGAAATGATTCACAGATTAAATATTCTGTATTATTAATATTAATGCCATTCTACAAAATAACTCTCCAAGTTCTCAGGTCTTAATTACAGTTTCTCTACAGGCTGAAGCTCAGTACCAGCACTGCTCCAAGTGAACTGAGCTGAACAGCTCAGGTTTTCCCTTGACCTAAAGGAGGAAAGCTCTGAATACCCCACTGGAGGTTTATATTTGCTCTCCTGGTTGCAGACAGAGCCTGGACTCTCATTCTCATTCCAGGTGAAGTTCCTAGAGGTCAAAAGCCCATCTCAAAACCATCCCACAGGGCTTTTAACCCGCAAATTGGTCACACTGGAGCAGCACATGCCACGACATGAAGAGGTAAAGACCCTCCTGCCCAGCTCTAGGGTGAATGTTTGTGTGCTTTAGGTTCCCCGGGAATGCAGGAGTTTGCCAGACTGAGCTCTGCGCTTGGGAGTTATTTTGATCTATCAGTAGGAGGAGTAACATATGAGCATTATTATTATTTTACTTATTGCTGTAAACTCTCCCATCTAATAACTCATGGCATAATAATTCAGGATCTAGCTAGTCTAGGATGAGATAAAAAAACATCAAAGGCATATGGAGCATAGCTTTTAATTGCTCTAAGCCTCCCCCCATCTTTCAGCACTGAGAAATGTCTATTAATAAGTGGCCAGAAAGCAGACAGAGGGACTGTATTTAAAGACATTCCTAACAATGTTTAGACTTCAGCGTGGTGACTATCTTAAATTTGCCAAATGAAGCCTCTAAATAAAATACTCCTCGGTCAGAATCTTCACAAATATGCAGATGTTTGTGAAGACGAGGACGAGTTTGCTCCTGACATACTATCAATTTGTCAGCCTATCCTTTTGCACTTTGCAGCAGCAAATATGGCTTTGTGTAGCAACAGAAGGACCATCTTTCATTTCAGCTGAAGGCCACATTCTGCAGCTCAGTCAAATGTTTTAGACAAATGCTCTTCATAAAATGAGGCAAATGTGTCTTTTTTTGGTTTATAGGAGGTCAGCTGTTATTCTCTGTCAATGGATTATTATCAAAGATAAAACCTTAACAAGCATTTTCTTTTTCTACCCGTTTTTAGGGTCATATTACAATCCATTGAAGTTTTGTGAATCTGAAGAAAAAAAATCAGCGACAGGACTCACCATCTGTTGCATAATGAAAGAGACATGTGAATAATAGAACGTCAGTTGAAAGGGTTGCAAGTGATCAAATGTTGTTCAGCACCTCAATAATATTTCCTCAGAAAAAAAAGGCTTGCTGCAGATATTTCTGCCTTGCAAGTTTTTGTTTGTTTGGTTTGTTGTTGATTCCATAGCTGGGAGTGGGATTGAGTATATATTGCATATATATTTATACACGTATGGGGTTGTGGGTTTCTCAAAAGTGGCAGTTCTTGGGGAGGGTGACAAGGATCACGGATCCAGACAGCTGCTCCCTTTGCTTTTGAAGTCCAAGGGCTGTGCAGAATGTGCATATACAGCCCATTTTTATAGATGTGGGGTCAAATCCTTAATTTAAGTCCAAATGTGCCACTCGATCCTTACTGGTGCTCATTCTTTGCCATGAATAGAGAGCTGTGAGTCAATCCTTCAAAATACCCCAAAATGAAGGACAGACCTGAGCAGATTCAAGGCCAAAATGGTGTTCCCAAACGCTTTTTCAGTTTTGGAAGAGAGAAGACTGCAAAGTGCTTTAATATTTGATGAGCCCATCACCTGATGGAAGCCACAAACTCTGCTTTACCATGGATCCCTTAAGGCTACTGGGGAAATATTTCCTATGATGTTCTCTTAGAAGAAGAATCGAGGTTATATGAGTCATAACTATCATTCCTGAGGTGTCAGAGAGCTGATCAAAAAATAGACAATACTAAATACTCGTGCAACCAGCACCACAGCAAAGAGTCCCTTGAAAACGGTGCCACGTTTCTGTTTCTGTTTTAGCCAGTATTTTATCTACCTACCACGATGCCTTTCCACACTTGTTCTCTCACAAACCATATTGTGCAGAGCCTACATTCTAAATAACCTTTCCACGGATATAAATCACGGCTTTTATAGTTCCATCGGGAACAAATCTGAACAATGGAGATACCGGAATACAGATGCAGTTACAAGAATGACTCACTGCATCTATCTATATCTATATCTTAAATTTTCCCTTTCCATGTTCCAAACATTTCTGTCCTCAGCCATTTTGCAAGGAGATGCACCCATCTGCAAAGCATTCCATGTTCAAAACTTCCCTTCATACAGCAGTCAGGTTCTATTTCCATTAACCACATTTTACTAATTCTCACTTTCCTTCTGTAGAAACCTTGATAAGAGAAACCTTCTCCTTGAATATTCAATCACTCAAATTAATGGACATTTCCTGGGAATGTTGTTGTTTTTTTCCCCTGTGAGTAGTGGCAGATCAGAAGTTCACCCAAGTGTTCTGGTGCAATTTGGAGATGAACTGCACAGAACAGGGGGCCTCGCTCCCCTCCTAATGGCTCACAATTGAAATGCTACGTTTTCATTTGCCACTGACAATGAAAAACACCAAGTAATATTCTAAGGCCAAAAATTATTGCTGGAACTTATGAGCAAGTCATTTCCTAACAGCTTTGTTCCTTGAACACTGTCTTATCAAACGTGCCCAGGATTTTATTGAAGTGAACTGTTCTAATGAAAAAGAGCATTTGATGAACAGGCATGGCTGCAAACTCAATTCCACTCCCTTCTTTCCAGTTGGGTTCATCAGTAAAATAACCAGAAGTGCCCAGGTGACCACAGATGAAAGTATCCAGGAAAGATTTCTTTAGGATTCTTTAAAAAAAAAAATTGTTCTTAAATTAGTTTCCTAAATATGGATGAAGGCATCTGATTTCCTCTCAGAAACACAGCCTAGAGCAGAATGCACACAAGTCTTGTATGTCCTCAAACTATCTGTTCCAATTTTTTAAAGTTCTTCAGAAATAACATTTTAATACCAAATTCTGATGTTCCATATGTTGGAAGTGAGCTTACCAATTATTACTGTTTTATTAGATTTAGTTCCCTCTTTGATCTCCTGCAACACTGTGCACTCAATATCTCTTTCTCTGATCCAGATGCTCAGTTTCACCCCACTGATATAGTTGTACTCCTATTACTTGGAATTTCTGTACTTTTGATCTCACTGGTAGAGACAGAGACATAATTACAGGAACAGATCAGGCTGCCTGCCAGTATCAATGGTAAATAACACTGAATGACTCATAGTTTCACAGTTATAACGTGGTTTACACATTTTGGGATGCAGCTGCCCAACAGACTTAGCCAGAATGGATACACAAGTGCTTTTTTTATTTTTTTGTGAGAGCAAGGGATCTGTGAATTAATCAGTACTGGCCCTTCCTCTGAAGAGGAAAGAACTGAAATCAGACAGGAAGGACTCTATTGCAAAATGCGTTTTCTTTTCAAAAAATAAAAAATTACCCACATAAAAAACCCCAAACAAAGCCACACACAGAGATCCACTTGAGAGCCCAGACTCAGGCCCCGTGCAGATGGATGTGAGTCCCTGGCATCAATAAATCCAGGTTTAGTTTGAGAAGGTCCAAGCCTCAACTTGACCCCCAGAGGAGGGCTGGGGACCACTGGTTCTTCCACACGGGTGTTCAGGAGGTGCTGGGGTGGGGAGGGGAGCACCTGTGGGGTCCTGGCTGTTTTGACCCCCAGCCCACCTGGCTCTGCAGGGCTTCCCACGAGTGCCTTCGTGCTGGGCACTTGGAATGGGAGCCCCTCTTGACCCGGATCCCCCATCCCACTCAGTGCACGAGCAGCTCCCATCTCCAGCTGGGGGAATCTGCTCCCCTCCTTTCTGGGCTGGCTTTGCCCTTCTCCTCTTTGCTCAGAGTAGCTTAAACACTGATAAGGAAATCTGGGACTTGCGTCAAGAAGTCATTTTAAAAACTAAACTATTCCATCAAATCCTCAAGAAAGTGAACATGTGTGTCTTAACTTCTTAAATCTGTAACAAGATGAAACATAAATTCTTAATTTTCCTTTTTTTTTTTTTTTTAATGTGACTGGTGTTTATAAAATTCATTTCAACAATACTGTCAATTAAATATTATGATGATCTCTGAAGTGAGATGCTCTCTCTGCTTTTTCTAAAGCAGCAAAACCACACTTGCTAATGCAGTACAAGCAACTCGGAGTTTATGACCAGCAGCAGCTGTAGTGCAACAAGGAAATTAAATCTGGTGCTTCAGGGTATAGAAGAGGTCACTGCGAGGGCCAGGAAGGATCTTTCTTTCTGATACAGACCCTGTGTAATAAGGCAGGTGCTCTATGAGGGTAGCAAGAAGCTGCCACATTACAAAGCAGTAGGTACAGACCACCTGATCCAGAAGAGAAGTTTTCATGGATTCATGGAATGGTTTGGGTTGGGAGGGATCTTAAAGCCCATCCCATTCCACCCCTGCCATGGCAGGGACACCTCCCACTATCCCAGGGTGCTCCAAGCCCCGTCCAGCCTGGCCTTGGACACGTCCAGGGATCCAGGGGCAGCCACAGCTTCTCTGGGCACCCTGTGCCAGGGCCTCCCCACCCTCTTAGTCCTAAATTTCCTCTTTTGTGGAGCAATCAGAATATTCACTATTTCCCCATGAGATTTGCTCACAGCTGTGTGTTTCCACAAGCACACACTCACCTCCTGAGCTGGGAAGATACAGCTGATATCTCTCACAACATTAGGAGGATTATTAAACCTTCTCTCCGATGTTTGAATGAGGGTGTAATCATATATACACAAGCCACAAATGATATCTCTATATCTGCACAGGGAATGTGTGTGCACATCTACGTGTGGTGTTATAAATGCTCACCCTGGATATTGAACACGAAGGAAGCATTAAAAAAGTTGGATGAAAGAGCCTCCTAAAAGTAGGTTACATTTTGTGGCGGCTCTCACACCCCCGTTTCTCTGCACTTCTCACTTTGCTGATGGGCAGCAATGCCCAGGTCAATGAACACAGGTGCAGCAGCCGGGGCCACTGGGCCTGGCCAGCCCTGCCCTGCCCTCGGTGGCCCGTGGCCCTTCCCACACGGCAGCAGCAGCCAGGGCAGAGAGAAGCTTCCCCTCCAGGAGATTCACCAGCACAATGAGATATTTACTGTATTTATCGCAGAGATCAAACCCACACGCAGATGTCACATTTCTTGAATTCCATCAGTAGATCAGACACGCAGGCTCTGGAAGGAGGACGCCGGAGCCGGGAAGTTCAGGGTGTGCAGGCGTTGGAGGCCATTCCCACCCCGGCTCTGCCGTGCACCCTGAGCCTTTGTTGTCTCCGCAGTGCTGATAAATCAATCCATCAAAAAATTTCCTCAGTGAAACTCAATCAAGAAAGGTCATGTCAGCGGGAGAGGAACAGATTAAATTAGCATCAAATTAGACATGGAAAGTGAGTTCTGTCAAAATCATCACAGCGCTCAGCACAATTAGAATATGTTAATTATGCATTTCATTAAGGTAGTGCTCTTTGAATGCGAGATGAAATGTCAGTGGTGTAGGCATCCGAAAAAAGGAAGATTGCCAGGCACAACTTTCTCTAGACAATGTGTGACACCTTCATTAACATCAAGAATCACAAGTCTGTCTTGACTTTTTTGTAAAGTATTAAACCGTTAACTGTTTGCTGGCACCGGGAGGAGGGAGAGCCGCCGGCAGCCCCCTCTCCCTCGGCTCCAGCCCCGGCTCCCCGGCCCTGCCGGGAGCCCGGGCAGCTCGGGAGTGTCCGGTGGGCACTGCAGGGCTGGCTGGGATTTAACGGAGCCCTGGCTGGGTGTGCCCTGCGGGCACCGCTCAGGTGCGGCTGAGCCGCGGCTGCCAGGAGGGGGTGAGGTAAGGGGAGGCACAGGCAGGGATGGAAGGAGGGGAAAGGGTGGAAGAAATTTATTTTGCCTCTAGTTCCAAGATATAATCAACCTAAAGATGAGAGCAAGGGAGAGAAAGGGGAAAAAGAATAAAAAATAATAAAAAATAATTACAAAAAAAAAAAAAAAAAGCAGAGATTTGCAAACCTACGTTTGACAAACCCTAATTTGGGAAATTATTTTGTATATCAAACATCTTTGATTCCTAATGATGAGCTGTTTTTCAAAGAGAAAAATGATCCCTGGTGAGCTTAGGAGGGAAGCGTAGCTTCATAAAATGCTACTTATGGGCTTTATTAGATGTCCTATCAGATGTCAGGTTCACGGAGAATTAAGAGAAACTACACACTCTCTAAAACAGGAGAAAACAGCCAACTTCTGGTGGCTTGGTTGGATCCTCCTGTGCTCTCCAGAGGCCCCACGAGTCAGGGAGAGTTACAGCCAGCCAAGCTTTCTAATGATCACCTCACTTGGGTTTCCTTGCCTAATTGAGGATAGAAGAAATAGATTTGCAGCGTGCTCTGGAAGGAAGAGGCAGTGGCTTGCAGAGCGCTCCAGCACTCAGACAGTCAAGATCACAAGTTCCTGTCCTTGGATTGTCATCTCCAGAACCCACAGAGCTTGTGCTGTCCTACTGCCACGGATGGCAACAGGGACATGAAAGGATCCTACAAACTGTGCATCATTCCCAAGACTTTAGCTTTCAACCCCTCTGGAAATTATAAAACCCCCTCACTTTAAAAGCACAAATTTCCTTTTGTCACGTCTCGCTTTTCCTGTTGTTACCTACAAGGGTGTGGTGGAAATCACCAGGCCACGATATCTGTAGGTACAGAGCAACTCCCTGAGTCTCCCACCACGTGCAGCCCAAAATATTGTTCAAAACTGCGCTGTGAGAAGCAAATTTTGTCTGTACAAAGATGCTGTGCCCATGGCATGTGGCACACGTGGCACAAGGACATGCAAACTCTCACATTTATTGATACAGATGCAGAACAGCTGGATGCACACCTGAGTTCTTGCACAAAAGTCACACACTGTACATGAACCCTTCCGTGTCTGACCTGTCCCTTGGCTCCTTGCTTCTCTCCCTGGCTACCAACTTCAGTTCACTGATGGCATTTGAAACACCAGAGGACTGACAAAAGGGTTACTGGGAACACAAAAAAAAAGTCAGCATGTTTTTAATGAGCTTTTCTTTGGTTTATTGGAGCTTTTGTAAATCCTCCCTGAGAATTGGAAGTTGCCAAATCTCCTCCCCAAAGATACACACTGAAGCTTCCAATGCCCCCAGGACTCATTTTAATATAACAGGTTCCAATACAGTTGAAAAATGCCAGCGAGTGAGTAGGAGCCAGAGTGTACTTCAGCACACTTGGCTGGCCTTCCAGCTCTCTGAAATCTCTGTTTTCACTGGAGCTAGAAAAAAGAGATTTTTATCACTTGAAAGAACAACGCGAGTCCCAGAGCAGACAGGCTGTGGGGTTCTGCTGGTTCTGCTCACGAGCGCAGAGGGCTGCAGCCCACCTGACAGGGCTGGGCGCGTCCAAGGCTCGGCACGGGACCCCCGGGACCGCCTGACCTCAGCCGGGCACGGAGGGCAGTTTGGGATCCCGTGGGAAATGGCTCTGAGGTGCTGCCTCTGTCCCACCACCAGTGACCGAAGACACGGGCGTGTGCAGAGCGGGCTCTGCTTTTCCAGCTCCCCAAACCACGAGGAGTTTTGGCTGCTCTCCCTGGCCCCCCGCACACTCAGCCTTGCCCACGGAACATTCTCAGGTTTGCCAAGAACCCCAAGAAAATTCACAGCACAGCACAGCAAATCCACTCTGTCCTGGTGCTGGTAACAGCACCTCTCACCTTCATTTATGGAACTGCTTTAATGTTTAATAATTACAGCCCAACTCCAGTCATGGCACAGTTTCACTGAAGACAGGGATAGGAGTTCTGGGATCAATGGGATCTAAGCAGAGCTGTGCACGTTTCATTCAGTGTCCAAATTACTATCATTATCATCAGGCTCAGAAAGAAAAAAATTAAGCTCTTCAACATGAAAAACAAACAGTATCTACCTGGATTTCTAAGAATTGTTCTGTTTGTGCTGTGATTAAAGGTACAGCTTTACCTTACAGTGGGGTTTTTTTGGTTGTTGGTTTATTAAACACCTATGGACTTTCCTTCAAAATGAGGATTCAGTGTTGAATCCAGAAAAACTCCTCATTAAGTACCTTGACAGAACACTTTGTGGAGTCTGTGGACAAACTGCATTTTCCATCTGGACACCACTGGTCTCCAAAATTTGTGCTCACCCTTGGCTTAACACTTCTTTTGTAGTAACAGGGATCTGATCATATGCTCTGCTTCATCATTTATATGTCAGCATGACTGCTGGGGTTATAGGGCTATAAATTAACATAATTGAATGGCGAATCAAGCTCATTTATTTCTACTTTCCTTCATGACAGGAGGAAAAATATAAAGCTAAAATAAGTTTCAACCATGAACCCTCAAAAATTAGCTTTCCACCTTTAATGCACACTGGAATCAGAGTTCCTTTCTGTTGGAAATACAGAATTAAACCAAACCTGCCACCCATCCTGATGAAGGATGGCACATTAATGGATAGTTTTTGCAAGCAAGAGTTGGGCCTTTTTGTCCATCTAATGATTTCCGTGAAAGATAAAATATTAAAGACAAAATATTCCATTAAAAACAAAATCTATATCCACGGGGGCCTCACTTGGAGCATTTAAGCAGGTAGCAGTAAACTGTGTCAGAGCCTTTGCTTTGTACACCTTCACTTACTGCATTTCCAACCTGGGAAAATGAGTTTAAAAGCCAGACAAAATGGAAAATACTTTTTATACTAAAAAGAGAGAAGTGAAAAGTATGGACATGCCCTTCTCAGTATCTGTTTTGTTACATGAACAATTCACCCCCATCCAGTTACAAATGTTCATGTCTCTTCCAGGCAACTTAGAAATTAACTTAGAAGATTTAATTGTTGTTACTAGATTTTTCCCTTTATTTTTTCAAAATCTGAAAAAAAAAACCCCAATGAAAACTTGTTTTGGTCATTTAAAAGTGTACAGGAAATGTCATGAATTTAATGTTTTCTTCATATTCCAAGTTTTCATCCCACTGTGATGTTAACAACTGGAGATTTGGGTTCAATACATTGAACCCATAATGCCAAGCAGCATTTAAGCAGCAGAAATTTCCAGGAATATTATTACATGACAATATTTGTTTGAACAGCAGCCCTACTTTTAAACGGGAGAAACATGAACCAATTTTCTAACCCCAATTTCAGCTAAATACCAACTCGGCTGTTTCAGAACAAACAGAGTGCCTCAAATTTAGTTTCTATTAGAGAGAAGCCTCTTTAATTTATTTGTTGTGTCCCTGGCAGAAAAACATTCTCTTGTCCTCACCCTTCCAGCCACTCCACGGCATTGTACAAAAGGAAGAGAGACATGCCCTCTGCTCCCTGGATTTTACAATCTGGCTCCATGTGACGGGCATGACAGAGAGAGATGCCACTGCATGAGTTAGAGGGAGAGATGCGAAGTGCTTCCCAGATCCAGGGAGAGATTTACATGTATAAATAGTTATTTTAAGAAAACATCTCATTCATTTACACAACTGTGGCAGTCCTCTTTAAATTCAGTAAACTGCTCTGCCCCGTGGTGAAGTAGATGACAGAAGAATTTAAATCAGAACGAACATAATTGGTTAATCAGAGTTTAAGGAAAATCCTCTGCTTCTTTAACAAGAGCTGGGTTGCTGATTGCCGGGTGGGCTGGGGATGCACCTGCGGCTGCTGCTGTGCTCGGCCCCAGAACACCCCAAGAATTCCAACTGGAGTCCAGGCAGGATTTCCAACTGGAGTCCCCAGGAATTCCAACTGGAATTCCAACTGGAGTGCAGGCAGACCATTCTCATCCCAAAGAGCCCCTCTCTCAGTGCGGTGACAAACACACAGTGGTCAAACAGCAGTGGGAGCAGACCGAGAGGGGACGTTGGCACAGGTGTTTTTGGGCAAGGGTCAGAGCTGCCACAGGTCACTGATAAACGTGATGGCCCCACCATCACTCCCAAATCCGGGAAACTTGGGAAATTCCCATCAGGGGAAGCTGACACAAAAGCATTTTAAGTAACATCAGGTTTCTAGAAGGGCACAGGCGGCACAGACACCACAGACACCCAAGGTGTCCCAAAACACAGCACGATGCCAGCAACACATCTCGACATCGAACCCAGTGGGCAAGCAGGGCCACGGCTGACATTTACCAGTTGTACCCAACTGGATCCACCAAAATCAGTCTTCAAATGTGTACACAGGCCCCTGTCCAAAGCCAGCCCCTGCTCTGCTCTGCGTCCCTCTGCCAAGGCAACACTCCCAAGGCCTCGGTGCAATCACAGCACCCGTGCAGGCAGGAAAAGGGGCTGTTCCAGGGAAGGGAGGCTGGGAAGCTGCTTTGTTAAGTGGAAGATTTGGAACAGCTCTCCACACCCCAGCAGGCAGCCCAGGAGAACAATCCCTTCCGGGGCACTTTCCTGCTACACTCCCCACACATCCCCCTGCTCACAGAAACATCCTCTCCCCACAACAAATTGCTGTTCCTTTGGTGCCAGGCACAATCCCAGCACTGTTCTCTCCCTTGCCAGTGTCCCCAGCCTTTGGGTGGATGGGAATGTGCTCCTAAATCAAGGGCAACTTCCCTCCAAGCCAATCCACAAGGAGTTCACAGCACTCCGAGCCGCCCCTTTGAGCCGTGTTTGTGTTTGGGGACACAAAGGAGACTTTAAAGTTTCTCCTGCAGCTCTTGAATCCCCTCCATCAGGAGAACATTCCTGTTAATGAATTATTTTGTCAATCCCTTCTCTTACAGAAGTGCTGGCAAGGTTCAGACTGATGCAGGATGCTGCAGTTGTCTGATTTTTTTTTATTTCCTTTGAAAACTTTTATTCCACCTTTTGCAGTGGAAATCAGATTTTTAACCAAGGCAATCTTTCAGTAGAAAGGTATCTGCTTGCTAGAGAAGTTTTTTTTAACTTTTCATACAAGGGCCCCAGACATTCAAATCTCAAAAGTCTGGAGAAATAAAATGTTTTCATTGGAAATTCTAATGAAAGCTGTCAGGCCTTGGCAGGGGCTGCCCAGGGAGGTTTGGAGTCCCCGTCCCTGCAGGTGTCCAAGGAAGGCCTGGACGTGGCACTCAGAGCTCTGGTTTTGGAGGGCTTTCCCAACCTCAGTGATTCTGGGATTCTATACAAATATAGTCTCCTCCTGAGCAAGGGTAAAGCTAAAAGAAGAGCTTTCCACAGGCCTGTTTGGTTGTCCAGCTGAACCCGCCGATCTCATCCATGCGTGTCCTTGCATGACACAAACACACCAATTAGTGTTCACGCTAATCAGCTCCACTGCTTTATCACACGGACATGCCAACGCCCCTCCGGACATGCACACACGTGGAGCACACACAATACACCTGTTCCAAACTGTCTTTGCAATAAAATTTCCCTGTAATCCAGCTTGATTTTATGTATATGCTTCCGAAGGGCAGTTAATCCTCTTGTGAAGAACAGAGAGCACTCAGGAGTGCACTTGAGAAACTGTTGTGAGCTTCCATCACCTTCACAACCAGGAACTGTGTCTCATTTTAATACAAAGTTATTATTTTACTGCTAAATTTGGTCAACATAAATACCCAGCTAAATCTGCTTTCTCAGCTAGACTGAGGAGCTGGCTCTCACGGAGGGATGCCTGCACACAGCAGTCAAAGCATCACTCAGGGTTTCTGATAAGCTGAATATGTCAAGTTCTTTAAGCTTCCCAGCAGAAGGTGGATTTCCAGCCCTCAGATCATTTCTGTGGCCTCCTCTAACTTTTCCTTAGAATATTTTCCCATACTCCTGAAATGTGGACGTTTCATGTTGGGACCCCATTAAAGCTTCATATAAGAAGAAAATCTGTTCCTTGCTTGCTTGATTTATTTGCTTGGTTTGTTTGATTAGTGAATTTATTATTGGTTTGCTTTATACACAGTCATTGCACTATGAAGTTAGTGCAGGTGACTGCCCACCTATAAATCTGCTCGTGCCTTGGAGTATTTGGAACCACAGCTAAAATCCACATGCGTTGTTCCCACAGGATTTGCTTCATCCCAAATGAATTCTGTTGGACTGAAGCCCCTTAACTTGCAGATTCCTATTGCTCCTACCTTTTCTCCTGGTTTTTCAGTGCTCCATCAAGTCCCAGCTCACCCTGCAGCCCTCACCAAATGGATTTTCCATCTCTGCTTGGATCATTGGTAGAAACACTGGATTTATCTGAACAGTACATCAGGATAAATACTGGGTTTATATGAAGAGATCCACTGATGAGTCAGTGTTTAAAACATCCAATACATATTTAAATACCATTAGCTGGACTAAGTGAAATTCCCTGGAGAAATCCAGGTATATTTTATCGTCCCAGTTACTTCTCTCCAGTAGAAATGTAATCCTGTCAAGAAGACAGTATGTTTATATGACAAGATTTATATTCCTCCCTGCTGGCTGTCATTAATTGTATTTTATCCTCTCATTCTTTGCTAATAAGGTTTTGGGTTAATCATGATGTTTTACTTGGAATCAAGAGCAGGCTAAGTGGTTTGTTGTTCCCTAAGTTATCCCTGTAACCTTTTTAAAGTACAGGTTACAGGTAGGGACATTTAAGATCCCTACAAGAATGATTTCTTGTAGTAAAACGTCCAAAGCGAAATCTTGGTCCTGCTGAAGTGGATGGGAAAACTCTGATTTGCCTCAGTAGTGAAGGAAAGATTTCACTGAGAAGTGAAAACTGTAAAGCTAAAAAAATAACTGAAAATACGAACACTAAATTTAGCTTAACACTAAAAAAGAACACTAAATGGCAAGTGTTATTTGCCTCCAGATCCTTCCAGCTGTGAAATAAAATGTCAAAATTTTTGTGGAAACCAAAAAAAAAAAGAGTTGAAAATCCAATTTCTCATTGAAAAATACTTTACATGGGAAGTTTTCAATCAGGAAAATTTCTACAACTGCCTCTAACCGCTCCAGTGCAATTCCTGCCTGAAGAATCCTGCAGTTACCTAAGTGTGCCCCACAGAGAAATTGCAACCTGCAGAGATGGGGGTCTTAAATACCAAATTATTTGATCCCCCCTTAACTCCTCAGCTGCATTTTGGGTCACCTACAGGTAATTTGTGATAGATAGAGGAATATTTCCTGATCAGGCACTGAGGTAGAGGCACTTTATCTGACTAAGAGGCTTCATAATGATCTTAATTTTGTAGAAATCCACAGTAGAGTCTTGTTTTGTATTAATGCTTGGTACTCTACAGCTCTGGGTCTTACAAATCCCAAATTGTAGCCATTTCCCAAGAGTTTTTGATCCACAGTAGTGTTTGTCATCAGCTGAAACTCAACCATAACAGCCATTACAGACTCACTGAATCAGAACAGAAGTAATTTGGAGCACAATATAAAAAGGTAGTGCTTATTTTTAATACTAGTCTGCATTAAAAAAAAATAGGAGGCTGGAGTGGTTATTTATGAGAAATTAAAATAGTTTGAATGACAAATGTTATACACAAGTGCCCAGTTTTGTTAAATCTGTACTGTATGTTCTCCAACTGCTGGAGCAGCAACTGAAGGAAAGAGAAATTTGCTTAAATATATTTATATCAACATGTACCTATACATTTTTATATGCCTATATACACACATGGTTTTGGTTGAGGATTTTTTGTGAGATATCACCAGGATCACCTTCAAAAAAAAAAAAAAAAAACCTCTACAGCAAAACATCTGCACTTTCTATTCCAGATACAGACACCCAAGAGAGCATAAATTTCCCCGAATAGATGTATTGTTTTACCATTTATTTCTTCACCTCCTCAAAAAGCCTGCTCATCTGAATTTCCAATATATTAGCTGTGTTTGGTGTGTGCACGGTTCCCCTTCACTACACCGGAGCAGATTAGTGCTCGTTCGCCTCTTTCCTTGCTTCTCTTCAGATCGTTACACATGACAAAACAACTGTCCTAATTACAGCAAGTGTTCCCAGCTCTGTCACCGTGACAATTACTGCAATGAGGGCTCAATATCTGCTGCAGACAGTAAAGTATTACTGCAGTTGTGTTTGATAGTGCTCAATTGTCCCCTTGAGGATTCTCCAGATCAGGTTTTTTCCGTGGGGCGAGGACTCCCCCCGTGCTCTGCCCACGGTGTGTTTGCTAACAGGGTTCAAAAGTTGAAGGCAGGGGGATGACCAGGGATGTGCTGTGCAAAATACACAAGTTTGGGAGTTTAGAGGAGAGGAATTTGTAGATAAGGGTGGTTTTTCCCAACACCGGCTGGGCAGAGCAGCCACTCTCACTTAGAGCCAGACCCTGAGCCTGTGAGAGCTCCACGATACCAGGAGGTATTTTGGAGATATTCCCTTCTTCCTCTCCTTTGCATTTGCAGCCCGCAAAGCTGATACTGCTGCAGATGGGGCAGAAGACCAGATCCCAAAACATCCCTTTCCAGAATCACATCCCTGCCATCCCCACGTCCCCGTGTCCCTCGGGAGCCTCGGAGCCGCCGTGGTGCCGGAGCGGTGACTCCCTTGTTCCCAGAGGATTTCTTGTGTGTTTGTTTGTTGTTCACACGAGCTGCTACACCCAGACTCTCCAGTGGATCTTAAGGGATGGCCCTGCTTGTGACAGTTCCTCTCCAGTGACGCTGGACACCTTTAACCCCACTTGCCTCCCTTGTCAGCCTCCGCAATCCCAGCTAATCAGACAAGGGGTTTTAGCTGTTTCCAAAGGCAATATCTTGACCTACACCACATTCACTTCATCCTAAGTGATGAAGGTGATGTTCTCTGCATTTATAGTCCATTATGTTCCTGAGGCTGATTCATTCAGATGTTCTCCTTTTAAAACCCATAAACAAGGCAGAGCCAGGAGCTGTGCAGCCATCTCTCTTGACCAGACACAGGAATGCAAGGCCCTGGTATTGAATATTGCTCATGGAAGGCTAATGGTGCCACAGTTAACTTGGCATGAACTGACCAATGTACTTAAAGTCTGGATTTTCTAATTCTCCTTGGTCAGGAATAAAGTAATATCTTATTTATCAGAAAACATCTTTATTATAAGCATCTTGCACAGCCTTTCCACTTCAGCCCACATGGGTTTCTTCTGCTCTTGGCATGGATCAATGAAGTCAATATTTCTGACTGCAAGGCTTTGTATGACTTACACATATTTAAAAGGATAAATCCCAATCAACAACTCCTCTGCTTGAACATAACATTATAATCCTTATCTTTGATCCTTTGGGCTACAGCACGCAGGGTAAGGAAGGAGTACATCTTTCCAGCTCTCAGGAAATAGTTATGATGGCAGCAGCAGGCAAACAACCACCTTGTCTGGGTTTGCTGGCTGGAATTTCTCCAGCAAGACCAGTACGTGGTGCTGCAGTTTCACAAGTCCAAACTGGCCAGCGAGCCCTCAGACTGGTGGGACAACACTGCTGTACCCTTGGGTACCAAAATGTCTTGGGGCCAAGCTCCCGAACCTCCACAGCACTGAGACAGACAGCAGGAGGTTTGTTTCACACATGGGGAAATTGAGGCATATTGGGATATCTTCATGATGCTATTCTCATCGAAGGAAGGGGAAGAGAGTCAGAGCCCCAGTCCCATTTAGCACAACCATACGTTTTTACCAGATGAGATTGAGTTACATAAATCAAGCTGGGGAGTTGCCTAAGTTATGTTTAGGGAGTTGAATTTAATCACTCTGAGGCTTGTTTTAGTCTTGTGAATGCAGTGTGCTACAACCATCCTTTCTTCAGCATACGGAGGCCAAATAAGTTCAAAGGCAGCACATTTCGACAGGAGGGTTTTACTTTTGAGGATTAAGTTGTTGGCCAACCCTACAGTTTGCAGCTACATCACCAAATCCCACAAATACAGATGCAGCTTGTTCTGCCAAAAGAACAAAAATGTCATCAAAAATTTCATCAAAATCACTTTGGTTTAGTACAGCTGAACCCGTGCTGAATGTTGTACCAGTATAGACGTGCTACTTTAAAAAAAGGACAGCTCTAACCAAAATCATGGTGCTGACAAAAGATTTTACTCACTTTCAGGGGTGCTTTGGAAAAATGTTAACAGAAAAGTCAAATGGGGAAAAGAGGAAGGGGAACAGGGTGGAAGGGCAGGGAGAAGAATTAAAAAAGGATTCCTTTTGGCCCAGTAGTCAAAGTATTTTCTGAAGTTCTTGCTTTGTTCTGGAAACAGCCAAACAACTTCAAAAGGCATGTTTGTTTTATTGAGAGATCTAATAGATCTTTTGGTATGGTGCCACGTGTCCCAGCCCCACTCACTGACAGTCAGGGTGAACCATGTGAGGTCAGGGGAGCTCCTTCGTGGGAAAAGGACATGGGAAAAGGATCCTCCTCAGCAAGGCTT
Organism: Atrichornis clamosus; assembly: GCA_013400975.1. NCBI lineage: Eukaryota > Metazoa > Chordata > Aves > Passeriformes > Menuridae > Atrichornis > Atrichornis clamosus. The sequence continues at coordinate 156,405 of WBMZ01003466.1, read as the reverse complement.
TAACTGGAGCTTCAAACTAAATTCAGTATTTGCCCAAAGGGGCAGAAATTCTGCCCTGGTTTTGGTTTGCAGAAGGCAGAGTCAGACAAGAATTTCACTTGGGTTCTTTGTTCAGCTGAGGGAGCTCTGGAGAAAAGCTCAGGAGGAACAAAACTGCAGTAACTGTAATTAGTTTTGTTCTTTTCCCTTTTTCTTTTGAGTGCCTCAATTTTTCATAGAGTTTACACATTTATATGCAGGAAAACTTTCTCTTCTGCAGAGCTTACAAAATGGTCTGTGATAAAGTTATTTCACACATATTACACTGGCACTTTCTATCCTATGTGAATATCAGCATCTTAACACTGGGGCAGCTCCTCACTATTTGCATTTATAGCAGGCTTTGGAAGATTGAGTTATAAAAAAGAGGCTGTCTTTGAGTCATGCTTAGTCTAAACTGCTCAACGAGGTAACAGCTTTCAAAACTGCAACCATAAACCAGATAGTCCTTGAAAAAAGAAAAAGAAACAGCACAGAGAAATAAAATTGCATGGACATCTTGTGCAGAGATTATTTTTTAATGTGTGCATGCGAAGTACCCAGCAGAACGGATGTTTCTGCTGCCTTAGTCCCCACTGCAATACAAACTATTATAATAATTTATCACTCACTTTGTACAGCCAGAAAACTTCAAACCTGAGAGGAGGGAGGGAATATGGTCTTGACAGTGCAAAGCTCTTTTGACCTAATCTCTGCTCTTATCCCCAGGAATGAATGTCAGCGCTGAGGCTACACAGAGCAGCCTCATACAAGCAGGAAAAGAAGAAGAAATTCTGGTTGATTTTCAGCTCTACTGCTTGGGCCTTTCTCTCCCCTTTGGTTGGGAATTTGGGCAGATCACAGAGCCAATCAGACAGACTCCATCACCAATGGCATTTTGCCTTAATAGGATGTTATGGCCCCAGAAACATTCCTTATGACATGGAAAATTGGTTTTCCTTTTGTTTAAACACCCAAATGACTGTTGATCATAAGGACATAACCCAACAATGCTCACGTGCTGCACAGACCAAGCTTCTTTGGAACACAGATTTTTCTCAAGATTTAATTTATGACAAAGGTTGCCTGAATGGAGTATGAACTTCTACATCTGTTTCAGGCTCTAAAGAGAAAGGGAAAGAAAGAAGAATAAAGCCAGCATCACTTCCTTAGTAAAGCACTGCCCAGGCCGGGGTCAGACCCAGCTCCCTGCAGAGGCTCCTCTTCCAGTGAGGAAAAAAAAAAGTGATTTTTGAGCTATAAATTGCAGAAGGAAGGTAAGGATTTGTCAAAGGAAACCAGACCCCGCTTAATTTTAAGGAAATGAACATTTTCAATAAACCTGATAGACCCCGGCCACATGCTGAACATTAGGCAGGGCCCTGCTTTTCTATGACTCAATAAAAAAATGCTTTTCTGGAGACCTGTTGCAGACAATGCTTCCTTCTGGCAATGCAAGCTCCCACTGCTGCTCCCTCCCACACATGGCATGTGCCTTTGTGTGTGTTTGCAGATGCACCCCTCTCCCATTTATATTTATTTGCCTTAACAGCGTGGGCAGAAACTGAATCCAGATATTTTGGCTCCTTCAGCCCTGCTTTGCAGCTCTTTTATCTCATTCCTGAACCTTCCTCACAAGGAGCTGGGGTGGTGCAGCCACATGACCGAGGCTTTGAGTGGAATTAGGGAAAAAAGAGAGAAACTCTGGACCTCTGCCCATCCCTTGGATTGCACCTCAAAAATCACGGGGTGTCATTGCTGAGAGGCTCCAGCTCTGATCCAAGCAATGTTATTTGTAACAAACTCTTAACAATGGCCTGACCCAAAACTTATTAAAATAGACATCGTGAAAGATATATGGGAATTGAAAAGTATAAGTGAACCGGTGGATGTAGACACAATAAAAAAGCCTTTGAAAATGCCCTAAAGCAAAATACATATTTTCAGAACTGCAAGTTTTAGCCATTTTTTTCTTGGGAAAAAAAAAAATATCTCCATGACCTTAGGGCACAACAAATATATTAGGCATAGATCATTTCTAAGTGTTTTTGGCCTTTGTTAGGGAAACATCAATTTTTGCTGTTTGCAAGTACTTTTCTTGGCCACACACAAACCTCCTGCCTCACCCCAAAACGTTCTCTTGCTTCTTTCCCTTTCCTGAAAAGACACGGCTTCGGAAAATCCCCCCGAGCGTGACACTGCGAGCGAGCCAGGCGTGAGGCCACGGGGACTTTGACTGCGCCCTGGTGCCACCTCAGGCACGGAGAACCTGAGCCTGACCCAGTGGGATGCCAGCCAGCCCTTATCCCAACCCCTGGCGAGCCAGGGGGTGCAGTGCCCGGCTCACAAACCCTGCTGCCCATCGGCCGCACCAGCAGGGCTCAGCACCTGCCAACGCAGCCACCTGGCTCTTTGCTGCCTTGGAGCTTGAGCACAGGAAGCCTGCCCGAAACACCACGCAGAAGCACCCAAAAAAAGCCTCATCACCTTTGGCACGTAAGTCCTGCGGTGCTCGGTGTTTTTATTAGCAAAATGATGAATCAACTGGGCAGAATGGCCTGAAATACACCGAGGTTAAAGTAAGTGTAAGCAAATTCTTAAATGCTTTCAAAGTTCCGAAAAGGAGTCACTTCTGGCCCGTTTTTTCCCCATCACAGACATTTATCACTCACCTTTTTGCCTTTTAGGGTGATACTCTGTGTTTTCAGCAAGGCAGTATTTTAGAAAGAACACAGCAAAGGGACATTTGTTTCTGAGGACAAAAGTCTCTGGCTGCTCCTCAGGGATGGGATATCCCAGGGGTTCCTTTTGCCGGATGGATCTGGGAGAGGCTTTTGCACAAACGTGGCCGCTCCAGCCCCAAATCTCACTTCAGAAATGCTGGTTTGGGGTAACTTTTCTCTGATCAGCATCAGTACAACCACCTCTGAAACCTCCTGCTTTCAGCCTAGCACATGAACGGAACAATGCCATCCTAAAAAATCCAACCTAGGGCAAAATCCTTATGGCTTTTCAGAACAAATGGGTCAATCGACTCCTTCAATGCTCTCAATAATCACACAGTCAGGAGCAACCCTACACAAACAGAGTGATGGGCTCCAGCTTAAAAACACCACAACAAAAAGAGGCTGAAACTGCTCAAAAGTCCCACATGAAACAGAAAATACAGCAGTCAGAGTTCAGGGCAAGGCTTACCAGGGCTCCCAGCGAGGGCACAAACTCTGGTCTCCACGTGGGAAGCAGGTGCAGGATATTTGGCTCAGGCCTAAGAATTTGCCCAGGATAAATAAATTTCCAAACGCACCCAGAATCTTTAACAGCTGTTCAGCGAAAATCAGCATTTTTTCGTAAAGGTCTATGTAAGCATGGTAGTGAAAGGCAGAGAAATTCCTAATGGGAGAGATTCCTTCTGTAAATACCTCTCAGGAACAGAATGGAAAACAAAGCCTTCAAATGGCTAATACATAAATAAACTGACACACTATAACCACTTGAAATTGTCTTTTAAAAGTTGTTAAAATACTGCTGATGAGCTTAAAATGAAAGAAAACATCAGCCTTGCAAGAAAAAATACACTTTAAAAAAACCTGTTAGTCTAATAGAGAAGCTGCTTCTCTAATTAAGCAATTAAGGCTCAGCAAGGCAGACGGTATCATCACATAAAGGTCATTTTAAATGAAGAGGAGCTGAAAAACACCGTTGTTGGAGAGTTTTATGAATGATCTTCTTATGATGGGTGGCTGCTGCTTTGAAGCGAGCTGAGAATTGCTCGGCAGTGAGTTCGGGTTGTGCTCAGCTCCAAGCCAGCCCTGGGAATGCCGGGGTCTGCTCCCTGTGCTGGCACAGCTCCCCTGGAGCCGGCGGCACCGGCTCCGGCACTCCCCTCCCGGTGTGAATCACCCGGAGCTAAATCCAGGGAAAGATCTGCTGGATTTACACCCCTGGAAAGGACCAGGCAATGAGTGCGGTGCCCTGCTCCTGATCCCCCCGCTGCTTTCAGCAGTGCTGCCCTGCCCTGGGGATGCTTTAACTCCGGGATGCAGCAAAGCCATCATCATTCCACAGAAATCACAAGGAAAAGGAAGCCCAGGCCGAGGCCGGGAGAGCTGAACAGGTTTAAATAGATCTGATGTGATAATTAACATCCATTGAGGGACTTGGGGGGAAGAAGAGGGACGAAAGATAAAAACAATTTCCACCTTTATTTTAAGTTCTTTTGACAGATGGGAATATTTTCTGTTATGCTACTTGTGGTTTGGGTAATGAGATTAGGCCTTGCATAGCAGGAAGCAGAATTAACTTTGTTTACTTAAAGTGACACCGTCAGCTTGGAAAATCACATTTCCATCTGAAATGCAGTGCCTACTATCATTACAAATAACCCTTGAGATCATGATAACTAAAGGAGATTAGAGATGAAAAAAAACGTGTTTCTCCTTTTCTGTCTTTTTATTTTTTTAAATGCACTGTGCAGCTGAAACATTCCCAGTAGCCAGAGCCTCCACTCGGCACCTCCCTGTGTCCCACTGTCCCCCTGCACTGCACGAGGTGCAGGAGGAAGCAACGGGCTGGGGGTGAGAGGGAAAAGGGGTGAAAGCCCAGCTGGCTCTGGCTGATCTCAGGCATCCTGAAAAAATACCTCCCTCAAGGCAATTGGTGTGGCAGGAAAAAAAACCCCAAAAACTCAGCAGCAGCACTGTAAAATACATTTAACATTGGGTATACACCAAAATTCAAATTAAAAAAAAAAAACAACTGGAATTTTTCGAAGATGACTGATTAAAAAAGTCCCTTAGCATTGACCCCTGAGTGGACTTCACTGGAGGGGCTACAAAAAGATTGGGAGTTATCAGTTTCTGCATCGCACACAGGCAACAGGATGGATCTTTAGGAAGGGAAGACAGGGAAGAGAGGGAAAGGATTCACAATAGGATATTTCCTAAATGGCCAGTTGGAGCACTGGAATGTGCAGGTGTCAAATGAGTAGGCTTGCACATCCAGGAGGGAAAACCGAAGGGGAAAAGGTGTCCTGCATCCTCTCTGCTGTTCCTACAAAAATCTTCCCAGACCGGAGGGCAGGAGTGCACGGAAAGGGCCGGTGGGAGGACCCTGCGTGTGTTCACGGTGCCGCTCCCTCCTTCGGCAGCCGCAGCCAAGCACAGGGATTGGTGCTCGTGGTCTTCGCTGCGCTGGGACCCCCGGCGGCGTCTACAAAGCGAGGAAATGCCTCCTCCCTGGCACAGTCACTGCTGCTTCATGTCAGCCAGAGTGACAGGTAAAGAGAAAAGTCTGGGCCCAGCACAGAGATGGATCCAACATATATAAATAACCAATTAAGAGAAAATATTAATAAAAATATTGTAGCAGATCCCAATCTGCTGTTGAGTACCAATTGCCAGTAATAATCTCTATGGTAACTGAACTCTCTTTGGCCTCTCTCTGTATGTAACTAGTGTTTTATGGGTTTTTTTTTTTTCCCTTCCCCTATTTTCATGGAAAGTTTTCAAAACTGGTTTAAATATTATGATATTTTCCTCTTCAAGTGCTAAGTGGGAGAAGTACTGACTTTGTGTCAGTCTCGTCAGCAGATTTCCCTTCCTTACAGGACTGCCTTAGAGGTGACTTTTGGGAGGGCACTCTCTGGAAGTTCTGTTCAAACACAAAATAGGTGAGGGGAGGTTTTCCTAATCTAAGAGGTTAAAATATTGCCCAGCAACCAGATAAACTGACTGGGAAGAAGGAAAAAATATGCTACATAAAGGTGTTGCTTTCAGTAGCTGGGCAAGCTGAACCTCCTTTTGGTGTTTTTTATTGTCACTTTGCCTCTCCTTCCGAGCTGCTCTCTTTGAATCCCAGCTCCTTGTTCTGGGCTCTGGATGTTCCCCTTTCCCAGCCTGCTCAGGCTTTGGCTACTGGATCCACAGGAAGCGGCACCACACAGTAAATATTTGTTGTGTTACCTCACAGACAAGGAGGAAGATTTGAAGGAGAACTTGCAGAATCATGTGAGAACTGTTGCCCACGTGCACGTGTAACACCCCAGGGTTTCACTCAACTTCTCCTCACTGTAACACAAATAATTAGATAACACAACTTTTGCAGTGGAAGCATCAGACCTTTATTCATTCTGGCTTTTTAAACTGTAACTCTGTTATGGCAAAAGATCCCAAAGGAGAGCATTTGGAATTAGATGTAATCTAGGAGTGAAGAGATGGTCTTGAATTCCATTTTGAAAAACTTCAGAAAGGGCCAGGTGAGAAGTGCTCCCTCTTTGTCTTTAAAGCTCAGGTTTTTTCAAGAGACAGAGAACATTTAGATGTCGAAGGATCGTGTAAAATCCCTACGGAAGTTCATGTTTGGAGGTGCCGGATAAATTAGACTCATTCTGCAACTCTTGCTCCTTTTTACAACAGCCCAAACCATGACCTTGGTTCTGCAGCTGTGGAGTGTTCTGGAAATAAGGAGCTGGATTCAGATCCAGATCTGAATTTCCTAGTGGTTGCCTGTCTTCCATCTGTTTGTATTTGGATGTCTCTTAGGATATAAGCAGCAGTTCTGGAGTGTCACACATGAATAAAGTGGATAATTATAAAATTAAAAGATATAACGTGCTTCTAGGGGAGATAAGACTACAATTAAAGAGTATAAACAAAGCTGAGTCTGATGTTCAGACTGATATATTTATTCATTAAATGTAATAACATAAACAAGACTATTAACTGTCATATTTTAATGATACTGTACCCTGCAAAACACACTCAGGAAAAAGTCCTATTGACTTCAATAGCAATGGCACATAAATTTAAATCATGACTGCAGTAAAACAAAATGTCATCGTTCTTCTTGAAGATTGTTTGTTGTAAATATCCCAAAATGTTAAAAAACCCCAAACCTGCAACTCACTGAACTGAGCTCAAATGTTTTATCTGTAAATCTGAAGGAAGCCAGTGGGGAATGCAGAAACTTGTTCCCCAGATAACTGAAATGCAGTATTCCCAAGAGGGGAAAACAGCTCAGGCAAGGCTGCTGTCTACTCCATCTCTCTCTGGAAAACACTGGACATATTTTTGCTCAAGAGATGGCAAAATTTGGGCAAATGTCACTTCATATCAGCAGTGTTAAGATCAGATTCTGACCTTTTTAAATATTGTTAACAGTCAGCAAGAGAGGAAGCCTTAAAGCAAAAAACTTCTATCTGGAAAAGATGCATTAACTTGCTTGGGGTAAGTAAAAAGCCAGTCTGGAAGGGGAAAAAAGGGTTTCAAGAATTCTCCCTTGCTGTAAAAGCATCAGTGCCAAGAAGATGTAAAATGGGACCCCTTTGAGTCACAACAATTCATCCCCCCTCTGCACAGCCCCTGCTCAGCCAGGGCACCAGGCAGGAGAGAAACAGCTCGTGCCCCAGCTCTGGTGTGAACAGCACAAACAGAGGTGACCCTTAAGGGGGCCCCACCCCAAACTTGTGAACTGCGCTGAACTGTGAAGGATGATGTCAAATGTTTCATTGTAGAACTCCTCATTAAATTCGCTGGCGCTCGCCACACGCTCAGCGTCCCTTGAAGTGCTGAGAAAACGAGCGCTCACTGTGCCATGACAAAGGCCATTGGTTGCCTCTTTACTGGGCTTGATACATATGGTGAAAACATATTGACTAATTACTTGCCATTTTCAAAAACTGAAACCACTCCAAAGCCAGGCCCAAGATAATAGAAGGAGCTTCAGTACGGAGAAGAAAGGCTGGGAGAACGGGGAGCAGGAACAGCTCAGCTCTGTGACTGCTGATCCCTCATTCAGCATCTGCTTTGATTTACGCAGAGGAACAACATCTCACTGCTCCAAACTGCCTAATGAAAACTGGGAAATTAATGCACCTGATTAATGCATCTGCTCCAAACAGAGGCTGGCTGGAGCTGCACAGACAGAACCCAGATCCAGCCTTCTCCCACACGGGAGCATCGCACGGCCAACCATTCCAGCTGGGGTTCAGCTCTGTGGTGCTCAGCTTCCCTGCTTCCCAGGGTTCTGGTGTTTGCCAAGCGCCCCAAGGAGGCAGGGAGAGCCCTGGACTTTGAAGGAGATGTATTAAAGGGGTGGAAGTCAGTGTGGAGAGGGAGTCACTGAGGCACGGCTCCCGTTTGAGCGTTCCGAACACAACCAGTGCCTCCCAGGCTGCCTGACAGGAGCCCCTCGCGCACAGCCTTCACAGGAGCCTGTTTAGTGCCATCTGATTGCCAGCCCCTCCAGTCCTGACAGAGCAGTCCACTCAGCTGATGAGGAATCCTCCCTAAGTAGTGGGACGAACGTTTGACAAGTTAATTTCAAGGTAGCTCGAGGAGTAGAAGCCACGTAGAGCTACACAACTGGAAAAAAAGAGAAATGTTGCTGGATAAATTCTGCCAGTAATGGATGTGTAACAGAAAATACACTTAAAATTCAAGCTCTTTGTATTAGAAGACAGGCTCTTTGGTTTAGAAGTAGAAATTGTGAGGGCTCGCTGAAGCTGGGGTTAACAGGAGTACAATTACTGCTATTAGAGTTTTATGATTATGAAACTTGCGCTCATGTATCCCCAATTTAGAAATAATAGGAAATGCAATGGATGACTTAAAAAAAATCAAGACAATTTATATATTTAAAAAATCAATAATTATTCCCTTTTATTTTTTCTTTAAATCATCAGATAATAGAAATCAGAGACCTGAATAGGATGCCTAAAGTTAATGGCATTATTAGAGAGAGAAAAAAGAAAGAGTGATCAAAAGTTTGACCCGTTTACCAAAAAGTTCACAGTCTGTAGAAGCTTGCTATTCTACTAGTTATTACTTTTTTAAAATTTAAGATAATTCTCAAGCCATGTTTGGAGGTTAGATGTAGTCATAAGCAGAGACTAAGAGCAATTTTTAAACATTTCTATTATATGAGAAAGAGTTGCTGTTTTAGAAAGACATAAATAATATGATATCTTTCATAAAAGTTTTAGAAGAAGTTTCATTTTCCAGCTTATAACCTAAAAATAAAACACTTGAAGTGATTGATTTTCCTTTAAGGCAACTCTGGAGCCTGATTTGATAACACTACTGGTAAAGTCCTAGTAAAGCTCCTGGAAGAATTCCTGGCATTTTGAACAGGACCAGATATTATTCATATTGCTTTTCGTTCCTGTTACTGTTCTAAGGTAAAACCCTGGCTAGATCATCGCTACTTTGCCCCCGTTGCATAAATATGAAAGGGTTTAAAAATCTGGCTGTTCTCCAAGGAGTGGGAAGAACTTTTTTTCATTGACTTTTCAAAAGGAGTTTGCAAACCTTCAAATCCTGCAAGTGTGGAAGATGTTCTCCTGCTCCGGTGGAGTTCCACCTCTACTTTTCCCAAAAGCCTGAGTAAAGACCTCGATTCTAAATAGAAGCAATAAACAGAAATCCTATTACTTCTTTTTGTTCAAATCATTCCCAGGGCAACGGAGCCTTCCCTGGGCAGGCTTGGAGCCGACCCTCTCTCCCGGGTGCTGCTCTGGCCGGGAGGCAGGAACGGTCCTTTCTCAGGTGGCAGCCACTTCTCGGAGGCCTTTACTCTTTCCAGTCTGGGTTTGTTGTTCACTTCCCCGGAAGTTCCCCCGCAGTGTGCACCCTGATGGAGCCCTGCGCACGCAGTGCCCTGCGGGAGGGAGAAGGGAGCTGGGATAACACCTGGGAAGTCCCCCTGGACACTCCGTTCCCTCCTGGAGCTCCCACGCCGCTCCTGCTGTTTAATCTCTCGGCACAGCCTTTGCTGCCTTGTCTGCAAAACTCTTCAGCAAAGCCAACTCAAGGGGTGCCTGCCATGCCTGAACGTGGCACCCAACGGGCTGGGAATGCCGGAGAGCCTTCCCTCTCCTGCTTTTCCTATCGCTGAGCACAACCCATCGCTCGTGTCAAAAGCAAGGGCTGCAGAGGAAAGGCCAGTGCATTAAGACAGCACATAATTGTCATCTCTGAGTTTCTGACATTAATCGTTTTACTCAAAGAAAGCAGTGGAATGTCTTTTTTTTCTGTGCCCCCCCCCCCCCCCCACCTCCAGTGACAACACGCAGGAGATAGTCTGGATAAAAATTATAAAAGAATAAATAAAAAAAAAAAAGACTCAAAATTTTTTGCTAATTAAAAGTAATGTGTTTTCCCATTTTTTGGCAATTTGATAACACAAAACACTTACTTGGGGGCCACAGGGGGAAACAAACTGAGACGGATAAAAAATGTTTTGTGTTCATCCAAGCAAGACTATGTTAATGCACATTATCCCATTAATGCACATCAACATCGGGAATAAGCGCGCCAATGCAAGCAAGAAGCATACACTTATCATCATTTGATAACATGTTTAATGACAGATTGACGGTTGATTTGCAAATGTGAACTGGCATCAATGTTGCTAACTTCAGCTTCTGCCGCCTCCTCTGCTATGCCAGCATATTTATGTGCATAATTTGATTTCGCAGCCACACTGTTAGTACATTTTTAATATTAACTATGCAAGAACAGACAGCCGAACTTAAGTTGCACTGATGGTTTGAGTTCATTAGATTGAAAAAGATGGGCAATGCTGACAAAGATGGAGATGGCAGCGCAACATCAAAGAGGCAACACTTAACAAACACACTCCATTTTGAACAAACCGAACTAACACATTTCATGTTGTCGGCTGCAGCAGAGCCCTTATGTACAACAGCAAGAAAAAAATATGCTTCTGCCCTGGGCATGCTGACAGCAGCTCTGTGAGAAGCTTAGCAGGCCCCTGGACACACAGTTGTGAGATATTTCACTCATCCTTTGCAGGTAAAGGGGCTGATTCTGCTCTGATGGCCCAGTGACAAGCACATAACTCAGCAGCCCTGCGGTGGAGCCGCTCCTGATTTACACCGGTCCCAGGCAGAGCCTGTTCCCGCTCTTCTCCCAGCCTTGGCGTTCCACAGCTGGGATTCTTTATGACAAATAATAAAGAGGTTTTGCTGAGAGCTCAGCTCCTGCACCAGCAGAGCTGCGAGTTCAGGAACCCCGGGGCCTCACGCCCCGAGGGGTGGGATGTCCTTCCCACGTCCCCAGAACCAGCACCTCACACTCCTGGTGACTTCCCCTCCTTTGGAGATTCTGGGCCATTCAGTTGTGCTCTGAAGAGAATGTGTAGCAACGAGCTGGGAGGAGAATATTTCATCCTCTGCTCACATTAATGTCTGGGCATATACTGCATCTAGTATGAATTTGCTTGTTGTGCTGCAATATATAACAAATTTGAGGCAGTAGCTTTATGGTGCACGCTGTAATTTGACATTTTATGACACAAACTGACCATCTGCAGGATTCTGCCCATACAGGTCGAGCCACTCTGTGCAGGATATAACATTAACACCTCTGAATCACGGGGAAACCAGGATTTAGACACACAGTGAGATGGACCAGGTCCTCAACAATTCTCAGCTGTCTGAATGACTGCTGAGCAGCCTAATGAACATATAGCACATAGGCCCCTGCTCTGCAAAGCTTTTAAGAATGTTCTCAAGTTTGTCCCAAATCAGCAAAGCAACTCTTACAACTGCTGCGACTCAGAGACCACTCCTGGACCAAAAACCCGTGGTGCTGATCCCCCCGTGGAGGGAGGGAGTGCTGGACAAGGCCAGGGGTCATCAGGATGCTGTGAGGGACACAAAGTGTTGATTATTCTTGAATTTAATCCTGGAAACACTTGCCAGACTGGGACACTGAGTAAGGGGACAGTAAAGGATCTTCATCAATCTCAACCAGCCAGCAGCAGGAGGATTCCTGGTACCCCTGTCCTGCTGGCAGCTCCTGAGCAAACGCCTCCTGCCAGGATGCTGACCTGGCCTAGCTGGAAAAACTGCTTCCTTTATTGTCTGCTATGAAGGAAAGCTGCAGCTTTCATTTCAGTAAAACTCTTGTGGAGCTCTGTGCTCTTTGTACAGAGCCCTGCATTGAAGGAAGAACTAATCCTAATTCCTGTACGTTTGGTACGGGTGGCTGTGAAACAGCTCCAGTGGCTGCTGCTGTACAGATGGATGTGTACGACCCCCAAAATGAGGAATATCTGAACAGGTAGGCAGCAACAAGCATCCTGGGAGACCCCTGACGTGTGTAGCTGGCTTGTTTTTAATCTATTGACGCTTTAGGGTCCAAACCCAAGAGCAGACACAAGGTGTGAGGTGCTGTACTGAGTGCAGGGTGATCTCTCTCTTAGAAGGGCACCAAATAATTTCCAGTGACACAGGGCACCAGGTACACCTTGCTTATCCTAGGGAGGACACAAGAGATCTTGGAAGCTTTCTCAAGAGTGAGAGAAGTAAAAAAAAAAAAAAAAAAAAGGAAAAAACGGGCCAGCAGAGACAAGTGCAAGCATGAGGCCGTGCTCAGCTTATTTTGTTGTCTTTTCAGATAACACCAGATTATCAGTGGGCGGTTCAGAGAGGCACAGGAGCAGCAGGGTTTCCTGCCCCGTGAGCTGAGCAGCAGAGGAGGAGCTGGTCAGCCCCTACCCAGCCTCGATAAGTGCCCTGGTAACAGCCTTGTGCTGCCTCCTCCTTACCTGGGCAGGAGCCACAACTGGAAATAAAAAGAGGAGAGGAACTGTGGTCACTGCTCCCTCGCGGTGATGGGGGAGCGAGGGGCACAAGTGCTGCTTGCAGGCTGTGGGAAGGCTCCCCCAGCCCAGCCCCGGCCCAGCACGACCCTGAAGGGATGGGTGGCACTGCAGGAGGCTGGGGAAGGGTTTCCAGCCCCACATTTTCCCTCCAGCCTGACCGAGCTCCTGCTGTGCCTGTGCACTCCCAACCCCGGCTGAGGGAGCTCCGGAGAGCCGAGTGAGTCACCGCACAGTTGGAAGGACCATCACTTTGCTCACAATTATCTCTGCTACCACATTTGTGTCCTCTCTCTTGTCTCGTTTGAAGTAAGTTACAATTCTCCCCCTCTTGTTACTGAGTAGATGCAGATGCCACTTTGTTCCGTGTGATTTATAGCCAGTAGCTAATGTTCAGTTATAATTCCCCATTTTAGACATGAAAAATAGCCTGTAATGCTCCACACAAGGGCCTCTCAACAATGATATATAATTTAAAAATTAACACGAGGACAGAGGAGACCCGGGATTTTGAACTAGGGACTCTCTCATTCAAAGGTTAAATCTCTACAAGGTGAGCTAAAGGAATTAGTTGAGTTATTAAGTGAATGCCTCTGTTCTATTTTCCCAGTACATTAGCTGTTGCAGCCTTTTCCAGTTCAGTTGTGTTCCGCCCCAGCATGTTCAAAGTGCAAATGCTCATGGCACTGTGTTCACACATTTGCTTTTTTTGCAATGTCAAACAAACTGGAGCTGTTCAGAGCCAAAGGTCAAAGTGGAGGGTCCTCAAGAAAATCTCCTGGGAAATGATGTGATTGTTCTTATGTCTTTATTGTATAGAAAATCAGCCTTCATACATGGCTTGTCCTTTCCAAGCATCTTAAAACTATAAATGAGTCATGACTCATTCCTGCAACACCTAAGTTATATAAGTGGTCTTGCTAATTTACTGGAATACCTCGCATAACGAGTCATTTCCAGGATCAAACTCTGAGGCCTCTGAAACCTCTGAACTATGAAGAGCTGCTTTAGAAACAGAGAAGTTAAATCCCAACCTCACACGACGAGGCAAAAGCAGAGCAAGGGACAGAACCTGCATCACCTGACTCGCTCTGCCAAACACAAGCCACCAACCCCTCTTTTGGCAAAGCTCAGCAATTCAGAAACATGCAGGGACAACTGGGAGCATGGAGAGGGAAAAGAGCTTGGCTGTGGAGAGGTTTTGGAGGTGGCATTCCTTCCCTGCCTTTCTGTTCTCAGTAAGGTGCAGCTCATACCCTCGGTGTCTCCTGCTGCACTTAATGGTTAATGGTCTCACTCCAGCATCAAATCTTACATTTATGGATTACAAATTTATTGACATTTGACATTTGCATCAGCTTTCACCTGATCAACAGGAGCTCTGACTGCCAAAGGGAATTATTATGGAAGATTTCAACAGCCATGGGAATGCCAAAAAGGTCATTAAATCATATCAGAAAAACAATGTGTTCATAGCATTCATACATTTAGTCTTGCCAGTAAATCTTCTGGTTGATGCTTGGACCACCTACTGATGATGCTCAAAGAAAAGGAGAAACAGGGAGAATCGAAGAGAAGAATTAAATTAAAACCAAATGACATGATGCCTGGCACAGTGGGATCTTTAATTTTCTACTCTATGAATCCAGAATAAGCAAAAAAATCAAAACAAAGCACAGTGGCTTGACTTTCTCTGAGTGAATTCCCTCCATATAGGCAGGGCTTAACTAAATAATCCTGAGTAATGCGTGCACCCCACATTATTGCATGAGATTTGTATGTGGGAGGTGCAGGATTCAGAAAACATATGGCACATGGAAAACAAATGACAGGGTGTGCTTTTACACTCATTCTGGCTATACTTATCACTCTTGTTGATATTTTTTTCCAGACGTGAAATATGAACGTAGGAACTTTCACCCTCGGCCCATCTCTTCGGAAAAATACTGAGAGTTACTTTTTTGTGCTTTTGTGATTTACAGGAGGCCACCACATAATTCCCGGGAGTACAGACAATGTTTTAAAAAATCACTGATCAAATAAACAGAATTACCTCCCTCGTCGTTTTCCCCCTGGATGACACCAGGTCTCGCACCACAAAAACACCAAGGCCAACAGATTAGGGCTCCATGGAATTCCAGAGGGAAGGGAGTTACTGGACTGGGAGCCCACCCACAGCCTGTCTGTGCATGTCAAGCGTAGGGTGAGCTCCGCTAAAGGCTGATCCCTGGGCTAGGAGAGCAGGAAGGACGTTTGGAGTTTGCCTTTCTCTGGTGGAAGAGCAGTGAGTTCACTTCACATGAGCACAGGCAGAAACAGCCCGTGGCACTGTCACATCCCAGAGGTGGGAAAAAGGCAATGCCAGCCTTTCTAAAGGCCCTGTAAGGGAAGTTGGTAGCCACGAGGACACAGTTCCAGCCGTGATCAGTGCCAGCACCTTGTCCTGGCCCCCCGGGAAGAGGTGGTGTTGTGCAGCCACGGCTGTGCTTGGAGCCCTGACAGCAGAGATGGAATGAAGAGGCAAAGGCAGGCAGGGAACGGGGCAGAAAGGTTCTCCCAAGCCTTGGTTTGAAGCAAGAGAGAGGTGGAGAGGTGGAGCTGTGATGCAGATACTGAGGGGCAGGTCTGCACCTCAGCAGGGCACCCCTGACGTGGGCTGGGATAGAGACCCCCAGGTCATCTCTGTGCTTTGTGGTATGAACTGGGTTCAGAAAGAGGGAGGGTTGCTGAGTTTTAATTAAAATAACTGTGAGAACAGAAGTTTCACTTTGGAGTTTCAACAGTGCTCCAAGAGGAGGGAGTGACACTACTTTTGTCTGCACACAGAGTGCTTTGGAGGTTTAAAAAGGCTGAAAGCAAACCCAAAAGGGATCAAACCAGTATTTCATGTGCAACAGAACAAGCAGCTTTGCCTCCTCTGAATTACTGGTCCATGCCTGCATAAGCTCTGCAGGAAGACTGAGAGTCCTGCTCTGCAGAGAGTGGAGAGAGGAATCCTTTGAGGGTGGCATTTTTATTCCATTATGGGAGATTCCCAGGGAAAGCTGAACAGAGCATGGAATAAAGTGTGATGCCCTTAGGACTGGGGGCTTGGGATCAGTTCAGGGACAAATCCTGCTCTCCAGCTGAAGAGGTTCCCAAGGTAAATCTGGAGGCTGGGAGAGTGCTCTGGGAATGGCACTTCTGGAGAGGCAGGAGAAATGTGGAAGGAAGGAGTGTGTGGATGTTGGGGCATTTCCGAACTCTCTATTTTGGGTGAGCTTGGAGGCTAAACTCTTTTGGTTCTCCAGTCCAAACCCACCATTTCCATCACCTGCTGGAGCTCCTGGTGGCTGTGAGAACCACGGGTGAGTGTGGCTCATCCCTGAGGAGACTGGGAGATGCTGAGAACCACATCCCTGTGTCCTCTCCTTTCTGCTCCTGGCCCGTTTGCCTTGCAGCTGCTGTGTGCAGTTCCCGTGCTGCTCACTTGATAACAAACAAATCAAAGAGAGACTGCTGGGCTACAGGGACATGGGAATGGGAGCATCCATTCACTCTGAGGCCTGGGATCCTCTGCAGTACAGGCTTCCCAAAGGATGAATTCCTTCTCCTTCTTCCACACCCCCTCTGCTGTGGAATAGCACCAAACAAATGGTCTTGGCTGGCCCGAGGAGAGGCTGGTGAGGGGAGGCAGAACTCGCCCTGCACAGAGCACTCTGTGCTTGGTCTGACACAGCTGCTGGAAGAGGTGGAGTGGAGGGGAACAGCCACATCACAGCCACTCCAGCCACCTCTCCTTTCCTTTCAAAAATGTCACTGTGGCACCCTCCACTCTCTATAACAATGTTTATCATTGTTCTTCGATTGTCTGGGACAATAAATGGTTAGAAATGAGCATATATCACCAGGAAATCTCTGCCTGCCCCTTCCCCCAAGCAGTGTCATAAAAACGTACAAATTCACATTAATAATGAAGTGCATTTCCCCGAGAAGCCACTGTGTATCTCAGGGAGAGCAGGCAAGGTGGCAGTTGCTGCAGAGTTTCCTATTAAAGAGCAGAGCAAATACTCATAAATCTGATGAGGGGCCAAAGCACATGTTAGGGCTGTCTCCCTCTTAATGGAACCTTTTCTGAAATGAAAAAAATATATATCTCGATACATTCAGGGTATTCATTAGACATGACAACCTCCTCCACTCCCCATCCCTCCCTCCCCCACTCCTGCTTGTGCTGACCCCCGGCAGAAGGGCTGAGTGCTGGCAGGGAGGGATTTTGGAGGGGAGGAGGAACTGTTTGGTTTCAATAAAGGGATTGTGTAAATTTACTACGATGGACAAGTCCCCGCCCGGCCCCTCGTGTCCCTCCTTCCCTCCACCGCAGCCGGTTCCGGTGTGTGCTCCTCTTGGATCTGCCGTGGCCCACAGCCAGCCCGGCTGTCCATCCGCTGGGAATGAGAGCCAACAGAGCCACTGCTGCACCCCACAGCAGGATCCTCTTGCAGGAGCCCTTTCCTGCCACCTCACACCTTGGGGAGCTTGGCGTGCTCCCGGGAACACACGATTCTCCAGGCTCAGGGAGGCAGCAGGAGGAGGATCAGCCCCCTTGGCTCTCTCAGGGGCTGGGGTTTTGCCGCCTGGTGCCGTGTCTTACTGTCACCCAGGCTGGAAGCCCAGGGTGTGCTGGGAGGTGCGATGCTCCTGGAGAAGGACCCCCATCCCATTTAAGCCGGGAGCTCTGTGCTGTGAGCTGGTGTCCCACCCCATTCCTCCTCTGCAGGGAGGGTCCCACGCTGGAGCTGCACTGGTGGAAATCCTGCCTGGCTCTGGAAAAGGCCCAGTCCCTCCTCACAACAGACCCTCCCTGGATGCACCAACACCCCCAGCTCGGAACCCAGGAGATGGGAAGAGATGGCAGAATGAGGCCTGAAGGCTACAGCTTAATAATCATGAATTATCTGTTCATTATCCCAATAAATAGTGAAAAATCTCTTCCTCCTTTCCTCCTCCCATAAAGCCATATCTATAATTTTCCTCATTTTCCATCTGTGCTCCATCATATTTGCACTGAGTGATCATCCTGCTAAATTACATTATTTTTATTGAAAGGTGCTTTGGAGGGCTGGATACTGCTCATGTCTTTTCCTTTTGTTATTGATCTTTGTGATTTGATTGCTGAGGTGTAAAATGCATAAATAAGACTCAGGTACCCTTCCTTTGAAATCTCACTGGGTAAAAATGTTCGGCTATAGATTATGAAGGCTGTAGCATTTAATAATATCAGGCACAGCTAGGAGAAGGCAAGATTTTGATGTCCTTATGAATACTGAATGCTTGAGGAGGTAGGTACTATTCAAGGTCAGTTAAAATCTGCTCGAAAGTTGCTGTTTCTTTGTGAGCAGAGGAACTCCTGCCTTGGAACTGCCATGTGCAATGTGTTTGTACAGAGCCCAGGAACAAAATGGGTTGACCTACTGGGTTGGAAGCTCTAATGCAATGTTAAATAATACTGATCTTAATAGCAACCTGTAGTATTCATAAAAAGCCAGTAAATCTGCACTGCTACATCTGTGCTGCCACAGTCTGATGTATCATCTGGCCTGGCCCTGCTCTCAGGGAAGCCAAGAACACACTAATAGAGGTTTTACAAGGACAATGGCTAGATTGAAAAAATGCTATTCAGGAAAATGTTGAAGGTTTAAAAATGTTCTGTTAAAAAAAAAAAAATCTCGATCTACCACTTTGGGGAGATGGTGATAAATTTCAGAGGATTAGGGGAACTGAGGCTTCACCAGAACAGGACTATTCTGAGGGAGGAGTGATGGGGTGGAGGTAGTTCCTTGCTGAGGATGAGCTTCAGCAGAAAGGCCAACCTATTTCTTTTCCTGCCTCTGTCTCCTCTCCTTCATGGTGCTCAGCAATTTACCCTGTTTATCCCAACAAAAAATCTGTTTTAAAATGGAACTTCCCCCCAGATTTCTTTTTTCCCATTGAGAAGCCATCATCTTCCACAAAGACATTATCAGAAAAATCCCATTTGAACTCAGTAATCAAGACTTCCCTGTGAGGAACCCTCTTTTTCTGGCTGATAACACGGGGAGCAGAATCCTTGGATTTGCTGGTAAATTCTGCACCACTGCAGGCAGCTACGTCCCAGCAGGTCTGATTCCCCTGAAAGGCTCTCTCAGCTTTCAATATTTGTTGCTAAACAGAAATGAAAGTTGAAGAGCAAGCTAAATTTTCTAAAATAATCTTTTGGACTACTAATTTACACAACTGTCCTTGACCATGTAACGCCCATATTGGCTAACAGTGGAACATGATCAGAGCAGCTCCTACTGCTTCAGAGGGATGAGAAAATAAAATCCAGAGAAGAAAAAAAAATCTTCTATTTTGGTATACTTAACACATACAGTTATCTACGTGTCCTATATATCATTTAACAAATTGCTTTGCAATTCTTACAGGGCGTGGTATAATGACTGATTTAAAATCACTGCATTGCTTAAACTGCATTGTTCTTCATCAAGTTGAGTCATTTTTATGTGAAGTGTCAAGCTCTCTAACAAATAACTGCTGCCAGACAAATCAAGTTCCTCATCTTAAAGCTACGGCTAAATAGTTTATAGCTTTAATCTGCTCACTGAGGTGTGCAGTCTATGACAGTAATTATAAATGCAAGGAGAAATTATAGCTGAATGCTTTAACTGCATTAGGAGCCATTTGATGAACAATCATGATTGCCTGCTCATTTTCAACAATAGAGGGCAAGTTAGTGTCAGTGCATTAGAGGATTTTCAGTTCTGCTCTGCTCTTTCTTCCATTTACCACAGAATGTCAGTTGTCTCCTATAAAGTAGAAAAAAAAGCGCCGTAGAAGCTTTAAACTTGATGGTTAAAAAAAGACAAAGGAGGAAACAGAGAGAAAAACTGTTTATCATTATGACTCATTTTTTTTTTTGTTTTGCAGCAGCCTTACTTTCAAATTAGTTCATCTCAGGTAGCTGCATGTTGGCTTATCAGGGGCTTTTGAAACAGAAATCTCCCCAATCAAGCTGGTTAATTGACTTTATGGAGACTTATTTCTATCAAAAGTTACAGCTAAAGCCACAGAGAGCCTCAGTTAGTGACCAGCCCCAAGCCAATCTCACCTGGCTCTCAAGCGAGAAATGCAATTCTGCCCTGCCTTTTTCCTCAGAACAACATAAAAATTCTAATTCTGTTGAAGAAATGAACAAATGTTCTTCAAGGTACAAGTCAACATACAAATTACTTCTAATTAAAGCCATGTTTCCTAATGTTCATGGGTTTTCTTTGAAGAATAGCAATAAAAACAAATTTGAAGTGGGTTAAATGAAAGGGAATAGAGATGTCTGATTGTTGTATATTACACATAATCTTACTTTATATTACTAAACCCATATCACTTAGACGAATTCAAGAAAACACCAAAGATGAATATAAAAGAGATGTATATATCTTTACATTTAAGAAGAATTTATAGCAAATTTCTTACAAACAGCCTCACAGAGGTCTTAAAAATAAATCCATATACATAACATATTTTTCTACAGTACTAACCCAGATTATTCACTTATATTTTTAATGATAGCTAACATTTGACAATATAACCTCTACTAGTAAATGCCATTGAAATATAAAGTATTTTATGTATTTCTATACTTCAAGTGCTCTTTCCACTCTTTTATTTCCATTTATTTCAATATATAGTCTCTATTTTTATGCCTATTTCACGACAATATTGCCTAGAAGAAGGAAACACAAATGCATGTGTGTGTTTTAAGGATCTCAGCTTTATATTTCCCGTTTCTAAATACTGTGCTCTGCTCTGCTATTATTCAAATGTATCCTGGATCTTAAAAATAACACGGTAAGAGTCAGTAAACTCTGAAAATCCCTGTTATTTGATTTAGTCTCCTTGCAGATTTCAGAAGAATCCATGTGAATAAACTCTGGCCTCCCCACTTCCAACCTAGTCAGAACTTCGGGAGGCTTACGGCTCCGAAACTGTAATAAAATCTTTACAATGCTATCCAAAATACCCCATCATTTCAGACAATTTGTGCTATCATGCATACCAACTGAAATTATACCTCCAGATAACAGTGCTATCACTCTGTCATTGCAATTTAAATATATTTTTTCAAAGGTAAGATACAACCTGCATCTTGATCTAAATTAGAGACGGATGAGTATTAAGAGGACAGCAATTTCTCGGTATCCAGAGGCAGGAAGGACAGTACCTTATTTATGTAGTTACACATCACCTGAATAATATGTCTCTGTGCAGGTTATTACAACGCAGAAACCACTTTTTTTTTTTCCCTTGGAGATCTTTTTCTTTTTTCCCCTTTGTATTTGTTCCTCAAATCCTCAGTGTAGTAACGTGTTTATAGAGGTGGGTGTTTGGTTTGCCTCTTAGTAATAACACGGTGCTTTTAAGACCAAATCTGAATATTTGTCATGCATTAAGCCATGAATGTGCCAAAATAACTGTTGCGTTAATATATTTGGCAGACAGCTTTTGTTTGAAAGTACCC
The DNA here is from genome assembly GCA_013400975.1 of Atrichornis clamosus. NCBI lineage: Eukaryota > Metazoa > Chordata > Aves > Passeriformes > Menuridae > Atrichornis > Atrichornis clamosus. The sequence continues at coordinate 135,224 of WBMZ01003466.1, read as the reverse complement.
AAATTATTGCTTTGCTCTAATATCTCTTGTGTGTAAACTATGAATGGCAGAGTTTAATAATCATGAACTGGTGGGGAAGGAAACAAAGTACGGGATGTTTATTCCTACCCAATTTCTCTGCTATGTTGATTTTGAATGGCCAGGTAAACAAGGAACATGTATTTGTTGAGTTCTGATGTGGGGTTAAAATGCCAAAATAGATGCTTAAGGGTATTAGCCCTATTTAGAAAACATACTCCTTTTGAGTTAGATGGAATTTTGCTGGCTAAAATATGCAGAAAGCACAAATCTACTCAAATGCAGACAGCACGTACAAGATGTATGCAAAACTTAAATCTTATTGCACTTGAACACTGACGTTATACTCCATAGTAAGAGCTTATATTACCCAGCCCAAAGTAACCCTTTGATTAGTGCTTTAAATTATTCAAAAGTAGCTTTTTTAATGGAGTTGAAGTGACACAGAGCCCTTGTGCTGGCTCTGTCCACAGAAAGTGTTTCCTAAGGCTTCATGAATATTTGTAGCAAACAAATGGGGAATTTTCCCCAAACAGGGATTGAGCCCTGCACCCTCAATGAGGCAGGGAATGGCCACAAAGGCAGGTGGCATCAGTGACAACTCACATCTTTAATTTTAACCATCTGACAAATTCATTTTCCGAATGTATTGAAGTAATGAACACGGAGAAAACCTGAATTATTCTGTGAACAGAAGCAGAGCCCAAGTCTGCTGGAGGAATTGCTGGGAATAATTAAACAGAGCCTTCCTGGAAAAAAACTTGTTAGAACAAAAAACTTCTGTTTGGACTTTTAGTTGATGTTCTGCATATTTATTTAAATCAAGAATATTCAAGTTTGTGAATCAAAATTAAAAATGCAAAAATGGTGTGTCATCTGAATATTACATTACATGTTATAAACATTGGTTGTGGCAACTGGTGTATCTTGCAGCAAAAAAAATAGCAACACTAACGCAGCAGGATCCTACTAACAGGTCTTGGAAATATTAAGCTTGTAAAAAATCTCACCGCTTTCTCAATTAAGCATTAACTCCCCCAGGTTATATGAAAACTTGCACTGAAGTCAGTGATGTTTATGGATTGACTTCCACCAACACGAAGCAAAACATAATCAAACATCTTAAAGCTTAAAACAGGAATGATGGAGAGAGAGGTTAAAATGATGTGACAAAAAAGGCCACTCACAGTAGCAAGTGTTTAAGTAAGTGTAAAATATTAAAATATTTTACAAAACTGAACATCCAAATATCAACAGGAGAATAACTGAACTTCTAGATATGAACTTTTCAGAGTTATCTGTAGATTCTCGAGGCTGTGTTCAAGATTATGAGAAACTTGGAATAATTGAGATTTTGCTAATTTGACTTTTGAATTGTCTTCTTTTTCCCCATCCAAATCAGATTTATTGGTGTGTTAGCACTGAAAGGGATAATAACCTTTTGGGTTTCAGTGCTCTTTATCTACTTTTTTCCATTCTCATTGCACTTAGTTCTTGCATTCCGCACGGAAGTGCATTGGATACGAAATAATTTATTCCTAGGAACAAAGAGAAATGGGCAAAGAGCTATTTTGCAAATAATAAGCAGCAACATTTCTACATAGGGCAGTGTAGTTTGCATTTCCCAAGCTCTCTTCCTGAAAACGTTATAAAATGGATCTGTACATGCAAGACGTGAGCGACGCAGGATACACGATGCATTTTATAATGGTTTTCCTACATTTACCAAAGCAGGGAGTCTTAGGGAGCCTCCCTAAAATGCTGAAATGAAAACTCACTATAGAGCATGCATACCTTAAGAGTTATTCTTCATCCACTTCTGCTACAAATTGTGAATGGTGTTCTGGTGACTTGCTGTGTGTTTTGCTTAGATGAAGTTTTACTGCATGTTTGCTCGCAAATGTCCGACAGCACAACTTACATTTGAACTTAGAGTCTGTGTCCTCTTCTCCAGCTATTGTTTCAGGAGATCTTTGAACTGAAACTCTGGAGATTTCTTGCTCTACCTTGGTTTGCTGCTCCACAGCCAGCCTGTTCATGTCTTTCATTTGGAAACCTAGGTGGGATTCTAAGTGGCTAATGTAAGTAGAGGGGGTTCGAAACTGAGATGCACAGTCGCTGCAATAAAAGACTGGGTGTCCTTTGTCCATGTTTTTCAAAAACTTTGTTCCTCCGGTTTTCCTAAGTTGATACTTGACATTTGCCAACCAGTGGCTGATGGTAGTCATCGACAGTCCAGTAAACTTGGAGATCTGCATGCGCTCTTGCGGGCCTAGATCTGATAATAAATATTTACCTTCAGACGTCTGGAAGAGGCTGGAAGCAAACTGAGCTTGCAGAATGAGAAGATGCTGGGGGTTCCAGTTTGACTGTCTGCCCTTCCTTTTATGCAGAGTGGAGACTTCTGTGGAGACATCCTCAAAGCGGCGGACATCTATTTCCAGCTTCATAGACGGGATCCTTGAAGATGCAGCAGGTTTTGGTGTGGTAGCTTTGGGAAGAACTTTGACCATGTCGGCGATGTCAGACAGAGCATGTTTTTGAGGTGGAGAAGTACAAGATTGTGCTTGAGCTGACTCAGCTTTCTTGCCTTTGGATTTGGTCAGGTCAATAGGCTGATCGTTGTTTTCAAACAAATAGTGCCTGGATACGCTTGCAGGCTTTGGGGGGGTTGGAGCAGGAGATAAAACTGGCTTCTCCATCATATTTAGATTGGGTTTGTGGAACATGGAAATTGTGCTAGAGCTGGGGCTGCAGTTGGATTGAGGCTGTAAGGGCTCAGTGGCTTTGCCCAAGTGATTGTTCAGGACCGACTGCAGCGCGCTGAGGGGGTTGACGCAGGGCAGCTCCGAGGAATGGTTGGCAGCAGCACAACCATTACTAAGAGAAGCTGCTGCTGGTTCCTTGAGGACTGGTTTTTCTCTTCCACTGTCCTCTTTAATTTTGTCTTCTTCTTTCAAGGGACACGGTTCTGCCTTTTTTGGCTCCACAGAGGCTTCAGCTTTGAGGAGAGGTTCTCTCTCGCTCTGGCTGAGCGAGGCAGGCTCAGCTTGGATGCCCTCTTTAGCACAGTCCTTTGGTGCCTCCTCCTTGTCATCAGTCTCCTTCTTCACTTGGGGGCACTGGCTCACATTTGCTGAGATAGGGACCAGAGGCATCACCTTCCACTTGGGTGCTATGGGCCTCAGTTTATTGGTCATGGTTGGCCTGATTTGGAGCACCTGGGATCCCACAGGCAAGGACGGCTTGGCTCCCTCGGAGAGCTGGTAAGCTGCATGGATACTGGGATATGCACTCCAGCTGGGAGCTCCATTTTGGGCTTTATTGATGGCTGTTGTGACAGTGTTCTCCAAGGACTTTAAAATGTCCCCACCACCCTTTGAGCCATCTTCTAAATCTTCCTCTCGGAGGTACTGGTATTTCATTGTGGGATCCAGTGGTTTCTGAAGAGTGTCTTCATACTCTTCCGTTTTCACTGCTTTCTCATCTTTATTTGCATCATCAGCTTTATCTTTTTTACTTTCTTTTTTAAGTTCAGAGGCAGGAGCTATGCATTCTGCAGATGATTTACTGCTTGATTTTGAAACCGGGCTGTCATTGGCCGGTGCTTCAGACAGCGATTGCATTTTTTCCACCGCTAAAGGATCCAGAACAAGCTGCTTTCCTTTCTTTGAAGCCGAACTTGTGACTTTCAAGAAATGGCCAGTGACCATCATGTGGGTCGTGAGCTGCTGCAAGGTATCATGGGAACTTCCACATTCCATACACTTCAAAATCTGGGATTTGCAGGCCTCGAACTGCCACGTGTAGCTGGCCCCGTTCTGGTAGCCGTAGCGGTTGTTGGATGAGAGCTGCAGGTTCGTGTTCTTCTGAGGAGAGAAGCTGTCGGAGAAAGACCCTGTCGTGGAGTCGGGGGAACAAGGCCTGTTCACATCAAACACTCGTTTCTTTGCTGGAGTGACCATTTTTGAAGAAATGGTTGGTACCGGCTCCTTCAAAGGCACTTTTTGGTAATGTTTAGTTTTTATCATATGAACACTCAGATCTTGAAGGGAATCAAAAGAGTCACCACAGAACATACACTTCAGAACTTTTTGTGCATCTTCCTTGTCCATGTCCTGGAAAGCCCTTTTCCGGGGCTTGGAGTAGCTGGTAGGTCTGTGCTTGTCCTTTTTGTGGTTGTCATCCTGGTAGTGCCCTGTCTCGTTCATGTGCACCGTGAGCTCTACCAGGGTGTCGTAGGCAGCGCTGCACTGCCGGCACCGGAACCGGCTGGCGCCCGTGAACACAGTCCCACACATTTTGCTGCTCTGCCTGTAGAGCTGCACCGAGCTGAACAGGTTGGGTTTGGAGACAGGCCTGGAAGGTAAATTCTGCTGCAAGCTTTTGGACAGCGCGTCTTGGTGCCAGTCAAAATCGGCTTTGTTCCCCCCGTTCCTGTTGTCGCAACTCCTCTTTTCAGAGTTGGACAACTTGAAACCCAGCCCCAAGCCTGTCCAGTAAGAGTCCGACAGGATGTTGGCATAGACTGCTGTCATTTTATCCATGCAATCATGTGCTTCGCTCTGGGCTTTGGGATGGGCGCTGCTTTTGGGGTCCTGGGGCTCCCTGGAGCAAATGTTTTTAATATCTGCCACATGGTCACTGCCGTCACTCAGCAGTGATTCGTTCTCTGCATCCTGGTTGGATACATGACTGACAGGGGAATTCTGGAAACTAAAGTTCCCTTTCTGCTCAGCACCCACTTCATGTTCCTCATCCGTGCCAGTGTCATTGCTGCCCTGGAGTTGAGCAGTTGAGTTGTTGTCATCATCATCTTCTTCCTCCTCCTTTATATCTTCCTCTTCCTTTAAATCTTCCTCTTGGACATAACCTGAAATGTAATGTCAATATATGAAATAACCTGTTAAAGGAGAAGGTTACAGTTCCAGCTTTCTGCTTTCACTCTCTATTTTCTTTACTGGATTTTGTTCTAATCTATAACTATATTCCCTCTTAGTTCTGGAAGTGAAAAAAGCCAAATTATGTCTCTTTTTTGTGAAGGTTGCTGCATTTTGTTGGCAGATGATCATAATTCTTTATAACTGCCAGAGATCTCGAGTTAATAATTTTCCTGTCATGGGAGTATAATTCTAACTGTCCTGTAATGGGACAGTTGGAAAATTCATATGTAAGAATTTAAAGTTTATACTAAAAGCTTCAATTCTATGAAATTGTTTTTAGCCTCAGTGAGAGAAAGGGTGGAATTGACAAGGAACAGAAGAAAAGTAAATGCCATCACCTTCCTGGTTCAGAGCATCATCTAGGTACAGTAACCTTTTGCCATTTGATCACCTAAAAATCCACTTTAGGATGCACACAAATAATTTATATGTCAAATACAACATCTGAAAGCGTTAATAGGCAGAAGTGAAAGTCTTTTGTTTATAAAATAATGTACTGTGTACCATAAAAGCAAACTATCAGTAGAACCAAATCCATAAATTTCAGGGCAACAACACTTGGAAGTTACAGAAGAGTATTAAGATGTGACAGAGGTAGACAAAAGTTAATTGTAAAACTGGAAAAGTAGAACAAACCCAGAAGGATTTTCTTTGACAAATTAACTATTTATTTACTAAAATGAACTTGATACTGGAAGAGTATATTTATTTAAAATCCAATTCTTTCCCATTATCTGAGAAAAGCCATTTCCTGACTCTTTAAGAACTTGGCTCGTTTAGCTCCCTTGAACTTGGTCCTCCTGTCCAAATGATATCCTTCCAGCAAATCCAGAGGAAAGTTTGCTACCTTTCCGAGGACCATCTGGACAAAGCCTTCCATTTTCCAATCTATTTGCATGATCTCACCCCTTCCAACACATGTTTGCCATCAGGCCAAAGAGATGAACCAGAACCAGAGGAAACATTCCCTGGATGGAGCTGCAGCATAAGAAGAGGGAAATGATGGCTCTCAGTGTGATGTGAGATAAGAAACCCACGTGAGTCACCTTTCCCACATCCTTCCCATGGGTTTAGGACCTGCACAGATCACACAGGCTTAGAGCTGGGCTTGGCTTACTCCAGGGGTGGTACCAGAGGCAAAGACAACAGCAGTGGCTCTGGGCAAATGACCTGCACATCATTTCAGCCTGATGAAATAATAATCACACAGCAGTAGGAACACTGTGCTCTTCAGCAGCTGCTTTCAGCAAAGAAGCTAAATATTAAAAGTTAAGTGCTAAATACTAAAAAATAATCCCATTAGAAGTGTGCTGGGTCACAGCAAACATTAACAGGTGATCAGAGTGGAGCAGGCAGCACAGACAATTCTTAGACCTCAGTGGTTTTTTCTCCTCCTTACGCTTTTCCCCTAATAACCAGATACTGCTTTCCCTTTGTTGTACGTTTTCCAGAGGGCCAAGGAGAAGGCAGGGACGTGGAGGAGGCAGGAGGTCCCCCAGGTGAGGAGCAGTGACCCTGTGACACACCTGGGCAGTGCTGGGGATGCTGCCCCTGGCCTGGATGTGCCAGGAACAGCACCCTGAGCACTACAGAGATAAGGAGGGGATCCAAGGAAGGAATCCGACAAAACACACAACAAAGAGCAGTCACACAGCTGTGGGTCGGGGCAAATTGGATTCTCCCTTTCAGCACCAATTCTTTGAATGCTATTAACCTGCTTTTCAGCAGATGAGAAGTTTTTCCTCTGGAAGGTACATACAGTGGTTTATTCCTCACAATATCCTTTGTCCTTCTCTAGGAAAAGTAGAAGTACCAGACAGCTGCACATCCCCCACAATATGGATAAAATTTGCTGCTTAATTAGGCATTGACATGTTTACTATAACCTTTACAGAAGAGTAACTTGTGCTGAGAAAACATCTTTTTTTTTTGGTGTCTTTGTAAGATACTGACACAATCTCATGTAAGTGGTAAAAGTAACCAGTTCCAGCAGCTGAAGGGGCCTACAAGGAAGCCAGAGAGGAATTGCAGTGACAGGACCAGGGGGAATGTCTTCAAACTGACAGAGGGTAAATTTAGATTAGATATATGGAAGAAATTCTCCTCTGTGAGGGTGGGGAGGCCCTGGCACAGGGTGCCCAGAGCAGCTGTGGATGCCCCATCCCTGGAAGTGTCCAAGGCCAGGCTGGACGGGGCTTGGAGCAGCCTGGGACAGTGGAGGTGTCCCTGCCCGTGGCAGGGGTGGCACTGGATTCTGTGACTGTGATTCTGACTTACCAGAAAACATCATCAAAGTTTCACAAAACCCTCAGTCACATCTGTTTTAATGGTTTAGGGGTTTGAGCAGCTTTAAGAACACATTTCAGTATCCTCCTTGTAAAATCATTTCAGTTTATGTAAATGATTTAAATTGCTGTGGGCATTTTAAGGACAGTGGAGACCAGTTGTACAAGACAACCTCGGGTACAAGAGATGCACGTGTTCTTCCAACAGGGCTTTTTAGTCAGATTTCATTGGACATGAAGGGATGTAGCTAGTTAACAGAAATAACATTAATTTAAGTGGACTTTGCATTATTTAGTTTAGAAGTAAAGGGTGTCTTATGTCTGTACACCCACATGCTTTAAATGCAGAGTCTGTAATAAGTAGCATAAATTTTGCACGTCACTCTGATGTCCATATAATAAATTGTTGAGTGACCTGTTCTCTTCCCACCAGTTCTCCCCCAGGCTTATTCTGACATTCCAAACCTCTGAGATCCTCATGTGTAACTGTTTTACAGGGAAAAAAAGAAAAAAATTAAAGAAATCCAAACTCAGTAACTAGATGAATACTTCCTGCTTTTCCTAGATGGGAATTTTTCCCACCAAAATTAAACAGATATAAGATGGGAAATACGTAGTCCTGAAGAAGTGGGAGACTGAAATTTCACTATCATTAAGACTTGACAAAACTCAGGAGCTTCAAAACATTGAATGGAAGCAATTTCTGGCTTTCTAAATGGAAATACAGTCTTTGGATTAGTGCTGATTAATCTCCAGACAGTGCATGTCAAAACCATGACATCACTAAGGATAATATTAATATATGGATAATAATCACAAATACAATTCTAAATTATTTGGTTTCTTAATTTTCCTCTGTGTCTTTGTGGTTGGATTCATGGAAACTTCAGAAAGCTGCTACTCTAGAACAAGGACTACAATAAACAGCTGATCCTTTATTCCTCAAAAGAGGTCATTTTCTCAGCTATTTCTAGAATATTTCCACAGAGTAACTAAAATAAACCAGGTCCTGTTAATACACCTGCAAAAACACTGAATGTACAGGTCTAAAACCACCCACATCCACCTGGATGACCTTTCCCTGCAGACAGCACCAATCCAGGATCCCAGGGATGGCGAATCCAGCATTGGCATCCAGGCCTCACCCTGGGACTGGCACCACGTTATCCATCACTGCTGACCTGGAACTGTGGAGTGTCAATACACATTTTTTTTAAAGTGCTCATTCTGACTTTTCCACCAATGGATACTATTTTCACTCAAATTTGCTCTTTTTCCATGTAGAGAAACATTTCTTAAAATATACATATATATACATGTTTCTTTCCAAGACTGGAAAATTTATTTTCTGCCAAAAGGAGGGACAGTGAATCACTGTCCAGAACAACACTGCTAATCCATGTAAAACTCATGGCACCATCTGCACTTCTTCATCCATATATATTCCAGTTTTCCTTGAAACAACATCATTAGAAAAGCAATCTCACAGTGCTAGAAGGTGATCTTGTTTCCTTCTTGTCTGGCTTCAGCTCAAACATCATTTTGTGTTTGGCAGAAGCTGTTTCTTTCTCTGAAATATTTCAAGCAGATAATGGATAATGACCACTTCTCATTCCTTCTTCTCAAAGATGTCGAAGTGCATTAACTGCCCAAAGACAAATCTCACCCTGGCTCTTTGCAGAAGTTCAGAGCTACAGTTTCATCCCAGTTTGAAAATCAACTGAAGAGAAAAATTGGCAGCTGGGGAGAAAAAGTTCCCTACTCCATTGCATAACTCTTTATTAAAGACATTTTGGAATTTAATGGGGTTAAAACCAATGGAACACTCTGGAAAAGCAATGGAGTTCCATGAAAAGAATTCTCAGAATATGGAATTTGTAATACAAGAGTGAACTGTTGAATTTCAGAGCTTTTAAGGCTGTGTTCAAAATTTCTGTACCATGAAAATAATTTCCTGTTCAGTTCTCCAAGATGGAAAGAAAACCCAGGGAAAGGTTCCTGCTCCCACCATGGAGGGCACAGAGAGCACCTGGCTCTGAGAGATGGATGGAAGGGACAAAGGGACATCTCTGTCACCTGGTCTGAAAGTCCTGGCCTTGAGCTTTAGCTCTAATGCCATGTGCAGCCTGAGGAAGGCTTTGTACACCCTCAGAAAAGGCTGAATGTGCTCGGTTTCCTTTTTGTTGGGAGGCCAGTGCATTATTTTGGATTATGGGAATTTTTGTGCACCTTTTGCTGCTGTCACTATTCACCATCACACCCACCCTCAGTTTGCAGGGGCTCAGTGTGGATCACCACTATTGTGATGCAATTTTGTGTCCAAAACAACCTGGCACCTCAAAGGAGGGATTATTCCCAATATTCCCTTGCCTATTTTTTTTTCCTAGAACTTTATTTTTTGAGCAGTTACAGCAGCTGATACCATGGCATGAATTCCTGCCTCTTGCAGAGAAGGAGAAGGAACACCCACCACCATCCACTGCAGGAGGACAAAGCAGCTTCTGTAGGAGCAAAGGAAAGAGTGGCTTCCACACGGACTGAATTTTAACACAGAAAGGCAATTCCAAGAAGCCATAACTATTAGTTACAGATGATGCTGAAATGAAGCAGTTTGGGGCTTTCATTTTGTTGTACTTTAATTAGAGTTGTATTATAAAGTTTTCTATTAAATATCCAATTTCCTACTGGTTAAGAAGGCAAAATAGCCCCAAGTTTCAGTGGGACCCTTAGCAGCAGAAAGGAGAACAGATTATGTGTTTTGCACTTCATCCTGCACAGTTCTGAGCCAAATGATCAGTGGCTGGAGCATGTGTGCAGGGAACTGCCTTGTGAGTGACCCATAAACTCCAAAGCTGTAATAAAACAGGAAAAAAAACCCCAACACAAGCAAGAAGAGAGGTGAGCTGATGTGAGCTGCTCAGAGTCCAGAGCAGGGACAGAATTATTGCGGACTTTTTTTCTTGAATAATTTTGCTGAAGGGTAATGCTATTTGCACAGTCTGTTATTGAATAAAAAGCAGCTTCAGCCATCCTTGCCATGCTCTGCATTCAGTCAGTTCGAACCCATTCCATGCCAGATCCTGCAGGAATGGGTTCCACCAACAGTTCCAGTTCCTCACACGAGGGTTCTGAGTGTCAGTGAATCCTTTGTTAAAACGATTCTCATTAAAAACATTTGTTATTTTCTACAAACTCCTGGAACTGACAATTTCACTGTTACAACCAGCCGAAGGTGTTGCATGATCTCCAGATTTTATGTCCAACTAAAATGCTCCTAAGGAACGCTGGGACTCCTGCACCTCTTGGCTGCCCAGGGCTCCACTCCACGCTGCCCCCTCCACCCCCCTGCCCATCCCAACTCCTGGTCCTGGCTCAGCAGGTGAGGTTTTAGGCAGGTATCAGGCAGTGACACACCCCCAGCCCACCGAGAAGTGCTGCATTCAATTCCCCGTGCAGGCACAAAGGCTGCTCTCCAATATGCAGCACGTCCTGAAAAATTAAAGGAATACAGTAGCAGCAAATATGTTTTCCTCATTAGTCATTTTAATTGCACCAGTGTAAATCACTTTACTGATGAAAACAGAAGTCTGAAACTTTTGTCTCTCTTTGCCTTTCTTCTGTTTCCTCTTGTCCTATTTATTGTTGTGAAAAGCAGCAGAGTGGCTTTGTAAATTTATAGATTACTTCATTTAAAATCCAAGTTTCAAATTATGTTTTCCCCTCTTTCATTATCCTAGGTTGCCCTAAGTACCAATCTAAATTTCTTTAAATGGCATGAGCTACCAACCAGAATCACAACAAAATATATATCTATAGAAATTGAAATTGTAATGAGTCTTACCAGTGTATTGCTAACACTTTGGTTCATTTGATATGAACTTTGTTTTTTTAAAGTACCACATGGTAAGGCTTTGAAACTTCAGTTTGTAAAAAAAAACTGTAACAGCCTTACAGCCTTTGAAGTCACTACTGATATAACTCTGAACAGATCCATTCAAGTTCAACTAACATCAGACAAATGTTTAGTGTATCAGAGGAAGCCACAAAAGCAAGGATTTCATCAATATTTCACAACAGCCTCAGGGAAACTGTAGATTGCAATGCTGTAGGGCAGCTAATGGAATTACACACAAGGGTTTTGTACATTTAAAATAAGCAGCTACTAAAAAAATTACCCTTCAGTTTGATAGAAACTGTATAAAACTGCAGATGGGAAACAATTAAATAGCTACCAACATTTATCCGTGTCAGCCTGATAGGTCATTTAATAACAGGTATTTCTTTCCTTCTTTCTTTTTTTTCCGGGTAGGGCAATAATAAAGATTAACATTTATGAAAAGTAGCATAAAATATAGTACAGCCAAATGAATAATTAAAGATGCTTCTGAAGAATTTGTTTGCTATTGTATGGCCATGAAGACTGCTCTCCAGTAATGAAGTACATTTATATTAGCTGCAATTATAAATAGAAGGAAGATGAGGATTATGTTTATGGACACTTTCTTATTATCCTAAAAAAAAAGTAAAAATCTCAGACTCGTTTCTATTGAATCCATGGCTTATCTCATGGACAGCAGTTCTCCAGAGCACATTCTCCATGAAAAGAGCTGGGCCCTGGCTTTGAGCACAGAGAGTGCACGTGAAGGAGGATCCAGGACATGCCATAAACCCGTGAGAGATCAACCATCAGCTCCTTCCCTGGAGAGGCTCTTGGCCAGAGAGGAGAATTCAGCGTGTGAAAGCACAATGTTTATTCCAAAAATAGGTCCGTAGATTCATTTTCCTTTTCATTACTGTGTTCAGTGTGCAGACGTTGCAGAACCAGCCCTTCACACACTTGGGTTTGGGTGTTTAGGTTGGGAAATTGCTGTTTTTGTTAATTACTGATTCTTGCTCAGTGCACAGAATAGCACGATGGGCCAGATAAATTATTGGATTACTATTTTGAAAAGGCTGCTTATTTCTTGACCTCTCCAATACAAAACAGACCAGCTTGGCTAAATCCAGTGGAGTACCCAGTCTCATGTGGAAGAAGTTAAGACCCAAGTCAAGAAAGCTCCTAAACTTCTGTCCCTTTTGGGGTAAGAGCAGCAAGTATGACAGAAAATCCAGAGCTTGCTGAGGACTCAGCCTGGTGACCCAGGGATGGTTAGAGAAGAACCCAGCAGCACCTCTCCCACATTTTATTAAAGCTCAGAACTCCTGCCCAGCTGAAGATGCTGCATAAAAGACAAGTTCCTTGCAATAACATGTTGCCCAAGACCTTGCACTGGAGCCTATTTAAAAAATATTAATATGGTTTTAAAAGGGCACTATTATAACAATTTTCTAAGGAGCAGTGGGCCCTTGGATTTTCCTTTAGGATCACAACCACAGTGCAGCTCCAACAACATCTTCTTAAAGCCAATCCTGCCAGTAATGTTCATAAATCAGAGCTGGTTAAACACTGCAACATCATTTCTCTCTCAACATCTCCTTAGATAAGGTCCATAAGTAGAAAGTGGGAGTTTAATGGAATATATCTTCATCTCCTTGCTTTGTTTGGATCTTGCATTCCAGGCAATAAAAAACCGCAAATAAAAAGTGTGAATTTTCCCTTGCTGGGATGGCAGCATGAAAGGAACCCTCGTGAAGAATCCAGAGACCATCAAGTGGGTTATTTCCCTCTTTATTTTCCCCCAGGAACATCCTGCTGCCAATGGGGGTCCAGATGAGCAGTCTGCTTCTTTGGTGACAAATATTATGGCCAGCAAACATTGCCTTTTGACCATTAGGCCTCCCTGCACTTAAAGCCACATCACCATCAGAGCACTGAGGCAGCATGAAGGTCATTACCCCCGACAGCATCTTCCTGCCACCAACTTCTCAGAGATGTAAGCAATAAGCAGTTGCAAGAGATTGATATGATACTTTGTGAGTAATTTGGATGAACTATAACACTAACCCAGTAAAGTATTATAATTTTAAATGTGTCCAGAAAATAATTGAAATTCTGGTTTAGCTTCATCATCATGCACAGCGCTGGGTATATTTAACAGCTGACTAGTTTAGCATGAATATTGCTTTACAAATGAGGTCATATTGTTTTTAAGAAACAATATTGCTATCAAACATGTTTAGGAGGAAAAGCAAGAGATTATGAGTACACTTTTAACCTTTCTGTCTCTTTCTATATCTGTTTACTATGGTGATTTAGGTGCTCAGTGTTGTTTGAAGGCAAACATAGAAGGTTCTGGCATTTAAAAGAGATCCAGTAATGAGCAACTGGCAGTCAGATTCTTTCTTATTATTACTCTGTCACAAAATCTCTGTTCTACATCACTCCATCTTTGCAACACCAGTCAGAGATGAGAAAGGTCAAAACATCTCCTTCAAACGTGCAGTCACAACACCCACGAGCCAGAATTCAGTCCAAGCTGTGGGAAGGACAGAGCCACAGGTAAAGGAGTTTCACTGCAGAAAAGCTTTTCCTCCTGCTGGCACTGCCACGGGCAGGGGCAGAGTGGGATCTCCACCAATCCTAGCGCACAGGTTAATTTTGTGCCCCTTTGCAGAAGGAGGGATACCCAAACAGGCCATCCAAAAGTGCATTTAACACACACATTATACACAATATCCATCCACCTCCAGAATGTCTGGGTATTTCTCTGCCAGGCAAGGGGCACTCAGAGGGTCTGATCCTGCTTTTCACATCCCACTGCAGCCAACAAAGACAAGGCTGCAGCAGCTGTGAGAAGAATCAGCCTGTGATCCATGGAAATCCTTCTCAAAAATGGAAATAACTTCTTTTAAGGTCCTACCTGAAATATCCCCTGAGAGGCACAACCTGAGGTGGCTCTGGGAGCAAGAACTTGCAATCAGTTTTACCTGAAGCTTGGGGAAATCATCTCTGCTCACTCTCTCAATAGACAAAGTAAATACACTGAGTGATTATTATCACAATTGTCATTTCTTTGTTTATTGATTTCATTTCTTTATTTGCTCTTTTGTTTTCTACTACGTCCAACACCAGCACTGCCCTACAAAAATCTTTTACCAATTTGGAATAAAATTCTTCCTTCCCCCAAAATCTCCTTGTTTTGATACACTCCAGCACTGTCCTCTCTCTATCCATACAATCTGGGATGCTGCCCCACAGTTTTCCTTGAAGACATAAAGAATAATTAATAGTAAGAATTTGAATAATTATCAGTAGTAAAATTAGTACTGTTGGCTCCATTCTGCAAAGAAACTTGTGCAAAACAAATCAATCCACATCAAAAGGAAAAGCTTCCAACTGATATGGAAAATAAATATAGTTTCCAAGTATCTATCAAGATTCGTAAAATAATGGAAATTTCAAGGAAAAAAAAGGAAAATGATTGAAATCCAAATATTAAGCTGTGTTCTTTTAAATTGAGTCTCAAATGATCCAAGGAAGGGTTTAGAGCCAGGGCCAGTACACAGATCATTTGCAGATCATAATCACCCCAGTCTCAGTGTTGCATTCCTGCCCTGTCCTAAGTGATGTCTGAAATTTATCATATGGGACAGAGCATGAAAAAAGAGGCAGCAACAACAGGAGGCTGCAGCTGCACGGGCTCAGCCTTTCCTGAGCCTCAGCAAGAAAAAACAACTGTGAGTTATGATAAAAACCTCCAATAATCACAAAGGTCATTTACTGACACAAACAACTTCTTAGCACAGGTACCATGATGTCACCACTGAAGTGAGAGACCTCACTGGGTACAAAAAAGCCATTTATTATACCCAACATAACTGGATTTGGGGCCTGCAGGAGTTCACAAAACAGCCCAGTGATCAAAAATCCAGACTCGGAGGTCCTGAAAGAGCTGAAAGTGTGGATTAACTCCTACCCAACTCTCTACTACCCAACTCTATAACGGAATAAAAAAACTTTATAAAAAACTTTATGAACTTCCCTATGTTTTGTTTTTCTGGGGCCTCACTCAGACTTGGAAGGAAAAGCAACAGAGGGCATCTGACCTCTGCCAAATTACTCAGAATACTGACTTTGAAAAATGAATTGCTGCTGCAGCCAAGTTCAAATATATATAGAGAGAGATATATATATAAAAATGCCATTAAAAAGAAAAGCACTATTTAAAAACGTTTACAGAATTAAAATAGATTTGTTGTTGTTCTAGTAATCACAAGGGTAAGTGCAGGATTTTCAAGAGTGATTAAATACACTCAAAACGCAAAAGTCTCCATTTTTTTTATTCCTATCTCCTCCATTTCACTGCTTCCCAGGCATCAACATTCAACTGGGACACCATCCTTGGAGCTCTGCACTTGGGCAGAGGAGCAAGTGTACCTGGGATGTTTATTAAGGCATCATTACGTGTCTGTGTGGCATCATTTATTTCCTGGGCAAGGGCCCCTGCCAGGTCAAGATCAACACTTTGAGCAGCCAATCCATCAGGTGGGAGCAGGTGGCAGGGGAGGTGTCAGGAATGGCTGGAAAAGGAGGAAAAACTGAAATGGATGGAAGTGTGAAAGTAATAAGAAAGTGATCAGTGAAAGTACAACCAACAGCAAATAAATCAATCAAACCAGTGCAGAGCTGAGATGGCGCCGAGAGGGTTCCCGTCAACGTGAGCAGGGCTTTAACCTCCCCAGCAACACGTGAATGCATCAGGTTTTTCCTCAGAATTCTCCTGGGAATCAGGAGGATGAGCAGAGCAGGATTCTTATCAGGGCATGGGAGAGAATTGGTAAGAAAAGCCCAGTCTGATTTCTGGAAGCTGGGTGGGAACGGATGCAGGGAGTGGTTTGGACAATGGAGCATTACAGGGGATTCTGGACACTGCACTTCCATCCACGTTCCCACTGTGTTTATGCTCTGAGAACATGGAACTGGGCCTGCACTTACATTTACATTTTCATTCAGCAGTGACTGAATTCATACAGAAATAGAATTGGAAGTGCTCGGTGTTACAAGAGGAACGACTCGCACACTGACTTGACATTCTGAACAGAAACCTCACCAAATAATCTTTCTGAGGCTGGGATTCAAACCAGGACAATCCATTTGTTACCAAGAATCCAATTATTCATGACGAAAAATCTTGTGCCCCTTATCTAACACAGGTTTTGGACTAACGACTGATAATGTGAAAGGAAACCTCTAAATTATGATGTTTTTATCAGTGGGAGTTGTGTAAGTCTGCACAGCGTTTTGACAACACTCAAGAATACCCTGGATTTGGACACCAAGTCCTGCTTGATTTGCTAAGTAGAGGAAGTCCCTTAGGATTTTATGGGTAAAGTTGATTTGGAGCTATAAAATTGAAGCATTTATTACAGACCAGAGGCCAACAACACTTCATTACAGACTGTCTAAACACTTTCAGTTTATCCACTAGGTTCAAATCCAAACAATACTTCCCTTTCAAAGCATTTCTGGCTGATTTTCTTTCTCTTTCTACCAGCAATAACACTTTTAAAAAAAAAAAAAGAATTTTTAATGTGTTTATCAATCTATGTTAAAATTTAAATAAAAGCACACCACAGATTGAGCCAATACCTGCACAAGGTTTGTCTTGAACAACTCCCAGTTTCCCTTATCTACATGGGCTAATTGCTGTATGTATCCACCACTGCACAGCTGGAATGTGACCAGTCTGTATTGGAATTTTGGAATGTTGGGGTTTTTCAGTGTGTATGGTGCTGCCAGTTCACTGCTCCTTCTGTGCAGGCAGCTCCCCTCCACCCACCGCAAATGGGTTGCACAAACAAAGAGAGAAAAACACGTTTAAAGTGAGAAGATTCAGAAAGCCTGAAACTGCTTTTAATCCATTATTTAAGGATTCACCATGTTTTAGTCTCTGCCCCTTTCAAACGAGTGTTTAAACACTCGCTGGGAGAAAAGCAGCCAAAAGTGCCAGGGTCAGCTTGTTTCACCCAGCTCTGGGGTTCTGTTGAGCTCTGTGCACTGAGAGAAGCCTGATTCTGCCCTGGACTGTGCTTTGCCCAGACCTGGCTTTAATCTCGAATAATTTCTCACATTTTAATGGCATATTAACTTTTCCCAGTACAACAGGCTGAATTTCTTACTGGTTCAATTCTTGTGAAGCAAATGGATTTAGGGAGAGGAAGAATTGGCCCAATGTGTGATTTTTCCTGGCTCTTCTTGTTGCTAGTGCTGTTTCTTTTTGTCTGATGGGCATCCACAGAGAACAGAATCTCAGGATCATTTGGTTGGAAAAGACTTCCATGACCATTGAGTCCAACTATTAATTCCAGTAAAGCTTTTGGGGGGCACTAATTCCATTTTATGGAAAGCAAATTGTTGCCCATTACTTTGGAAATGAAACTGTGAATTCCCACTTCACCTCCGCAGTTCTCATGAATCTAAAAAAAAAAAAAAAAGGATAAGGTGATTTCCCATATTATTTCCCAATTTGTTTGTCCTCATGGGATTGAGGGACAACCTCTCAGAGGAAATTCATTTGCTTCCCTGGTCCTTTACCATCTCAATTTAATCTCCTCTACCCCAACAGCCCCAAAGAGGTTTCACCACTACCTTTTCTTCCTTCCTCTATAAGCAGCCACATTTTTTTTGCTTTTTCTCCTTGACTCTGGTAAAAATGTTGGTGGTAGAGGAAGCAGACAATTAAAGGTCAAAAATTCAAGTGTTTTTCTGTTCCACCCTGAATAAACCTATTGCTGTCAGAGAAGCAATCATGTCTGCAAATGCACTTTACAGAGCTGAAATCTGTTTTTCAACTTAAACTATGTAACATTTAAATATCAAAAACTTTGTTTTCTAATGAGCAAAGTATTGAGGGGGGAGAAATGAATTATATGCTTGATGTATACTGAAGGCTGGGAAAATTAAGGCCATTTCCCATGGTGAGAATGCAGTGATTTCAGTTTGTGAGAATAAATTAAACCTTTGGGAGAATTTGTCTTCCATTAAATTGAACAGCTAAACAGGCACAGAAGATTTTAATGTCACCACCACCAAACCCCAAAGGTTACAGAAAGAAAAAGAGACAGTGTTTTCTTGTTTGGAAGTTCTCTGTCTCCCTACCTAAGAAAAGATGCAAACTGTAAATGTATGTTGAGACACAAAGACTCTTAAAGATCATAATTCCATTCCTATACCATATGCTATTAATGTCTGTCAACACTGTTTAGCCAGCAACTGCTGACAGAACCATATTTGCTATCTAAATACATCATAAATAAATCAGTAATGAACTGCTTTAGTAAACCTTCTGCACTGATTGGAAATACACATCGAGTAAACAAACTCTGGGGATAACATTCTGCAGCTAGAAGTACATACAAGTGTTTAATGTCAGTGACAAAGTCACTCACACCTCTCTCTCTGGAAGGCACGAGGCAGGGAAAGAAAATCCTAAGGATGGCAAAAGTGTTTAATCAATTGGAGCAAATGTACCTGTCAGCATTCATCATATTACCTCTCCTATTTATTTTTTTTTTTTACCTGATGCAAATCTCAGAAAAGGGAATTTCAGCTGTAAAAGGTGCTGGTAACCAAAGCAAACCCTCGGGTCAGTGCTGGTCCCTGGACTAAGGACAGGGTCACCACACCTGGCTGAGCTCATGGGATTTCCCCAGACCTGAGGCAGCACAGCCTCTGCCCATTTCTTGGCAAAAAAACCGAGCAGATTTTGTCTTAAATTTGTCTTCTTTAGGCACATGCTCAGTAGGAAAACAACAGGAGCCAGGATGAGCCTCCAAGAGGATTCCTGACTCTGCTGCAGGTTCACTCAGAGTTTTGCACTGCAGAGTTCCTGCTGCTTTTGAAGGTAAAAACGCACATTTGTGCCAGGGTTTGGCTTTGAGAAGTGGAACACACTGAAATCAAAAACTTCAAGTACTTTGTGAATGTACAAGATAAAAAATGGCAGGAAACATTCCCCCGTTTGTTCAAGCAAACCTCTCAAATGTCACCTGGACAAAAAGCAACTGTTCAGTGAAGAGGGGCAGGAACCAGAATTTATCTCCTGAGGTGGAACTCTGAGAGAGAGGAACTGATAGTAATGCTGTCTGCTAGATGTAAAAAAAACCCCATCAGCACCATACATTTGTAATTTAATAAATATTTCGAGTCTTCCCAACTCCTTTTTGACACAGGTTTTTTGAAAGTTACTTTCTGACAGCTTTCTGGTAATTAGACACCACAGCTTTATATCAGAAGAACAGTCTTAATTAAGACTGCAGAGAGAAGCTAAAATTACAATTTCCTCTATGCTGTATTTTAGCAGCAGAAATTCTTGGAGATCCCTGTGGGATGAGACTTTAGTCCAGAATAAAACAAGTGCTAATTTATCACGATGCTCGCAATGGATGATATTTTAAAAAATAGAATTGATGTCCTAGAAGGAGGATTAGAAGTTCCTCTCGATCCCGTCAGGCCACTGAATTGTCCTTTGTTGGCCCCCAAGGTCACAACCCAAGGCTGGGTAAGATGCAGAACAGGACCTGTTCACAAATTCAGAGGCTGCCGAGGCTCACAAAGCAGTGGCAGGTGTTATCCTTTACAGCAGGAATTGGCTGTGCATGGAGGGCTGAGCAGGGCATGGGGAAGGGAGCAGCTCCTTGTGTCCTGCCGGAGGGATGGAACGGGATGGGATCCATCCTCCCTCTCCTGCTGCTCTGCCCTCCCTGCCCACCTGGAGCTGGGTGAACTGGTGCTGAACAGAGCCACGGAAAAGGAAAGCAGCCTGGGCTGAAAGGAGTGTGGCTCCATGAGGGAAGAAGGGTAGAATCTTATCTTCCAATAAATCAAGGTATAAATTTAAATTATGAGCACCTTAAGAAGATGGAGGTTCATGCAAAAGAATACAGTGTAAGACAAGGTTCCCTCTGGTGTCATTTGTTTTTGTGACAAGCTGCAGAGATTGCTGGAATAGAAGAAGTCCCAAGCTCCTAAATACCATCTCAAGTAGAGTTCATGTAAAAAAGAAGAGAAGCGGCACCGTCTGGATGATAAACATTCATATTTTACAACCTTTCAGTTTATTTACTGATATATCTTTTTCTAACTATATTTGTTGTTTGTATCAGCTTGCCTAGGCAAAACAGAGCCATACATAATTCAGGGATAAAATTGCCATCAAGTCACTGCAGAATCTGAACAAATAGACCCCAAACGTATATTTTTCATTAATAACCCTCCATTACCAAGTTCCGACACTTTGAGCCCAAAAATAAATAAATAAAACCACAAGATAAAAAAGAAAGACACCTCATTATTTCACGCCAGCCTCCCTGGCTTTGTGCTGGGAGCAGGTGGAGGCATTGTCTGGAAGTCGGTGGCTAATGTGACCTGGGGGCAGTGGCCAGGGCTGGCACGGGGTGGCTCGGAGAAGCCGTCAGCCACTTGGCCAAAGCTGTCACCAGCCCTCAAGCCTGAGAGACAAGGCTAAGTGTGGAGGCTCCCATGCCACTGACACATTTCATTTCTTGCTGTCTTCCTGTCCAAAACACAGAAGAAAAGGGAAAAAAAAGAAAAAAAAAAAGAAAGAAAAAAAAGGGAGGGGGGGAGAGGGGAAAAGGAGAAAGAAGAAAAAGAAGTGTTAATTTAGAGCTGAAAATAGCAGCTGCTAATGGGCTTTTGCACTCCTTCTTTAGTCGCTGCAAGGTCATGGTCAGAAGAAGCCTGTGATTGATTCTAAAGTGAAGCTCAGCTCACGTCTGTAATGGACATTAAAAAATCTGAAAGGAGCTCAAAAGGGAAAAACAAAAAAGTGACACATTTTATGGAGCCCTGAAGTCCTCCAGGTTCTCAGGATGAACTTGGAGGGTGGAGTCATGCCCTGTTTTTTTTTTTAATTGTCCCTCATAATAATAATGATTGCATTACAAGGAACAATTAATTGTATAGATTAGTCTAACTTCATCAATTTTATGGCCATTTTATTGCTATTTCTTGCAGCTGTGAGAGGAAGAGCCCGCCTCCTCCATCCCTGTGTTTCAAGGGTTAAATGAGATGAGTGACAGCCTTTCTGCATGATTTACAACTTGGAGCCCTGTAGTGAAACCAGCGCTTGATGGATGATCCTGAAAGACGGAGACTAACCATAAATCATGTCTTTGAATCATTGACAAAGATAAAGGAGAGAAAGAAAAAGCACTGGCATTGACATTCATTCTCCCAATAATGTACATTGACTAGTTACAATACAGAGCCTTAATTAAAAAAGCGAACTCCAAGTAGTCACCTCGGTGTAGGCAACGCACGGCTCTGGGAGGCTCCTGGAAATCACAAAGAAAAGTTCCAGGAGGGGTCACCTCCCTGGGAAAAGCACTGGGATGTGCACTTGGCACAGCCCTGCACTGGGAACTAAACCCACTAAACACCAAAGCTCCTCATTATTTAGCACCCAGCTTTCTTTTTTCTTGGTGCTGTTCTTAATTTCCTCTCATTGTCAGAGCCCAACGCCCAGGCAAGGTGAGAGCTTTGTTGTTTTAGGCACGGGCTGTGTTATGCAGAGATGCCAATCCTCGGAGGCAAACAAAGAAGGGCTGTTATTATCTCTGCCTTATGGAGAAAGACAGGGATTGCTCGTGGAAATCTGGGATGAGGACTCTGTGAGAGGGGCACATGTTTGTGTATCGTGATATGCCTGTGACAGAAAGGTGCTGCAGCCGGTAGGGAAATCCACCCATCAGAGGCTTCCAAATTTACAGTAGAGATGAGAAAAAAGCTCAAATTCCCTGAGGAAGAGGAGATCATGGCTTAGCCTCCGGTGCCACTCGTGCCCACTCACACAAAGGCCACACAGGGATGCACCACCTGCCGCCTGCAAACATCAGCACTTTAATTCTTTACTTCCCAAAAGCAGAGACATCACCTTTACCTTTCAGAGCCGGCACAGAGCAATACATTTAATATTGCACAAGAAATGAGAGGAAACTCCAAGTATCATCTCCAAGAGACTGAACAGATGTAGAGCAATGAAGTAGTAAAGGAAAGAATATATGGGTAGAAGAGAAAGGGCCTGGATATGCTCCTTGCCCACCGTGCTTAATCCTTTAAAAACAAAGTCCCACACCTGACAAGTTCATGTGCTCACGTGAGCGAAAACGGCAAGGAATGAACTCCCGACTTTTCCAAGTCTTGTGCCTTTCCCAAATCTTTCCGATTTGTCAAGCATTTAATCCTCGTGGTTTAAAGAAAATATTGGGATTTCACACATGGCAAAACTCAATTATAAAAACAAAACAAAAGGGGACGAGCAGCACTAAGCAGGTTTTTGTTGGTTAAGGAAAGCAGCTCCTACCAGGGGGAACAGCTCCATGAGCAGCTGAGGAGGCACAACAGGGAATATTTTAGAAGGCACAACTTGCACAGGTTATTTCCCATTCTTCCCTCTGCCTGGCTTTTTTCTCTACTCCTTGCCCACTTCCTTCAGGTGATTATGAGTATTTTTCTGTGCAGAAAACCTAAGGACTTTGCAGACTTGAGCACTCCCGTGCAGGCAGCAAAGCCAAAGAGGTACATTGTAAAAATTATTTGTTGATTTTCAGCTCCTTACTTACAATTTACAAGTTTCTTTCAGCAGAATTCATAACTCAAAATGTTTTTTGCAAATGATTCTTAATGTCAACAGCACTTTGATGCAGGTTCTCTTGGACCAGGTACACAGGAGGTTTTTTGCCTTTGATTGCGTGAAATAGAGCTTGGTTTCAAATTTCTAAATGTGTTGTCATATTGGATTGATTTGATCTGCCATTTGTTTTCCTTAAGTATTTGCTGAAGTTTATTTTTCCAATAAACATTTCTAATACAAACAATTTCCTCAGATATTTACCAGAAGTTAAAGGGGAGAGAACACAGTCACTGATTTTAACTTGTTTATAAATTCAAGAAGATAAGCACTGCCTCCTTCCCTTCCACTTCTGCCCCCTGTCCCTCCCTCAGTTTTTGGTTTAAATTTTTTCTCTGTGCTACAAAAAAACACCAGTGAGAAAACTTTAGTAGTAGAATATATTGCTGAAGTGAAAAAAATCTGCATGAAGCTGTGTCAGGGGTGGTTGAGTCTGGATGTCAGGCAGAGAAGACCTGAAATTCAAATTGTTGTTTGCAAACAGAAGAGCACCTGAAAGGTGACAGGTTTAGAAGCGCAGGGAGAGAGGTGATAGGAACTGAACTCGGGCACATCCAGCCTCAGCCTCTGCCACAGGCCAGGTGCCCTGGTCACAGTGCCCATGGCACAGCACCCTTTAACCCCCTGAGCACCACGGGAACTCGGGATCCAGCTGAGTGCTCCCTCATCGCTCCACAGTGTGCTTCTCACCAGGGCTAAACACAACGGCAGTATTGCCAGTTCCTAAAAAAGCCCGATTTGGGCCAGAGCAGAAAGCCTGATTTCAGTTTGCTCCTTCCAACTGAGCTAAAGTGGCCTGATTTCCAATGCAGCTGGCTGGGTTAAGGAGCACAGCTACACTAATTATATCATTTCACTAAATCTTGAGGTGATAAAGAAGACAGACATTCAGCTGTCACAGGAAATGACCCCGAAACCGAGTGAAATGTTCCACTAAGAAGCAAATACACCTTTGCTACAAAGTGCTGTAGATGCACAGCAGAAAATGTTACTCACGGCTGCTATCAAGGAGTGTGTGTGTGTTGCACCCCCAGAGACAGTGGGAATTAAGCAACTCCGAGATCATTTCCAAGAAGATTTGGGACGCGGCGTAAGTCAGCCCTGATTCACGGGAACGCAGCCTGATGGGCAAAGTTGGAGTGAAAGAGAAAATAATTCCCCTGGTGCCAGACTAAGGGTGAAACGCTGCTTCGGATGCCTGGGAAACGCCTCCTGAGGTTACAGCAGGGGAGGTACGGGTCTGGACAGGGCCCGGGGTGTGTGAGGGGAGCGCCGGCCCCAGGCGTGGCACAGCCCCGGCTGCAGCTGCTCCAGATGTGCCCAAGGAGGGCAGTCTGCACCTTGCTGTGCCCAGATGTGCCCAAGGAGGGCAGTTTGCCCTTTGCTGTGCCCAGATGTTCCCCAGAAGGGCAGTCTGCACCTTGCTGTGCCCAGATGTGCCCAAGGAGGGCAGTTTGCCCTTTGCTGTGCCCCAGATGTTCCCCAGAAGGGCAGTGTGCACTTTGCTGTGCCCAGATGTGCCCAAGGAGGGCAGTTTGCCCTTTGCTGTGCCCGGTTGCCCCACGTTGAGCAGGCCTCTCCCAGAGGGCAGGAGCTGCCGTGGACCCGACCAGGTGAGCTCAGCTCAGGGATTCTGTGCTGCCCCCGACCCCAAGGCACAGAGGATCCCTGGGCTCTAGGAAGAATTTGGTAGGTTTAGAGGCTACACGGGAGGGTTGGGGAGAGGAAGGAGTTAATACAATAGGTTTTGGCATTTGACAGAGAATACTTATGTTTAACCATTCATAACTAAATCACATCAATTTAAGTGGATTCCATGTATTTCTGACTCTCACATTAATCTCTATGCAGAGAGAGTGTCTAAATATTTGTCTCTTTCAGTTCCAATATTGTAATTCTCTACCCAAACTAAGGGGAATCCCTTGGTTGGAATTTTTTTCACCTACCTCCTCTTCTTTTTCTTACCTTCTTCCCTTTATTTTCTGGTGGAAGGAAGTGGTGAAAGGCTTTGGATGATCATTTAAGGAAACAGGGATTTAATAAACCCGGTGTTTGGGTACATCACAGCTTTTATGTTGGCGCTGAACTCCACATACATTAAATCCACATCATCTATCAATCTTACAGTTGCGTGTCACTTATGAAAATCTACTGAGTATTGTTTTCATCTCGCCTTACAACAAGCAGCAAAGCCTCATGAATACTGAAGAGCATTGTAAATACTGCACATCTTTTATTTTTAAAGGTCTAGACAGTTTGGAATGGTGAGATTTCTTTGTTGAAAATTGCAGCTTAAAGCAATAATTCCCAGATTCCTCCTGCCCTGTTTTTGCCATGCTGTGTGCAAACAAGCAGAAGGGTTCTGCGTGTCATTAGTAATACCTACAGTGGTGCTGCTGCTGCTGCAGCCCCACCAGGCCGGGGCTCAGCCTCTGCCAGCCATTAATCCAGCCTGATGTTGGTTCAAGTGTGATATTATTATTCAAATTCCATCCCACTAGGAAGCAACCAGCTCGGAGATGTATCTATTCATTTCCACCGCTTTATTGAAAACTGACAACCTGCTTTTTCTACATTTTTGAATATTGCAACTTTATGACCACACACTGCCATCACCCTGCTCTTATTTGCCTCAATAGCCCTCAGTAGTGGATCTGCCATGGGCTGAATTTAATAGAACAATATTTTACTGTTAGACAGCACCTTTCATTTTGAAGAATAAAGCCTCATTGAAATTCAGTCATCTTTGGGGCCCAGAGAGGCTCAGATTTTTGAGCAGGGATGTTCTGGCCAGGGACACAACCAGCCTGTTTTTGTGAAGAGTGCAAAGTGACCTTTAAAGCACACGTAGCCCAACAGGAGGTGTGAGGTGTTACAAAACACCACGACTGACTATTATCTGATCCTCAGTCTGGGCTAGAAAATGGGAGCCAGGTCTCCCGAGGTGATGTTATGCTGACAGACTACGAGCACAGCCCGTTCGTTGGGCTGCATTGTGCACTCAGAAACCTTCCTCTTGCAATGCTTTTCTTGGCACAATCAAAGAGAGGCTCCAGACTTGGCTAAACCTTCTCAAAGAGCCCCCCAAGCCAGGATTTGGCTCAGGAGGGAGGGGGGTTGTTCAGTGTGGTTCCTACTTTACAGAGAGCCAATATCTTCTGCATAGGTTTAACACCTTATTGGTTTCTTTTCTATTTGCTTGTTGTCCCTGTTATCTTGTCAGTCCTACAAATGCACATCAACTTTTGCTGCAGATTATACAGTTTATCACTAGCTGAGAGCTAACAGAAATCTCCCAGAAAACAGGGACTTGGTGAACCTTTGTGTTCCTTGTAGGACTAAGGATTGCAGAAGTGACTTCTAACCCTTCTGTTTGTTTCTATTTCCATGCCAGGAAAGGTAACTTCTTTTCTCCTGCGGACACAAAGGCACAGCTCCCCTGCCACTCTGAGCTGCACTGAAGCCAGAGCTATTTTGGGGGTTGAACAGCCTTTTGTGATGTCTCTAAAAGAACTGATGGAATCAATCTGCTGCTGCTTGTCCGAGCAATTCAGCTGCAGTGGCAGGATTAAGAGCTGCCATTTCAAAGTACTCCAGGCAGGAGCAGTAAGTAGTGTCTCACGGATTATCAAGGTAATGAAGGGTAGGTACGGAAGGATCAAGAGCCAACCTGTAAAGACACTTTGCTGCTGATTCAGAAGCACTGGAGGAGAGCTCCAAAACTGCACTGAAGACTCTCTCCATACAAGAATGCTGGGGGTTATTACAGCTGAGTTGTCAAACCAGTGAGAGATAATCCCAATGCATTCCCCTGCCTACATTTGCTGATAAACATTGGCTCGGGACAGGCTTTAACAATTTGAGGCAGACCTCAGTATTGCACCAGGCTAAACTCAAATTAGAACTTAAACTTGTCTGACTCAAGGGAACTGGGAGATGAAATATCCACAGGTGTCATCTTGGTTTTGTGAACCAAAAGTCTGGTGGAAAAGGTTCTGCAAAGCCAGGACATTCCAGTGTCTGCTACTGGGAAAGGGAGCACTTGCCTTTTCCAGGCTCCTGGGGATCCCATCGAAGTGGACCCCAGCTACAAAGCAACCCTGCCCTTCGAGTTTGACGAACAGATATGATTTCATGACAGCAATACCAAAACCCTGAGAAATGTAAGTGATGCAGAAGGAAAGAATGCAGAGTGTGCTACCTCCGTGTCTCCCCAGTCCTGCAGGCTCCCAGGCACGTCGTTCTGCCTGGTTTGCAGAGCCTGGGGTGGGGCCTTTTGCTGCATCTGAAAAGCAGATCTTTTATTTAGATCTGCAAAAAATTTGCAAGTTTCTTAGTTCATCAAAGAAATCTAATCCACCTATTGTCTTCTGATCTTTCTGGTAAGATCCTTCCATATGAATAGAAGTGCTTTTGAGAGCACCACCCCTCCCCGCCCCACGCCCCAGCATTTCCTGTCCTCTCACCTTAAAAAACAACTCGGGGAACTTTTCGACCAAAGCAGCCATGTGGAGCCAGAATTGTTTCAGATTTATACAGGGCCTTTGCTCACATCCTGTCGGGTGTTAAAAATCCCTCAGCTGCTTTGCTAGGACCACCCGGCTAGTTCTGAACCACATCTGACAAAATGATACTGTTCACTTCCAGAACCCATCACACAGTTATTCTTGGATAAAAGGTAAAGCAAATAGCAGCCAACTGCTCACTGCTGCAGAAACGAAGACCATCTAGCCATTTATCAAAGCTTCAGACAACCAGCTTGCTTTAAGCTCAGCCACCTCTCCCATTACAGCTTTAAACGATAACACGCCATAATATCAGAAATGACAAATGGAACCAGGGGCCTAACCTATACACAATCAATACCTGCTCTGAAATAAGAACCATCTTTAAGGTATTGACAAAGGCAGCAGGAATACGTATAAAACTGCAATTTTTTCTTGAATTGTTTGGTATGGCCACTGTCAACATTCATTTGTCCATGACATTCCTTTTTCTTTCTTTTTTTTCCTTTCCCTTCATGAGAGCAGCAAAACCCCAGGGTGTGCAAGCATTGTCAAGCCATTATAGTGGCCCTGTGTCTCCTGTCTGTTGGAGGGTAAGAGGGAAGGGCCGATTGCAAGTGACTTTGGCAGGGCTGCCGGGGAAGCGCCGCGCGCCGTGCGGAGCAACTCTGCTCTGCGCTGGGAGAAATCAGAAAAATAGGATATATTGTCAGCTTCATTCCTCGTCACGGGGCTCCTCCAGCTTGGGCCAGCAGAGCTTTATTGAAAACGCTCCCATTAAGAGCAGAGTGACAATTCTGTGTTGGGTCAGAACGGTAAGGATGTCCCTCTGAGGGAGGAGGCACCTTGTGGGGCAGCTCCGTCCGCCTCCTGAGCTCGATAACAATACTTTGTACTTTTATAGCATCTCAGTGTTCACCGCATTTCACATCCTCTGTGAAGAATTAATAACAATCCGAAATGCTCTGCAAATGTTCCTATCCCCGTACAGATGGGGAAACTGAGACAGAGCCAAGTGAAAGGGCTCGGTGAAGGTCAGGCAGGGCGCTGGAACAGCTGGCCACAGAAACTTCTCCGGAGCCATTGTTGGAAGCACTGATCACTCTTCCTCTTCCACACCATTTGGCCAGGGAAAAGCAAGGGGTGAGGAGATGAAGGTGACTCGTGAAGGGGGGAAGTCACACAGAAGTTATCTCCAGACTAAGGGTACAGCCAAGAAAGCATAAAAGAAGGGATTGGAACTGGCACCAAGGAAGCGAAGAAAAACTTCTCCACAGAGTCATCCACAGCACTAGAAAGAGGACAATGATTTTTGAACTCTTTCTAGACTGAAGTAGCCACCCTGGGCTTTCTTTACAGCCTCAGTGAGAGGAAAGCACACAAGGAAATACAGGTATGAGAGAGAGGGTTCGTGGTTACTAATTGGCTTGAGCTCATCCAAGGAATATAAAAGGTTCCAAACCTTTGTAATGCACAGAAAATGGGTCACACCACTGGGCACCTGCAGGGGAAGATGCATTTTCACTTGCACTGGAAAAGCAGGCCTGTGACATTAAATTCAAAAGCAGCATAAGAAATGGCCACTTCCCTGGAAAATGATCATAAAGAGGGAAAGGCTGACAGAGAAAATACTTAAAATGGGAATCTGAGGTTCAAAGCAACTTTCCAATGGCAGGTCTGCCAGCAACTTCTCTCCCAAATAGATCCCAGGCCATGTCCAGCACTGACTCCAGGACCCTGCAGGGTGCAGCCCCCAGGCAGAGCTGTGGGGCCGGGGTGGGAATCACTGGGAGGCTCCAGTGGCTGAATCCCACCCCTCTCACCACTGATGTGCAGCTCTGCTGGGTCGACTTGTGCCAAATTGCCAGCTACAGCTCCCCAAGGGAAAGATCTGGCAAAGGGGCTGTATTTTGCTCAGCAGTGCCTTGGAAACTTCAAACTGAAAATGAGTCAGAGAAGAGAAAGTGTGAACAAAGCAACAAAGGTAACGGAGCAGCTGGAGATCAGCCAAGTGTTCCTGAAGGATACCCTAAAAAGTGCCACATTGCTGAGTGAGTGGGACACAGCTCAGGGAAAACCCTTTTTATAGTAAGATCTTCTAAAGAGTGGGAAAGGAGCGGCTCTGGGGCTTGGCAGTGAATGGGGTTTGGGCACAGAAGCAAATCCACAGCTGGGGCCACTCACTTCACCTCCCTGCCATCCTGAAAAGTGGGAGCCAGTGTTTAAACAGCCAGCCCATTTTGGCTAAGCCCTTGAAGTCTTGGGTGGGAAATGTCATTATTATTGGTTGTCATTAGTGTCTAAGTAAGAAAACACACCCACTCCCATTCTGGAGGCAGCGTGAAACAGGAGAGAACCTGCTACATGATTTCAGGAAAAAAAAGTGTGTCTGTCTCCAGTGCTTTACTCTTGCAAGCAGTGCTGGTGGCTGTTCTATTCTGCAGGGATCCTTTCCGAAGGATTTCAGTCTGTGCTGGGACTAGGCTGCTTTCTGCTTCGATGAGTGAGTTGCCTTGGATGAAGAACATGACAAGGAGGGTAGGAGGCACAGGATGCTCTGCACATGTCCCCTCAGCTGCGGGTGTTTCCTCGTGGAAAGGCACCAGATGCCAGCGCCAGACCCGCGGCGGGAGCTGCGGAACCCGAGCGCTCCGGGAGCGCTCCTGTGGGCTGGGGAATGTGCTCACGGCAGGAGCAAGGCACGGGGACAGCCAAGGTTCATATTGGTTTCAGCACTGCTGGACAGGCTAGGCCAAAACAGAATAACCCCTTAGCCCCAAAACGGGGAGGGTTTTCAGCAGATTTTCTGGAGTTCTGTGCTCAGGACACCCAGCTCCTGTGCTGGGTAATGGATGCTTGTCTGAGAGGCTGCACATCCACCCCCGCGCTCCCTGCACCGTGGCACTGCTGGAGGGAGCTCCTCTTCCCTCTGCTCCACAGCTCCAGGAACAGCCAGGGAATTGATGGAGAGGGTGAGCACAGTGATGTGCTGGGTCAGAGCGGTGCCGGGCTGGAAGGGAGGCTTTCCCAGGACTAAAGGATACCTGTCACCCTCTGGAGGAGGCTGAAAAATGGTTTGGAGACTCCAGGTCTATCAGTCTTTTGCTGTAGAAATCAGGCCATTAGGCTGCCTCACACTCAGGCTTTGAGGATTCAAGGGAAGGAAAATATCTCTGTGCTAAAAAGCTGTATAAAGCAATTATTATCAGTATTATTCACTAATTATTGCAATATTGCAGTATGGACACTGCAACAGAGCTGTCTTCTAGGGACTGGACTGACAACAGCATGTTAAGGTTGTGCTACAGAGAAAGTGCAAGCTAAATTAGATCTATATAGAGCAGTAACATAATGAATAAAAATGTTAAGAGATGACAATAATGCAGGTCACATTATTAAAAATCTCTAAAGAGCACAGCAAGAGTGGAGATGGATATCATATCAGGCTTTTGGAAAGAGGGGTGGAAATGGTACTGAGAAATGGGAGTTGGGAGAATGTAATTACAAAAAAAGAGCTACATTTTCGGAGGTAAGTAGGAAGGTTGAAGTACAGGTAAAGTCTTAACAGCAATTTTACAAGTGTTTAAGCAGGTTAAAAAAGAATCAAGGCTTTAATCTGCTGAGGTTCTTTTGAAAATCCTACTAGGATTTCTTCTCAAGATGTGTAACTATCCTAAAAAATCTGTCCCTGATCATTCAAGGAAATTAAATTATTTTCTAGAATGAGAATTTCCTTGTAGTCAGAATGAAGTCTCTGTGCAGTTATCAAATTAAAATAAAACGAGCATGGAAAGCAAATAAAATGAGGGTATTTGATGAAGCAGCTCTCTCCTAAACACTGTTAAAACAAAGACAAAAACACAGCCTGAGTGATGACTGAGTTGGCTGAACTTCTGGGAGTTTGCCCAGGCAGCAGTTCAGGTCAGACTCTTCTGTGGAAAGAAAAGCAAGGAAGGAAAAAACTATGAGTGGCATCTCACTTAGCCCTGCTCTCTGCACGAGCTGCTGAGCAGAGCAGGGGCTGATGAAGGACAAAACTCCAGAAAGAGATGAGGGGACAGAAGCAGCAAACTCTCCTAATTGACATGCAGAGCCTAATGACTCCTTACCCCGGTGTGTACCCACATCCCACCATCCCAGCATCCCTCTCCCTTTTTGTGCCGTGGCAGGGGGATCTCCGGGGAGAGGCGGGCTCAGCAGTGGCCCTTTGGTGACATCTCGTCCGTAAACCGGGCCAACACCCTCCCGTGGTGAGCAGAGCTGCGCTCTCCTGCCTGCCAAACACAGCCACACCCCCAGCACCTCCTGCTCCCCCACCTCTGCCTCGGCACTGTCCTGGCACAGCTCCCCCGAAGCCACGGGGCACGGACCCTTCCCCCTGCTCCTCTGGGATGCCGGACGCAGCCAAACAAGCACACCCAGAGCAGTGCACAGGCCAGGGTCAGGCAGAGGTGCCTCCAGGTCTCTGAGCTCCTTGCAGAGGATCCACAGCACGGCAGCCCCAGCACCCAGCCACGAGGCAGTTGCTAAGGTAACTACTTTCTTCCTTTTAGAGAAAAGCCAAGTAAACAAGCATGTAAATAGACTTAAGAGCCACGTAAATTGTTGGTGAACCTATTCTGGTTACCTTGACGATAAAGTATCACTCTTGCAGGATTTAAACTTTCTTTGGCGTGTAAAGAATGTAATACACTGTGATCTCAGGTTTGCAATTGGGTTTTCCAGGTTTTAGGTCTATCTTCTCTCTTTTCACATTACCCTTCCCTGCGGGATGTGAAGGCATCCCATGTAGCTGAGGCACATGGTGCACCCATTCCAACACCCCAGGCACCAGGCAGGGAAGCTCAGGGAGGCTGTGACTGTGTACATCTCCATTAAAAACCAGTTTGCTGCAGACTGGCCAGGCTGCAGTTTTGCTTTGGGGCTCTGCTCTACGCCAGCACCTCCCACTCACGTGCAGGGGTTGCACCAAGGAAGACAACGAGGCTTGCTCTTTTTGCTTGTCTAGCACAGCAGAGGAATTCCCAAGACGAGCTAATCCCTGGAAACACCAGTGATGGAACACCCAGGGATGGTGCCGTGGGTGTGGAGAAGCACTGACGCCACACCTGACTCATTGCCCAGACCAGGCTGGTGACGCGACACCGGCTCGGCGTCACGAACCGCTGAGGGTGTCTCTGCCCTTCCAGCTGCTCCCACAGCCCCGCGCGGCCCATCCAAACCTTTCCCATGAAAATCCACGCCCGCCTGCACACAGCCTCTGTCGCTGGTTCAACCAGCACGGAGCACTGAGGAAGCAAAGCGCTTTTTATCCCGAGCCTTCCGTTTTC
The DNA here is from genome assembly GCA_013400975.1 of Atrichornis clamosus. NCBI lineage: Eukaryota > Metazoa > Chordata > Aves > Passeriformes > Menuridae > Atrichornis > Atrichornis clamosus. The sequence goes on along the minus strand of WBMZ01003466.1, from coordinate 102,553 downwards.
CCTGATATTCCGACGGCGGCGGTCGGAGCTGCGGGAACAGAGCCCTGGGTGCCTAAGCAGGAGTGGGATCTGTAGCTGCCACAAATGACATCAGGCAGCACAACTATTTCAGCCCTGCCAGTCCTCAGCAGGGGTCACAGCTGACAGCAGACTTAATAAAATTGGCTGGGGTTGGGTGACTAAAATGAAACATCTCAGCTGAAAAAAAAGGCGAGATTGAGGCTCATTCAAGAGCTTTCCCCTCACATAGTTAAGGGAGAGCTTCACTACAATTGACAGCTAATTCAGTACACATCTCATAATATATTATCTCCCCAGCTCTATGACAAGTCTAGTGAGCAAGATGCAAATGAACACTTAGGCAGGTAAGTTCTTAATGTCACTTTAAGACGCAGCACAGCATCGCTGTCTTCTCCATCCACTGGATGAGTTCCGTGGTGATGGAGCAGTTGTGGGAAGGTAACAGCAGGATGGCAGAGGAAATGGAAGGTAAAAGAGGTTAATTTATGGAAATTATCTAGGGCACCCAGTAAGTAGGACATGTCACGCACAGCTTTAAAAGTACAATTGTAATTTATTTAGGATCTGATTCTTTCAATAGATAGTCAATGAGGGTTATCAGGAGTCAGGTAATTGTTTTGTGATCTCCTCATCACCAAATGAACGGCAGCATCCCGAATGGATGCAGGAACTTCCAGAGCTGTGCAACCACAACGAGGCTCCCCAGATCAGAGGTGAGGATTTGGCTGACGTGGGGCAGTGCCACATGTGATGGATGTGTGGGTCCTGCAGCACTTCACAGCAGCCTGGCTGTCACTGGGATTACTGGGAGGGCAGAGCTTTTGGAGCATTCAAGGCTCAATGAAAATTTTAAAACTCAGAGGATTTTATCACCTCAGGACTATTTGTGATTTGGAGGGGAGTGAGGGGAAAATTAAATTCTATACAACGAGGCAAAACAGACTCAGACTTTCCCTACTAGTTATGAATCAATTAATCTTTTCCTTGTCATTAATAGTACAAACAAAAAACAGTCGAATTTTTTTCTTTTATTTTTAGCTACAAATCTCTCATTCTTTTCCCTCCTTCGTTTTGCTGTTTTAATGCCCCAGCTGAGAACACAAAACCTGCACTGCAGAGCTGCCTCCAGCGCCTTCAGAGCAGTTCCCAGGGAGAGGAGCAGTAAAGGCCGGGCCAAGCGAGGGGCACAGACGGCACGAACGGGGGAGCCCAGATGGAGGTGCCGAGGGGACCCTCGGGGCTCTGCAGGACCCCTTCCAGATCTGGGTGAAATTCCTGTGAGCACCTGGCTGGTAACTGCTCCATCAAACCTTCCAGGGCCGTGCCCTGCTGTGCCTCTGGATGTGCCTGCTCTCCGTGGGTTCCTCTGGAAGGAACCTGCAACCCTCAGCACCGAGTCAACGTTTTTAATTTTTTAGCAATTAGTTAAATCAGTTCAAAAGGCTGTGTGAACAGCCTTGCATCACTAAAAAATAGATACTTTTCAATTTATTTTGAGGGGTTTTTTTATACTTAAACCCTTCCACAATAGTGTCTGTACAGCTACAACTGGCAGCAGTATTTAAAATAAAAATCTTTCAGCTGTGTCTTTTAGCCTCATCTCACTCTTCAGAGGAGCTGCTATTCTATCAGAACATCGTAATTCCAAATTTTCCTGACTTAATTGGTTTGTTCTGTGATGGTCTCTGAGAAAATAAATTACAGTCTCTTTTTTTTTTTTTTTTTAATGAACTGACCACAAATTGATAATGAGAATATATTTTGCAAAGCTAAAAGGATGGGTCGAGATATCTTTAATCAGTTTTTAATTACAGAACCCAGTGACTCAAAACCATTAGTACCTGACTTGGTTCCTGCATGGACCTGACTCCAGGCTCACGTCTGCAGGTGCCGAGGTGACCCAAGCCAGACAGTGCAGGGAAGATTTCAAGGAATGTTTTTATCCCAAATAGTGAAATATTAGTGGTTTTGGAAAGGCTTCCACACTGCTGCCCATGGTTCTGGCAGAGCGACACTGACTGCTCACCATTTGGAGGACATTTGCAAATTTTCCATCAATCCTTGTCTCTGAAGGTCCCAAGATTCCCCACAAATCCCAGTTTTCACAGGTAAAAGCTGATTTTCCTGGGCACCAGGATGGCAGGTTGATATTTGAAAAATGGAAGGCGATAGAAATAACTCTGTCTTTTTAAGTTGTATCATTTCTAACAAAGCAGATTAATGATTCTCTGCCTCCTCTTTTGAATCAGCTCCTGTTTCACTTGTTGCAAGAGCTGCTCTCAGGCTGCTCCTGCCCACAGGAGAGCTCGGCCTCTTTCCCTGCTCCCACTGAATCACAGCAAGAAAAGCAGCAAAGGCATTGAGCAGCCCCCAATAAATCCTCTTCTGCCCAACGAAAAGTACCCAAGAATACACACAGTAATAATCTATACTGCTGATCAACTTTTTGGGTTCTCGTGCTGACGTAATTTGAGCAGAAGATAAAACCCAACTCGATTCTGGCTTGCATGACACATATAAATTGTGCACGGAGCTTGGAAACAATTAATTTAAAGTAATAATTTGTATAAACATCCTAACAAAATTTTAAAGGGTATTAAACACCCTGTTTTATAAACACAACACTTAATTTGAAAAAAAAAAGAGAAACATTTAGAAGGTAACACATTTAGGATAAGTGCACAACACATGAAAATAATAAATGAAATTTTCCCAGTTTAGAAAATGAATGTAATTAATTAACATTTAAATTACATTTTTAATTGCAATCATACCCTCCCAGGGGACTCATAAGGGACCATAATTGCAATTAAAAGCATGTGGATTAGATAATAAAACAATGCACAGTGTCTGAAATGTGCGATTTAAAATGGAAAGCAGACATTGTTATCGGCACATCTAACTTAATTGTAGCCATAAAGCAAATGTGCTGTACAAAATAAAATTCACATACGGGAACATTTAATTCTTGAATCTCTTAAAGGGGACACGCTTGAGAGCACATTTTATGACAGGTTCTGTTTGAAACGGCCCTTTAAGGCTTTAGTATTCAGGGATAGTGCTTTAATGTTTTTGCATTAATAAAAGCATAGCTGAATGTTCCTATTAAAATACACAGATACATTTAAGTAAGAGATGAAACTGAGTGCCTAGAATTTAAGTTGCAGAAGGCATAATTATATCAGGAACACATTTTTCTTTGTTCTGCTTTGTTTTAAAATTGCATTTGCCAGGGGAGAGTTGGAGAGGCACTGCATTTCCTGTGCAGGGAATGAACAGGGAAAGGTGTCTGATAAATAGGTATTTGCTGGGCAGACACAGATCTGCTCTGCCTTCAGCGTGGTCACCTCCCAGGCCAGTGCACCAGCAAAAGAATATTGACATCCTGGTTTTCCTGGTGCTGCACTGCTGCTTTTTGATAAATACTGGAGATTTTAGCCTTTCGTAGCACTAATTCTTCATTTTCCACAAACTTCCACTTTATCTTTTTCCCCCTCTGTGCTAGGCAGGGCTGAGGGGCCCTCAAATGCTGTGTCCAGCTCTGGCCCCTCACTTCAAGAGACACCTGGAGGGGCTGGAACCTGTCCAGAGGTGGGAATGGGGCTCCAAGGGGCTGGAGCAGCAGGAGCGGCTGAGGGAGCTGGGAAGGGGCTCAGCCGGGAGCAGAGGAGGCTCAGGGGGGCCCTTCTGGCTCTGCACAAGCCCCTGACAGGAGGGGGCAGCCAGGGGGGATTTGGGATCTGCTCCCAGGGAACAGGGACAGGAGGCGAGGGAACGGCCTCAGGCTGTGCCAGGGGAGGGGCAGGTTGGACACCAGGAGGGATTTCTCCATGGAAAGGGTGGTCAGGCCTTAGGAGGGGCTGCCCAGGGAGGTGATGGAGTCCCCATCCCAGGAGGTGTTCGTGGGATGACACAGCACATCAACGAGACCAAATGTTCTCACAGAATTTGTTGAGTTTTGTCTTTTACCAGGTGAAAAGAAAGACATTCTGAATCTTTCCGTGAATTAAACGGTGCTGGAGTAATTCCAGTTTGACAAAAACTGGGCTGGGAAAATAAAGCTGTAATTGCTGATAATATTCACCATGAGATACACCAGGTTATCTGCTCTGCTTTCACCCAGACCTTGGCCCAGGGCAGAACAGAATCTAACTGGACACACACACACCACGGAATTCCTGCTGCCCAGGGGAGACATCCACCCAGGAAGGAAGTTTTTTGTGGAAGAACATACCTCTGGTACTTCTGCTACCTATTAAACACAGTGACAGTCAGCACACAATGCGTGTGCATGGTCCCTGCATTAACCCTTTCAAAATTGTTGAGGAATCTTGTGGCAATTCCATGGAATCTTTCCCACTAGCTCTGCCCCGTGCCTGGACACCTGTCCATATCCACTACAGACCCTGTGGGATATTTCCTGAGGGTTATGAAAATTATCCTGAGGGGGAAATAATACTGAAAGCATTACTCAGAGGAAACTTTTGAACCTGAGGGTAACATTTTTCTGTGACTGCTCAAAGAAACAAATATCATTTGTTTTATAATACCTTCCACCCCCTCCTCCCCCCGAGCAGGAGTGTTCATGCTATATGGGGAGTTATCTGCAGTGCTCTGCATATGGTGCTGCTGGAATTTGGCATCCTGGGCAATAAAGGATTCATTGTTGGGGTTTTAACAGGCTTCAGACGATACAGGAGCGGGGTGGGATGCACCAGCCATTCACAAGACAGGAAATGCACCAAGGAAATGCTTATTTTTCAATGCACACAGCCCCACGCAGCAGCCACCCATAAATACGTAACGCTTATGGCAGTGGTCTGTGCCAGGGGGTGTTCACCTGGACTGCTGCACACCTGGACAGCTGTGCACCTGGACACCTGGATACCTGTGCACATGGACAGCTGCACACCTGGACATCTGGACACCTGGACACCTGCACACCTGGACACCTGCACACCTGGACAGCTGTGCATCTGGACACCTGGATACCTGTGCACATGGACAGCTGCACACCTGGACATCTGGACACCTGGACACCTGCACACCTGGACACCTGCACACCTGGACAGCTGTGCATCTGGACACCTGGATACCTGTGCACATGGACACCTGAACATCTGCACACATGGACACATGGACACCTGTACACATGGACACCTGCAAACCTGGACATCTGCACACATGGACACATGGACACCTGTACACATGGACACCTGCAAACCTGGACATCTGCACACCTGGACACATGGATAGCTGTATATTTGGACACCTGTACACATGACACCTGCACATCTGGACACATTGATATCTGTATATCTGTACACCTGCACATCTGGACACCCGCACACCTGGACATCTGTCACGTGCACATCTGGACACCTGCACACCTGTCCACTGCACAGGTGCTGACACGCCATTGCATTTGTGATAAGGCAGGGTGTGATAAGCCGCCGCGGACCATCCCTGTGTGCATCCCCCCAGCTCGGGGACAGCACGAGGACAGCTCCTGGTCCCCACCTCCCCTGGCCAGGATGCAGGTTTGAGACGCTGATCCCTTCTTAGCCAGGCAGCTTTAAACTTTGCTGAGCTCATCAGTTGTCCAGTCGGACAAAGCCCTGCCGCAGCTGCCTGAGGCAAACAGTTAATCACATTAGCAGACCACTGATGTTCACATTGGGAAGTGACACAAAGTAAAGCAACATTTAGATTTGCTGTGTGGAAACACATTCAGATTAAATTTAATTTGGATAGTCAGGGAATAGGGGCACCTGTCAGTTCCTAGGTAACACGGGGATTTTTTTCTAGCATCACTTACTACCTTGGGGAAAAAAGCTCTTTCTGAAGCCAAAAAACCTGACAAGGTGTAACTCATACAATGCATTGTGCTGCATTACGCTGGCTTACATTGGTTCGTGTCTTGTCATATGACAATATAACATGACACAAACCTGCACGAACATTGCATTGGAGATTTCTAAAACAAAGCTTCCCAGCTCGGCAGCAGCAGGGCTGTGCTGGGATCCACAGCTCCATAAAATATGCACATCCAGCCCTCGACACCAGCACGAGCTAATAGGATCGGAGAAGCAGAACTTTTCATTCCAGCAGGATTTCACAACTGGAACTTTGTAACCCCGCGCTTTGATTTTGTTTTTTAATTAATTGCAGGAACATGGCAAATGCAAAACAGAAGCGCAGGGTAGAAAAGTAGAGGGGGAGAAAAAAAGAGGTAAAGATAAAAGACAGAAGAAAATTAATTGTTAATTATTTATTAGACGGTTCATTTGCTCACACCTACATTACTGTGCTGGTGTTTTAACCCACTGTGCTAGTTCCTCAAGCTTGACCTCAGCCATGTCGTTAGCAGAGTTCCCTTCCTTTTGTCACTTCTCATTAATTTCATCAGCTTTTTGAGAAAAGATGTGAGATAGGAGCTAGATGGAACAATGTGAACAACTCGTAAATGCTCCTTTCCTAAGCTGTGCTAAATAAACTCCCCAGCACAGCAAGTGCTGTGTGATGATGCTTTTGAAGGGACAGGGGGTCGTCTGCCCTTCCCGAATTTTCCCAGGGCATTGGGAACAGGGCGGCCTCATCCTCCCCTACACCTGTGCTCCCTTAGGAACAATCCTTCCCCAGACATTAACCTGCTGCAAGGCCTGAAGCTCGCAGGCACCAGCAGCAGTGTCTGAGTGCAGCACGCACAGGCAGAGGATGAAGACACCAGCATTTCTTTAATATATGTTAACTGTAGCATTAAAGACAACTACAGTATATCATGACACCTTCCAAAGCATGGCTTGAAAAATAGAATCACTGCAGCCTATATAACTTCAGGATTTGTCTCTGCAAGTGTTTCAGTAAAGGTGATTTTCACTTAAAACTTGGTTTACTTTTTTTTCTTGGCACAGTGCTTGCAGAAAAGGAGAGAATATGAAAAGGAATTTTTCTGGTTCCTCTACTTTGAAAATTAATTTTATTTTCCTCTAGCCTTCTAAGGGAAAAAGAAAAATCTCTTTTCAGCTTAAAACCTCTTGCAGATTTACTGTGACACATTGAACACGCAATAAGTTGTCCACCATGAGACCCCTGGCTCCCAAGGTAGCATTTATTGGAGCTACAAAAAGGTGCAAAGCAGCTTGGATTTATATAAATGTAAAATAATTTCAGCAGTCTGACACAGGAAAGGTAGGTCAAATCATGCTTAGTACTTATGTAATTTTTTTTTAACTACTGAAATGTAATCATATCCCGGAGTGGGTGATCTCATCTCGGAGCAGGGAAACTACAGTCCTAGGAACTATAAAAGGGGAGAAAACCTCTTCCATTCCTCCACACACAGAAGAAAAATAACAAAAAGCTTTTCTTTGATCTCTTTGCCAAATAAAGTACTATTCTAGCACTTGACATATGACTGCAGTGACCCTGAGATATTCCTCCTGTACATTACCTTTACTTTGTTTCAGCAAAGGCAAAACTGGTAACAGAACTCCATCATTTACCCTCAGCTTCTTTTAAACCATTTTTCACATTTAGTCCCTGATAGAAAAGGAACGTGTCTGTTTCCTACACTTGATTTATTGCGTAGTTTCTAAGCAAAACACTTTTATCTGAAAGTATAGGTCAGACAAAGGAATAATGCAATCAAAGAGACACTTGCAGAAACATTATAAATACTGTATTTTGTACAGCAGAAGCCCTGTGCTGTCAGAAATGACTGGCTGCTCACAGGCACTGGAGTTCATTGTCTGTTGGTGGAGCAGAAATTGTGGTTAAGCTAGAAGAGGAATATCTTTTAGACTTGGGGTTTTACATTTTTTTTGTTTGGTGCTGGGGTTTTTTTGCTTTTGGTGTTTTTGGAGCAGTAATTATATTATTTGAAAAACCTGATATTGCCTTGCTGTAAGAATTTGATTTTATTTTGCCCAATGGTTGTGCAGAATGTCTCTGTGGTCAGTAGCAGGAAGGGTGGAAGTCCCTCTGCACCTTTCATTTGGGAAGGTAGAACAAATCCACCTCTGCTCCCAACACAGCCCTGTCACTGTCCCACCAGGAACCCACAGCTTCCTCCTCCTAACAAGCCTGGGCAGGTGTGGAATCCCAGTATTCCTGTTTTACAGAGAGGAAAGAAAGACAATAAGATGAGGAAAGGTTTGGGATTGTTCAGCCTGGAGAAGAGAAGCTTTGGGGTGACCGCGTTGTGGTCTCCCAGTGCCTGAAGGAGCTACAAGAAAGATGGAGAGAGAAGATTTACAAGGACCTGGAGTGCCAGGACAAGGGGAATGGCTTCCCACTGCCAGAGGGCAGGGTTAGATGGGATATTGGGAAGGAATTGTTCCCTGGGAGGGTGCTGAGACCCTGGCACAGGCTGCCCAGAGCAGCTGTGGCTGCCCCATCCCTGGAAGTGTCCAAGGCCAGGCTGGACGGGGCTGGGAGCACCCTGGGATAGTGGAAGTGTCCCTGCCCATGGCAGGGGGAATTTAAAGTCCATTCCAGCCCAGCCCATTCCATGACTCTCTGAAGGCTGAGTGACCTGTCCATACCTTCAGTTTTTCGCACAACACCCGGAGTGTTCTCAGTGTGAAGCTCCCACTCCACTCTCCAGGCCAGTTTTGCTCTCTGGGCTCAGAAACAGAGCCACTGAAACAACCCCATAAAACCTAAACACAGAGCCCACCCCACCCCAGCACAGGTGGGAGACCCAGCTCTTCCAGGAGAAAGGATAAACTGTCCTGTTACACAGAATTAAAGCTGCCTAGAGCAGCACTGTACAAGACATCAATAACATGAAAGCTCCCTTGAAATTCGGGCTGAATCTGAAGTAATACTTAATAATTACTAATGATCAAAATGGGGATTAATACCCTTGATCTTCCTCCCACCTCCTCAGTCAGGACCCCGTCTTTCTTGGGAGGATGTAAATCTCTGCTGCTCCTGGAACCCACAATGGGTGCATTTGTAAGAGCTCCCTTTACAGCTTATTGATTCCCCTTCTAGTCCAGACACAGCACATCAGTGAGTCCAAATATTCTCATTGAATTTACTGAGTTTCCACTTGTTCTTTCCCTAACTTCATTATTAGGAATTATACATATATATATATATATATTTGTATGTCTATGTGCCGCAGAAAGAGACAGAAAATTACTTTGTGTGTGTGCAAAAGAACACAATTCTCCTCAGTTTGGCTGTCCCCTAAGAAACTCAGACTTCTCTGCTTTATTTCACTTGTAAATGTATCTATATACTAGTGAAAGAAACTAGCATATATATCCATATGTCCATAAATAAACTAGACTAGATTTCTCTAGATTCCATTCTGTTTTCAGCTCAGAAGAGCTGCCTCAGCCCACCTGAGCACTGAAGGCAGGGCTGAGGGGGGACACGGGGCCATGGAGCAGAGGAAGGCTGAGGTCTCTGCTTCCGCAGGTGATAAGAACAGGACTGGAGGTAGGAACAGGGAAAGGAGGAGTGAAAACTCCTTGGAGCAGCTTCCAGAGCTCAGAGCTGCTCCAAGGTGAACAGGATTGGCAGCCATCTGCTTCTCATCCGAACATCTTGCTGTTGTTATCGCTTTGGGTTGTGAATCAATAGAGCAGAGCTCAGCGACACTCGAACCACCTCTCCCCGGGGCGGATCCGCACATCTCGAGAAATCCCCGTAAAACCGGGAGGAAGACGAGCTTCCCCTTTTCCAGGGAAACACAAGCAGGAGCTTTCATCTCGCGTCTGGTGTTTGGATGCTGTAGTGACAGCTGCCAGGGAGCTGATGGATCCAACGGCAGGGATGCGCCCTTCCCTTCCCAGGCAGGATGGGGAGCAGATGCTGAGCAGAACAATGGGAAGCGGCCCCAGACGAGCGTCTGGACGGAAGGGGGCAAGGGTTGTCCTTCCAACTGCTGCTGGAAAGGGAGCAGGGAACGGGGCGGAGGTTTCAGTGCTCGGGCACAGACATAAACCCAAACCCAAAGCCAAACGGACTGAAGTTCAGAAGTGCCAAAGAAATGGCAAGGCAGTGCTCAGTGCGTTGTGACCTTTCCTGCTATTTTCAAAATTGCAATCCTTGGGGAAAGAAATGAAAGAAGGAAGCCCACTCCTCACCACATGGCTGGAAATGTTATTAAAAGCAATGAATTCTTTTTTATTGTTATGTTTAATTTTTTTTAAAGTACCATTTGGAGCAGAGGCAGCACAGAGGATGCCTCCCTTAAACTGAAGATAAGTTTGATATTTGAAAAGAACCAATTTATCTCATTCACTCTTTTACGTGCTCACTTATATTTATTTATATGCACACTTCTTGGAATTGCATTTTTATTTTTTACTGGGTGCAGTAGCTGTTAATGATCATATACAGTCATGAGAATTAAAATAGAATCCTGCATTTCACTTGGACACCAGAGCAGCACACACGGGATGCAGGATATATAAATAACAAAGACCTTGAATAATCACATATTCTATATCCTCTCTTACTGGAATATAAAAGCAAGCCCTAACCTATGACAAAACTTAATACAAATGAGATAGGAAATAAATAAAATGCACAATGCTAGAGCTCAATTTGAACTATTCAGACTTCATCAAAACATATTGGAAAATGTGTGATAGGACAGGGAAAACCTTTGCATATAAATTATAGCTATGAAAGGATTTGCTGCTGCAAACAAGTGTAAAGATGAAACTTCCCAAAAACTTATATCAAGCATAAGATATTGTAAATAATAATTTACATTTAAATAGCACCTTCAGCTCTGGAGGATCTTGGAGCATTTTGCTAAGCTCAAGTGAAATGCTGTGATGGGAAGGTGGTGCAGTGTTTGCAGCACTAATTTGCCTATACCTTGCAGAATAAGGACAGTACCTGTATGGGGATAAAAACTTCTGACCTCCACATGTACTGCATTCATATCAGCCAGGCAATTTTGGCTGAGGACACCAGGAGAAACTCTCTCTTTTCTGATTCAGTGTGGGAAGGTGTGTGCTTGGGTATTTGCAGGAAGGGAAAGAGGAACCCAAGGAACTCCTAGCTTCAAATCTGAAAAAGCACCAGAAAAGTGCTAAAAATATCAATGTAAATAATAGTGTTACACATACAAACTACCTTGTGTTTGACAGGTCTGGCCCTCCTCCCCAGTGAGAAGGCAGTTTGCTAATTTTAGCAGCAGAGAAATAGCAGAAAGGGAGGAGCTGGCTGTGGATGGTGTCCATCCCAGGGCGGGGAACAGGACCCTCCCTCTGGGGAGTCCCAGGCACACAGCAGCATTTCCATGGGTTCCCCCACCACAGCCCCAGTTTGTGTGTTTGGCAGAGTAGGAAGAGGAATAAAGGAACAGCGTGCTGAGACAAAATGCAAAAGGAGCACCACTGTCCTCCTTGAGAAGCAAACTGTTCTCTTCAGTTTGGCAACGTGATTTGTCTTCTGCCAGACCTGTCCCATTCCATACTGCACATCAGGAAGCACACAGGAGCTCATGGATACACCCAGTTTACCTCAATGATCTCTGTATTTATGAACAGCCCCGGAATAACTCAGTAAAGAGTAAAAGGAATGTAGAGTTAAAATGGACACTGAAATTACTTGCAGGAAGAAATCAGCTATTTTACAACACCAGCCCTTTGCTGATAAGAACAGATTATAAACTAGGGAATGATAGCAGTAATCCATCCTTTATGTTTATATTTTAGGAATATCCTAACCTTGAGGGTTTAGCATGCAGGTTGAAACAAATTGCTCTGATCACCAATATCAAAGTGTCAAGCTGAGATATTACATGTCAATCATTCTGTGACAAAGATAAAAGTGAACAAGATGCATTTCATAGTTATACAGAGAGGGAACATGGATTATGTATTTAGTGTCTTTTTTTCCCCAGCATACCTCCCAGCATTTCTAAGTTGTTCTAGCAAGAAACTTGAAATATAATCGTTTCAAGACAAATTACAGAGATGCTCTCAACAATGATGGAAGTCTCCCTAACTGTAGATTCTCCTCAAAAACATTGAGTCAAGGCAATACCACCAGACTTTATGAAACTGTGAATTGCATCTCCACTGAGAGTGCCCCGCTACCCCGACAAATCAATTGACTTGACCTTTACATCTGCCCTACAGAGTTTAAGCAAAAAGAGAGAACAAGAGTGAGAGAGAGAAATATCATCTCAGATGCCTTATAGAGAGAAGGAGCAGCTTGGAAAAAGAGTTTCCCAGACAGCAGGGTACAAATCTGAGCTCTGGTTTCCCTGTGCTTTCAGGGAATGTGTCCTGGGGAACACAAGGACCCTGTGTGGGATCATCCTGGCCATCCTGGCTAAGGCTCCAGCTCCTGGTGCCTCTGGACACTGAGGGCAGCACAATTTCCCCTCTCCTCCCTCAACCTCGAGCTCAGGCTCCTGAAATCCACGTCAGCTGCACGTTCAGCATCCAAGAGCTTTCTTGGATCTCGCCCACTGGACCAGATCCTCAGCTGGTTTCCCTGCTCCTTGAACTCTTGCCAGAGGTTTAACCTAAATGGAGTCCAAGTGAGCCGCCAGCCTAGAAGGAAAGGCTCAAGATATATGATCACTGCTCCCAGAAATATAAAAAATATTTACAGAATTGTACAAACATCCTATTCTCATTAACTCCTCTGCAGCTTTTCTGAAGACCCATTCCAAATATAACTGGACAGTATATACTACGGAAGAAAAAATGTAAATACATGCACAAACTTTTATTTAATCTCTAGAGAAAAAAGCAATGTACATATTGATGGATTCCCCTCTTTCCCCTCTACAATTTAAATCATTTTCTCTAGTTGACAGAAATTAAATAAAGACCAAAAGCCAGAAGATTATCACACATTATAGTATAGTTCCTCCTAATTTAAAAGAATCAGCATATATTACAGATCCTGGAGCATATTTGTATGGGACAACTTCTATTGCAGATCCCAAATTTTGCTGATTTTTTTCTCAAGTGGTAATTTTATCAGTACAAGTAATCCAGAATCTTACCAACGAAATAAGATTTCTATGGCCTTGGTGCAATTCCTGGCTGTTCAGCCATTGCTGAGAAATCTGCTGGGAACCAAATGTCCTCTGCAAATCCAACATATTCCCAGCAAACAGAAAATGATGCAGTTCCAAACATGGCCTATTTACCTGCAGGATTTTGTTCCAACAGGCTTTAAGGTTGTATAAACATTAGGCCCAGGTTTGTTGAGCCAATGGTGGGCGCATGTTTTATTTAAAAAATCTGTAGCTGGGGGTTAACTGCTGACAGTCTAAATGCACCTGCAGGTGCCACGGCTGCAGAGACATCCCCTCTGTGACACGGTCTGGTGACAGTGACACACCCAGGGCCCCTCAGGTGAGTGGTTCCAGCCCCCACAAACTTCTTCAACCCGGGCCTGAATGCCCTCTGCCTTTCAGCTTTTCCTGACAGTTACTGACACCTTGGTGCTGTTTATCCACCCTTAACCTAAAGAAGCCTTTGCTGTGCACATGGGGCTGCATTTTGTGCTCTCAAACTGCACGTTCAGAGTAAAACTAGAGTAGGATTGGCTGAGTAGAGACTACAGTGTTTGGTGTCCAAAAGCAGCCGTGCTGAGCTGAGGTATTTACCCAGGTCTCACTGTTGTAACCACTTGGTCAGATGGCAGAACCTTCTCTCTGCAAGCAGCAATTCCTTTTGCAAAGCAAAACCACACCAGCAACAACTTACATGTTTTCTTTTTGGAAACTTTACTGCAAATATCCTCAAAAGTGGAGCTGATACCTGTTGCCTGCTGTAGTTTCCTCTGAAATATGTGTGTCCATGGCATGTCATCCATTTTTTTATCTGTCAATGGATCCACAGGAAACATTTCCAGGTGAGCTTTGAACCCCAGACAAACCTGAGTGTTACAGGAGTAGTACAGGTGTAGTCTGCTGAGAATGACAGGGACAGCCTCTGTCACCCCACACAAGAAATGTCAACAGAACCACAGACATGACTTTGAGGCCTGATTTTATATTCTGCTTCCTTCATGTAGCTGCTGAAAACAGGGAGATCTGTTTTGCACTAGGGATATGACATTTAAAGCAGTTTTGACCCAATCTCCCTCACACAGGAAAGCACATATACCTGCATGGCAGAAATCAAATGTCAGGCAAAAATTGTCTTCACCTAGTGAAAATGGTTCTGACTCTGATAAATAAATACTTTTATATATGCGTGTGTGTATACACAGATCTGTGTCTATCCATGTGCACACGTGCTATGCAATTCCAATGCCCGGAAAGAACAATACTGAGCGTGGTGGTGATAAGGATGATATAGTGGCATTTAACACGTTGGGAAGAGTGCACAAACAAACTTACATGGCAACACATGCAACAACTGCAGCATCCAATTGCACAGTTACCACTCACATCTGTTAAGTCATTAGCTCTGTGTGGGATTGCTCTGAGCTCTCTGGTTCCAGGGAATGCTCTCCAGAGAGGCAAACACCAGTGTAAATCAGCACCTTTGTAAATAGATGCAACTGCTATAAAGTATTAAACTGTTAAGCACAAGGCAGAACGTTCATTTTTCATAATCGTAATAATTACAGTCTTTGTATTGCAGCTGCAGGAAGAAACATAAGCTCAGAGCAGGACATCCTGTGCAAGACATGATGTGTTCAAGGTGTTACAGGATGGCTCCTATCTTAAAGAACTCAGATCTCTAAAGGAGATACGAAACAGTAGAAACTGAAAACATGGAGAAATCAGGTAACGTTCACTCACAGATCCTGTGGCACAGCTGGGAACTGAACAGACTTCCCCAGGAGAAGCTCAGTTATAAGATAGAGGCTGCTTTTATCCAGCACAGCTGGAATCTCCTTGTCTTTACATGGACGTGCTTGGTGGCAGAAGACAGGGAGATGATTTCCCCTTTTCCTTACACACCCTCTGCAAAGGACTGTGAAAATTCCGGTTTTTTTTCTTTTCTTCTGTATTGTCTTTCCCAAAGGCCTGCAGGAAAACCCATCACTCTAAGAGAGCCCAGAGGAGGAAGTTCATGGCCTGGGTCATGTCTCTAACCCAGACTCACAGAGCGGACGTGGAATCTCTCCATTTTTAGTTTTTGATACAGCCAGATTTGTCTGCTTAACTGGCCCTTGGTTTTGTACCTCACCGGGATTTCCTACAGCCTCAGGTTCTCACACCAGTAAGGACTGAAAGGACTTATTCCAGGCTAACCAGCACTGCCCTTTGCCACCTGTGACCGACTGCTGAGCAATCCCCTTGCAATCCTTACACCAATGAGAATCTGGATCTGTGATGCAGCTCCTGCAGAAAGAACTCTGCTAAGGAGTGTGGTACAAGCAGATCCAGCTCACCCGAGGAGAACACAAAAAACAATAGAAAATCTGTCCCACTTTCTTTTTGTTGTTAAAACATTTGTTTGAGATCTGTTGGAATTTTTTTTTCCCAATAAACACAGTCTTATTTTTGGTTTTGTGTACCTCAAGTAGGAGGACAATTTTCTGTAATTGTGAGAAGCATTCTTTACCATGAGAAGAAAAAAGATTCAGCTCAAATCCCCAACCAGAGCCTGCCTAGGTGGTGCTGAAATAGAGATATTATGCTGCTTTTCCTGAATGTCCTTATGCAAACAGGACGTTGTAAATGTCTCCTTTTTGAAAAAGGGCCTTGTATCTGGTCTCAGTTCTGCCCTTTGATTTATTGGGAGCTTCAGCTGCAGACCAAATAGGTTTTCCTGTCTCTGCTAGCTCCTATTCCAGCCTGAAGTCATTGTGCTTTGAGACACGCTCCTTAAAGCACAAACTCTGTTACAGTGCCCTAAATAATATGTGATGCGAGTAAGTGCTGTTAAAGGAGTTTCCTGTTTTGGTTTCCTTATTGGCACTCCAAGCCGAGCTAAAATCTCCAAAGGCCTTACTTAGTATGCAGATATTGAAACCAAACCAAAAAAAGATTCCTGCATTTGTTGTGCTGTAGCTTTAAATGCCCCTGGCAGAAACTTCATTTCTCTCCCTTTCTCCCTTTCGATCCTTCCCCCCTCTCTCTTTTTTTGATGTTTCTTCTTTCTCTCAGCCTGTCATTGACAGTAAGTGCAATCACATTACACACAGCTTTCTTTGGAAAGCCCCCTTTTTAATGATCTGGCAGTCTGTAGACACTGACTGCTTCCAGAAAAAATTTCAATCCCTCTTCCCACAGCTTCCTCAAGCTCCAATGATAAATGACACCTGTCATTCTGTCACAGACAAACGGCACAGATGGGAGCGTCAGTGATATATGGCTCACCAGAACAGGAAATCAAGTTTGTTGGTTTTTTGGTTAGGTTTTTCTTCTTTTTAAACAGAAAAGAGCTGACCAGGACATTGTCACGAGGCTGTTCAGGGGCCCTTGCCCGGAGGAGGAAGGGAATCAGAGGAACCAGTAGTTTTTCGGTAGCAGCTGCAGTGTGCAGAGCAAGGGCTGCAGCTGTCTGAGTGGCTTTGCACTTTATGTGTCCAAACCACGACCCAAAAGTGCAAATTCCGCTCTTCCAGCTCTACCTGCACTGATGTCACACCAGTGATCCACCTCCAACAGCCCTGGCAGCAGCCCAGCCTGGGAAATCAGCTTGGACAACTTTGCAGGAGCTGCGGTCGGAGCCTGGATTAGACGTATCCACAATTACATTTGATTTAATTTCTCTCAGTGATGGAACTGAACCGAAATCCTGGCTTTAAGAACACTTGAGAAACGGGGAAATTTAATTCCGAACCCATTTTCTGTCAGACAGGTCTTTCTTAAGCTTCTTTTAAAATCACTCATGTTTTCACAAGGAATTTTTTTTGCAGGCAAATCACTTAGGCTGCCTGAGACACGCAGCCACTTTTTCTCTGCCAGGCAGGCAGACAATAAGCTCAGAGCTCTGACAAAAACTGTGCAGAAGTTTTTACCCTGTGATGCCCTTCTTGATAAGAGAATTAAGTCCTGCCACTCTCCTTCTCCAGAGCAGCTGGAGAGGAAATGGGAGCCCAAGTGGTGGCTGAGTAATTAAAGAGTATTTCACAGTCCTGAGAAAGGCGACTCTCCCGGGGACTGCACCAGCAGTAAAGAAAGCAGGACTTTGCACAGAGACAGAATGACAGTCTCTAATCCCTGAGTGGGGAGATTTTTACAGATAACTTACTACCATTGCTGGGAGTGTAAAATCCACCCTTGCTCTCCACAGCCAACTGCTGGACGCTCCCACACAGTGGGACTGTGTCCCAAAGGCGTTTCCGGATTTGGTTACAGAGCAAACACGCTGCCATCATCTCCCGGGACAAAGATAAAGCAGATGAACCCTTCTTCTGCCCTTAGTCACAGAACTTGTCCTTATTTACAAAAGCTCTCCCAGGTAAACACGGCTCCATGCAAGGGATGTAGCACAGTTAGACCCCAAGACAGATTTTGGTTTGTTTTTCTGGAAGTGCAGGGATACATTTACGGAGAGTTGTCTGTGATTCAGCTGTAGGGTTCAGAAAAGATTAACGTATGTCATGTGACAAAATCTCCACATGCTGCAATGGAAATATATCCCTGGAGGCTGCATTTTCAAAAGGAGCTGGGTGATAATGCTGCCTTTCCTGCACATTTATTGAATTTGATGTGTACAGTTGTGTGTACAAAAAACTAATCAGGAGTCCAAAGTGATGTGAAATACAGCTAAGTACGCAGGCAAAGTTAACAAAAGAAATTTCATCACATTTTAGATGCTGATTATCAGCAGCAATAGCCTAGGGAGAACTTTGGAGCAAACTCCTCAGATTTTCCAACACTCTAGGCTGCTATGAGGGCTCCAGTAGCATTTCATGCTCGCTCTTAAGCCAATGTGAGGAAATGTATAAAATGAACTGAATGATTGCCAACCCGAGAACATGGATGGCTCAGGATTATACCTATTCAAGGCATTAATATCAAGCCTTTCATCATCCATCAATGGTAGCCCAATAGATCACAGCAAATTTTCATTGCATGGAGAGATTTTTGTCTTTCTATAAATTAAGAATAGGATTCCTATGGAAAGAGGGAAGAAAGGAATCATCAGGCAGATCAACCTATCAAGTCCACCTACAGTGTCAGTGGACAAAAGCCAACTCTTCTATGGGGAGAAGAGAAGAAAAGATCACACCAAGGAGTAGTGATTGAAGATGTAGTGAAATTACTTTCCCAACAGATTTGTGCAATTCCAACCGGAGGAAATAGGGAAGAGTATGGTGGGAGTCCAAGGAGCCACTGACAAACTCAAATAAAGGTCAAGCTCTTAGTTTGAAGCACGTCTTCAGGTCTCTGCTGTGACAAACGGAGCAGCCTCTGTGTGAAATGTGAGAGGAAGGAGAGAACAACAAGCACAGCACAGCTCCAAACTCTTCCAGCACGGACAGGGCAACGTCCCAGTGGGTCACCAGTGGCAGAGGCCAGTCCAGCTCTGGGTCCCTTCATCTGCAAATCCACTCTGGACCACGGTGGCAAAGCAACCAGAACCACAGAGACAAAGGGCAGAGAACTGCAAGAAGTGGAAAGAGTCCAAAGCAATCCCTGCTTGGGTCCAGCCCGGACGCTCTGCTCACACCGCTCAGCACAAGAAACATGACTTCACAGTGAAACCTGCACTGAAGGAGAGCACCTGGGGCAAAGTTTCTTTTCTTATTCTATTTCCTGAGGATACAGCTGAGTGAGACTTTCTGGCTCGCACAGGCACTGCTCAGTTTGAAACAGATGCAGTTTTTCACTAAGAAAGATAACTCGCAAGTCGAATTTCCGCTGCTATCCTTCTCCATTAGGAGAGAAAATTAAAATATCCTTCAGGAGGGAATACATAACGCTTTGTAAATTTAACAAGGGGTTTCTGCAAGCACTGAAGAAGATCCTGAAAACACACTACAGAACAGTGTACATTAGAAAAAAAGAATAACTAGGATAATGCCAAGAAAAAAACATTCTGTAATGTCAATATTGTTGCACCAGGATGGTTCTAGCCAAGGATATTTTAAGCTTTGATCAAAACTGTGAATCTGCTGAGGCAGAATTATAACCCCATGTAGAAAAAGTCTGAAATTTGTAATGACAATTAAAAAAATATTATGTTCCGGAGAGACCAAAAATGAAACAGAGATCCTGAGCCAGCAGATTAAATTTACCAAACCAAGCAAGTGAGAGAGAATCTGCTGGAGCCTTACAAGAGAATAGGCAACAAACCCAAAAGGCAATCCTGGTCATGAAGGGAAGGTTTCTAAAAGCACTTAGAGAATTTAAATGCCCACTTGCCATGGTCTTTTAGTGAGAATTTGGTGCCAGATTGCTCTTTTTTACCTTTGAGAATCTCAAGTAATGGAATCACTCGAGAAAAACAGGACAACAGCAACTGAACACGCTGCAGGGTTAATCTTCCACAATGTGCAAGAGATGCTGACAGACAAGCCAATGGGCCAACTGGGAAAGAACTGGGACCTGCACCAAAAATGTACTTGTCAAGTAGTTGCAGATTTTTTTTTTAGCTGTTCTGGGATAAAATTGACGTGTTTTGACTGATGAATCATGAGCAAAGATTGCCCAGTGTGCTCAGTTTGAAATACCATCTTCTACCTGTGTGTGCTGGAACACTCTGTTCTCTCCTCTGAGCATTTCTTTGGCAAATCTGTTCTTGAAGTAACAGCTAAGCACAAATCCTTCAGGGTGCAATCCTGTTCCTCCCCAACCCAACAGGGATGATACCACTCAATCCAGCTGGGAGCAGTACCAAGCTATTAATAAGGACACTTCACATACATCACATTTTTGCAAAATAGTCATTTCTTCACATGTCCCTTGCAGCGTGTTGGGACACAGACATTTAGTGAGCCGTGTTTGCTGTCATCCATTCCACCTGCCAGCACTTGACATTAGCCATCAAAATAGATGACAAATGGCATGAACATGGGGGGCCTGCTTGCTCCTCGCGTGTTCCCAGACCTCTTTATCCCAGGTAATTGCGCTTCTCTCCTCTCTGTCCCCCTTCAATCTCAGCACTTTCGGCTGCTGTGGAATATGAAGGTGATAACTCCAAGTTTCATCAGACTGAGGAGAATTGTGGCAGCTGCCTGGGGTTTACAAGCTCCTCCTTATCCCAGTCAGTGTCATCCCATTTTCAGTCACTTCCAGAATCCATAAATGCCCACATGAACTGTTGGAATTAGGGCCTTACATTTCTGCTCCTCCTAGAAGTTCCAGGAGGACAGAGCACCTCACACAAATGGTGCTGTTTGAAATTTGAAGCAGCATCTAGCCCCTAATGTTGGCTGTATTCACGTCTATGCCCAGCCTTTTAACTTTCACAGGTGTCAGATGTACCAGCAAAATGGCTAAAAAATAATTTTAACTGCTTTTCCGTTCTCTTGAATGCCTTATCTCAGTGCCTCCTGCCTTTGGTATCCTCTCCTTGAGGCCTCCTGACTAATATGGCTTTGAATTCATCTGAACTGTGAGAACAGAACGCAGAACATGCTGTGGGGTCTGACTTTTCTTGGAGAGGCTTTCCTGGCTCCAGCTCAGGGAAAAGCACAGAGATGTGATCTCTTCATCCAAGCGTGGATCTAACAGGACTGTGCAAGCCTCGGTGAGTTCCTCAGGTGAACAGTGACTGGACCTTAGCAGACTTGAGAACTTGGCAAAGTCCATTCTCCTCATGTTCACAAATATACATGGAATTCGCTGGCTGCACCTGCAGATAGCTAACTGCTTGTTCAGTTGCCTTAATACTTATATTTGTGAATTTTACTACACTTAATGGCTAAACAAAAGTAACTGAATGGCAGGGATCCAATCAAAAATATTTTGTGAGTATAAAAAGCATTATGTCATGTCAGCAGAGGATCCCACAGAAGTAACAGGATGTGATGTGACACTACTCAAGCAATGTAATATAACATGGCACCACCAAGTAAGCAAAAAAAAGCCCAAACATTTTATTTTTAGCTGAGATGCTCATTACCGTCCACTGTCTGATCTGAATGGTTTTTGACGGACTTAAGTGGAGTGAATTTGGCTGATGTCATGGGTTTAATAGCTATTTGAATTATCCCAATCTTCTAGCAGCTCACTAAATTTTTAATCTTTTCTGTTCACTATGAGGACAAAAAAAGTCTCTTCTAAAATAATGGCCTGAAAAGCTGTCATTGCACACTCTAAATGCAGCATTTGGACCAGACCTCTCTAATACATGTCACTCAAAGGTACACTTGGAAAAGCTTTGTGAGACTTGGAGACAAGTGGAAAACTCTTGCCTGGTCCTTGCTCCTCAGAGTAACGTGTGGCAAACAGAGCTGCACAGATGCAACAGCAGCTCCTTAGAAAAGCAGGGCTGGGGGATTGGAGAGACGAGGCACTGATGCCCACAGAAGTGATCACAGCACTGGAGATCACTGAGAGAAAGGAATCAGCTCAGGACACATTTCAAGGGCCATGGGGATTTCTTTCCAAATCCCAGTTGCCCTGACCTGCAGGGAAAAGCCCTCCCCCAGGTTTTACAAGCCACAGCCCCAGACCTAGAGGAGAAATAATAAAACAGGAGGGTGGGAGAAGGAGGCAGCAAACTTGTGGCTCTCAGTGACATGTCCAGTGGGCTCCAGCATGAAGTGCTAGCTCAGCCCTCAGTTCCTATCAGCATTACAGGCAGGAGGTTCTGGCATGTAGCGCTTGCTCAGCCCTCAGCTCATATCAGCATAAACACTTCATCACAGCTGACACGCTGATATGCTAAATGAGTAAGTGCCGTGCACAAAGAGGTCACAGAGAAGTTAACTAAAGGGATTATAAGGGACAGTCAACACACTTCAAAAAGAAAAAACCTGATAGGTGCAGAAAACATGGTAAATGAGCCCGAAGAATGCAAACCCTCCGCCGTGCACTCCATTACAGCCCTGACAGTCCAGTTCCAAACAGTTAAATATGAAACTGTCAACAAGGGCCTGTCTTAATAACCAAACTTGAGGCCTTTTATCCTGGAAGATTTATGAAGTAATTTTAAAGAGGCCCAAGCAAACATCTGTCAATAAATTGAATGCCGGCTACAGGATTTACAAGCAAGACAAGAATTTCTCATTAAGTGCACATTAGCACTGTGGGGATCATAAATAGTAAGAGGGCAGGATGCTGAGCCTCTCAAGCTGTCATTAAAACACTATCTAAGAACTAATGAGGAAGTGATGGAAGGATACTAATGATCCCTCAGGCTCCTTTCATTCAGCAGTGGAAGAGGAGTCTGTGATGCAGTTCCAGTTTGCCACAACTGAAGGTTTTCAGGGAACCTCTGCTGCACAGGGACCCTGAGAGCTGCACAGGGACCCCGAGTGTTCACTGGGGGACAAGCAAGGGCATTGTCACGGCTCTGTCCTCCAAATCACACAGATTTCAGGGTGACAAATGAAAGGGCAGGTCCTGGGCACTGTGGGGGCCAGCAGAAGCTCTGTGGGTTCCACCAGGTACTTTTGCAGTGCAAGGGAGGTGAAATGATAATTTCAAATAGAAAATAATTTGCAAGAGATTTTGAGCTTCTCTATTGCAAAGTGAGGTTGAAATATTTCTGTGACCACCCAGAAAAGTCTGCCATGTCTGGGCAGTGACACAGGGCTGGGGGCAGCACCTCAGCTCCCAGCCTTTCCAAGGAGGGATCACAGGTTTCCAACAACCACTGGAGCACTGTAGGTGGCTCTGGTTCCCCAGAGCTATGGCAGATCCCTCACAGCCTTGGTGCCAAACTGCTCTGAGGAGGAAGCCCAGGTGTCACCAGAACTCCTTGAAGAGTGGAGGCAGTGGCCCTTCCAACTCTCGGCCCCCTTCAGAGAAAGGGGAGTTCAGACGGAGCCTTCCTCTCCTGGGGAAAAGCTGCAGCTTTCCTTCGGTCTCCAGGTGAGTTTGATGGAGTTTGCTCCTGCCTCATGGAACATCACTACAGAACCCATTAGGGATGTGGGAGCCCCAGGCATGAGTTCCTGTCCTTCCGAATTCAGAACAAGGACTTGATCCTGCCCCACTCCTGATGTCTGCACCTCCATCACATTTCTGGCTCTTCCACACCCACCTCCCCTTCCTGTCTGTGTCCTTGTGACCAGAAGCTGACACAATTTTCCTGATGACACCTTGGTCAGAAATGACACATTTTTCAGCCTTACTGTCAAAAAATCTGTTTGGTGATGGAAAAGAAAAAAAGTCTTTTTTAGATTGCTCTGTTTTCTACCAAGACAGGAATCTTCCCTTTGCTTGTGTCCCCTAGCACAAGGACCAAAATCATTACTGGAACATAAAAAACCTATTTCTACCAATAAAAATTATTTCTCTGGGTCTACAGTATATTGGCACTTAAACTATGATGTAGTTACATTTTTTTCTGTAATAGATGCTTTAACACACTCTATTGATGCTGTGGATAGATGTCTCTTTCTGAGACTTTTGTCTGCAGGAGAAATCAAATGAACATAACCAAAGTGCACATTAGGAGAAAGACATTACATTACTGAGCAGCAGCACATAGCAACAAGTCACCAGTCAGTTAAAAAACTCATTCAAAAGGAATATTGTAGTTAAAACCTTTAAACATGCAGCTTTCCAAATGAGTTTGTCCATAAACAGCAATTGTTAATAACTTGTATTTAATAGACAGTTGTCTACAACAAAATTAACTCATAAAAAGACAAACTTTTAACTTCTCCAGTAAAGGATAGTAAAGACAAATCTATCTCAGCGCATGCAGCAATTCCATGAACATCACACTCTAGAGCAATTTCCTCCCAATACTGGAAATTTGATGCAATCCGGGGAAGTCAATAACCTGTGTACAAAGGGTTCAGAACCCAGACTTCCATTAAACCAACAAATACCTGAAACAAATAATGGGCAAATGTTATAAACTATATCCAGTGAGTCACCTGGCCATCTCTTACTCTGATGGGCTGGTTTCCAATACTTTCATTGGACTGAATCAACCAATTGGATCAATGTATTTAACTACTAGTCAGTGCAAGTCAGGATAAAATTTCACCCAATCTAATTAGTCCTTGTGATGTTATGGCAAGGATGGAAATGTATAATTACAGCGTAATTACACAGGCACTGTAAATTCAGCACGTTGCAAATTCAAGGCTAAATTTCAAAATTAGATCATTTGAGTGGGTTCAAAATTAGGCAAAACCTGTTTGCTCATCCCTGATAATGATGCTGTCAGCTTCTCCAAAGCCAGGCACCTCGGAGGAGCATCCAGCTGTTTAATCCCATGAACTGCCTGACCTGTGCGAGGATGGAAGTGAACTCCCCAATTAGGGACTCATGGCTGCTGGTGAAAACACTGATTTTGGTCTGATATTGTTGAAAGACTCTTAGGCAGCCCCAGTGTGAGCACAGCAGTTGCATGGACACTGCGCTGCCTGTGTGGGGTGCTGGGTTTTGGCAGAACACTGTGGATTTGTGTATCCCTGTATCTTTAGGTAATTCCACACACACTGTGCGTGCTGCCAGGCGTGCCTTGGCTTTCTTGAGGCCAAGTGTCACAAAAAGCCCGAGTACCCCAGTTCAGCCCAGGTGCAGAAGTGTCAGCCTAGGGACTGATTTACACCAGCAAGATTCGACACCAAGCTATCCTTGTGCAGCAGGAAAAGTTTGCACTTCAAGCAGCAATCCTAAATCCTGATGTCCAAAAACCTCCTCCTGCAGGGAGGGAACCATTTGTGGGATGTGGCCAAAGGATTTCAGGAACCCCTGTATAAGTGGCGTGGGAATGGCAAGAGGCAGAGGAGCTGTACTTGCATGTGGGAACTGCTGGCACACAGGTGAAGCCATATTTTAAAAAGCAATAAGGAAGAGTGTCTATTTTGATCTGTTCCAGTAAAGCCCACCCTGCTCTAAACTTTTTTTTTTTTTTTTTTGTTCAACAAATGTTTTATGGGGAAAAACGCCTACAAGGACACATCCATCTGCTGACCCAGCTGTGGATGCTAATATACATAATGGGAGAGAAATTTCCTGTTACTGATTCCTCTGTGAGCTGCAGACCTTCATCCTTTGTTTCAGATACCGATTCAACAATTTCAATATCAATAATTAACAAAACAGATTCATTTACATCATCAAGATCTCAGGCAATGAGTCCTGAATGGAAAATAAAGGGAACATTTTTTTTTCCTTGACCTTTTTAGTGACATAAAATTCATGCTGCTTTTAGGTGAGGTTATTTGCATAAATATGAAAGGAAAATAAGCTTTAATATTAACTTTATCTCAACTATAGAAAGGGAAAATTGTTTATATTGATTTGCATTTATGTTTTGTGTTGTATTGCTATGATTAAGGGGATTTAAATATTTTGAGCCCACTTTAACTATTATGGTGGGATAAAGGTGCCCTTAATCCCTTCAAGGATCAGATCTTTCCATTTAAACACACACCTGGCTCATGGTAGCTGAACCAAATTTCTAATTATGAAAAGCAGGTTTCATATCCAAATTTAGCTGAGTTGAATAAAAATCCCCAGGTGTTGCCTTACCTTTTTTTACTATGTATGAATATTATCAGACTTGCTGACTCATGAAACTGAGGTTATAGCAATTTTAGCTGTGCTGAAAAATTAATCCGTCATTTGAAGAGTGCTGCACTATTCTTTATCTTGTATTTCTTGCTCTGAGTCTTCCTCTTTTGCTATCTGCAATTTTTGGCCTTGGAAGGCGTTAGTTGTGGGGTGATGAATATCAGATCATCCACTTCAGCTTCCCCTGACTTTCTGAGGTGCCTTTTGTTATTTGTGGTAGATGAAACTACAACAATTCTAAGCCTGGAGTTCACATGTGTTCATCTCAAATATCTTCCTGATCCTGCAAGTTGGGCTAAAATTACAAGTTGGGGATTTCAAGCCCTCCCACTCCTGCTTAGGCTGAGAACTCAATCTTCTGCAGCACTTGAGGCACTTCTGCTTCTGTCATTAGCTGAAAACCAGAAGTGAAAACAATTCTGTATTATCTTTCCTGAGTGCAAATGTCAGAAGCAGGGCCAGTGGCTGGGTTGTTTCCCTGGGAGTGGACACGGTTGTGTCCAAGGCACGTTCATGGATGTTCTCCCTACCCTGAACCCAAGGCCACATTCAAAATTCCATTTCAAAAATTGCTTCTGTGCTGATTTCTCTGTTCCTGATGCACTTCTAGCTCCTTCTGTAGCAACAACATGAACTCCTCTCTGGCTTTCACATCTACTCGACAAGCAACGCCCACTTTGGCTCTCCCTTCATTGCCACAGTTATCCCAAGGTTTTGCAGGGAAATGCTGTGTTACTGACCTGGGGAGTGGAGCAGTGCTCAGGTGTCTGAACAAACACTCAGCTCTGCCCTGACTCTGGGCTTTGAACATTTCCCTTATCACAGGTAGCAAGCACAGTAGGAAGTACAGGAAATTTTACTATGAATGCTGCCTCATTTATTGAGAAAAGAGAGGTGTGAATTCTTCATGGGCAATAAAAGGGCAGTGCAACTGGAATGTCACCCTCTCAGTGCCTCTTTACATTGCTCCACAGTGTAAAGGGCTTTCCTGGTTGTGTTTTACCCCTGTCACACACCTCCTCTCTGTCTCAAGTCCAAGTGCATCTTCTTGATCTATTTACACCACAACAAACACAATGAACATTTTTTACTTTTTTTCTAATGCCTCGCTGGCCTGATGAATAAAATCCCATAGACTCTAATAAACCACAAAAGGATAATTTAGAATGATGTCCCATGGAAAGCTTCAGTAAATAATAAAAGCATAAATATACCAGCAAGCTAATGTTATCCACGGCGGGAGACATTTAGAAATGAGAAGCTACATCTGTGCACAATAACACATGTTCAGGGCTGGGTGTCTCTTTGCATTCCCATATGTGAGGGAAGGGACAGATTTAGAACCTGCTCTCTGCACACATCACTGTTCCCCTCCAGTTTCCACACTAGGAAGGTTTATCCTGTTTGTTAAACCTTGGTGGATAAAACTTTCTTTTCTGTTTTAGTCAAGTGCAAATGACTGAACAGAAACACATTAAGTGGCAACTCTAATTTAGCAGCTTATATGTCACAGCACAACAACACCAACACATTGTTCGAGGTACTGCAAATTATCACTGCTACACTTCTTTAACTGGTCGTCTAAAGTTCCTCATTATCCTGCCTAGGGACTAAAGATTGGACAAAGAAAGCAGAAGGGCAAAGGTGCCTGATTCCAAACAATGCTTTAATGAATGATAATATTGAGCACCCTGTGCTGCCTCCCAGGTACCACAAACCCTCGGCCTCCCTTGGCGGCAGCTCCCACCTGTGGAGGGGCAGGAGATGGCCTGAGCCCCACCGGCAGGAGGGGCCTCGGCCCTTTGGACCTGTGTGAGGATGCTCAGGCTGAGCTCACTGCCACAGGCGCAGGAGGCTTTTCCCACAGGCCAGGAAAGAAAGGCGTGGTGAGGAACAGGTCCTGTCCCAGCTCAGCAGGACAGGCAGTGGAAGGAAGAGCAGCCTTGGCTCAGGTCTCCTCTCTCACACATTTTCCTGCCCTTCTCCATCTCCCTCTCTGGATTTCTATTGTCTGTCTCCAGATTTCCACAGCAACAAGGGCATAAAATTCACTCTCTGGCCTTTAAGGAGCTTAGTGGGGAGACCTTCAGTGTGCACAGTTGTTCTGCTTTTAAGTGATTTCTGCAAAGCAGGTATCTTTCCAACCAAGAATTAGAGAGAGTGGCCTCAGGCTAAATTGCAGGGAGTCCCAAATGAGTGAACCCTCGGAGGGGAGAATCACTGAAGAAGAAAATGAAGATGACAAGGCTGTTGCTTCTTAATAAACATTATCACATTTTCACCATGCATTATTTATTACTTTTCTTTCACTGATTGATGTTCTAAAACATTTAATCTAATATGTATAACTATATATATATATATAAATATATTTAATTATCTTTTTTTTCTAAAGAATTCTCAAGTTAACAGTTCCTTCTTTGTTTTTGCATTGTTAAATTAACATGTTAACCCTGGCAAATTTTTCTTCTTTTTTTCCCAATCAGATCTAAATAAGGTTAAATTAAAGGCATTTGACTGAATGCTGCCATGTTATATATTTCATATGTTTCCTAAAGGTGAAGATGGAATACTGTGATCAGTCCTAATATTTCTACCTGTACCTACGTATTCTCTAACTTTGTTTCCTACTGGTGGCTTCATTTGCTCGTGGTCAGGAGTGCTTGGGAGCAGAGTGAGAGGTCAAACTTTCCCTCACAGGACCCTCCTCTCTCTTATTTTACTTTATGGTCAGACAGACAATTTTTATTCTGAGATCTGCTGCTGTCCAGTAAATATACAACTTTGTTAGGAACCAAGCCTGCTCCAGAATGATACCTTTGTGGACACTAAAAACAATTTAATGGCATGTCACAATAGCAATTCACTCTGCTAATAGCCCAGCTCAATAATACCGTATTGCATAAAGCTCCTTCAGTCTTCTGGCAAATAATTCACCTTTATGCACTCTGCAGCAAGCTCCATTTCACTAACAAATATATTTCTCCCCTACACCTACAAATAAATATCCAGCATCTTCTTCCTGTACCATCAGCTGTTCCCTCGCATGAGGTCAGAGGGGCTGTATCTCTACCCCAAACCACCTTTCTCCCATCTCAGCCAGAGAGCCTCTCAGATTTTAACTGGCACACCAAATCACAGACAAGGGTGCAGGGAATAAAATCTTGGAGAAAAATATGTACATTTTGATATGTCTCACAAGCAGCAGCAGTGAAAAGTTTAAATACTCTGTATGTCAGGGCAGCCTTAAACAAATGTTTATGGGCTTTGCTTTTGCAAGCATAAGGACTCGGGTAAGCACAAACCTCAAGATGTCTCTTGTTTAAAATGCAGCGAAAACTCCCCGAGCAGGCAGGCGTCCTCCTGCCATCCTGCTTCCCTCGTTGCTTTTTTAAGGAGCCTGCCTGCTCAAGGAGAGATCTGTTGGGTCTACTGCACAAGATGAGAAAAGCCTTCAGGGCTGCCTCACGAGTTATTTGGGTGAAGGCTGCCTTGATTTGGGGCCGGAGCTGTTCCCGCTCCTCTAAACCCGCGGCTGGCTCCGAATTCTGGGAGGGCCAGCTCCAGGTACTCTGTGGGCAACACATCCCGGTGTCCCCTCCGTGAGGGACACCACCGTCACTCCTGGTGCCTCGGTGACTTTGTACAAAATGAGTTTAAGGTTCTCCATCTACCTCCTCCTCCAGCTCGGGAGAAATTCTCCCTGCTGGACTCAGCGGGCCTGAACCATTGGCAATGAACCACCTCCCCCAAATTCTCCCCAAAATCTTGCAGGATACTGGGGGTAGTGTGGGTGATAAGGCTGTTAGAGCTCCTGCACTGCTACTGTGGTGTAAATTGAAAATTACCTTTTACAAGGTCTGAGTTCGTGTTAAAAGACAGAAAAGAAAAAAAAATAAATGCAAGTCTTCCAGCTACAAATAGAATTTTCTCTATATTTTTATTTTGCTATGTTATCAGCTTACACTCAGTGTAAATTCCTCCTTTCCTAGAAATGAGACTGAAATGATATATTTAGAAATAGAATCAGCTATCAAAAGCTTTTTTTTTCCCCCAAATGCCTATGTAGAATCTGCTAAACCCCAACTGCATCCTGTTCCTTTAAAATCTACTCTCAAATCCTACAGTTAAAAAAGGCGATTTTTGTAGAAGAAACTATTTGTATCAAATATCATGAGAAAATAAGTGCATCATGACAATTTTGAACATCTTTTATGATTTGATTGTCAGTAACGAGGCCCACAGGAGAGTGATAAATGTGAGGCACGAAAAATATCTATTTCACTTAGATAGCAAATTATGCAACTCAGTGCTTGATAGCACTTGGCAAAATACAAATGTAGTTGAATGGAATTGAAATTGTTGCTCTCTGCCTAAGACACAGGTAATATCACCAGGGGTCCTGTCTTTAGATATTTATAAGAGCTAAGAGTTTAAGTAATAGTAGCAGTAATACGAAATTACCTTTAAACATTGAAAACATTTTTACTTTGTTACAGGGTGTAATTTACACTTTTTCTCTAATGGCTTACAGACTGAAAATGATATCCTAATGCAATTTTTCAAATTTAGTTACCTTTTTGTGTTCTAAAATTATGTGCTCTCTCTCTTCCCTGTTTGTCACTTTTCAGATTCCATTTAATTCCACGTTCACAGAGTTTTATAATTTATCTACTTGTCATAAAAGTTTTCTAGACTTTAAAAAATACGAAATACTCCCAATAAACTCTGACAAAAATGCTTCCAGTTCGACTTTTAGAAATTTTTCAATTTTGTTTTGAACTATTACCATACATTTTGTTGGTGGAGTGAGATTTTTCATAAAGTGACATCAAGCAAGGGAAGGAAAAAATGATCAGAGAAGAGATTCACTCAAACCATTTATATTAACCTGTCTCTTCACTTATAGATTTATATTCCTTCTTATCCTGCATAGAAGGAGAGGCAGATAAATATAGGAATGTGCTGTGCAACTATGCCTTAGCACAGGATGGAAAAGGAAACTGTGGGAACTTTCAAGATTCAAACATTTTCCTTCTCTCAAATCATGAAGAAAAGTTTATACCATTGGCTAATTTAAAAAAGACCATATTAAATGAAGTGCTTAGTTTTGATTATTTCAAATCACTTTTTCCCAGTGCTGATATTTTTACACATTCATTTATTTGTTTTATAGGAGTTTTTCTTCCAATTAGTTTGGGTTTTGAAACCAAGAGCTGTTTCTACTTAAGCAATGTGAAAACAGACTATTTTGACAGGATGCCTCTTCAAATCTCACAAAATGGTTTTTCTCTACCCAACCCTTTTCACTCAAATAAATGATGTTTCAACACGTCACCCAATGAAAGGTTTCATCCACAAAATTGAGGTCATATTTACTGTGCCTCTCTATTTCTGCCTGAGTATTTCCAACACCATTGGAGTCCTTCACGGCCATGACACCAAAAAATACCAGGAACTGCCCAAATGCTGGCTCTTTGCTGGGTCAACTTTTGGGCAAAGGATCCAGGGCAGCTGCGGGAGGGGATGAGGGTTTGTCCCTCTTGGTGTTCTCCACCCCGTGCTCTCCAGGGGCTCTGGAGCGATGGGACTCCCTCATACTGAGGTGATCCATGGCAAATCACGGTGTCCTCCTCCCTCCTCCTCCTCAACGAGCAAGGAACTCACCCTGCAGCCCGTCCTGCACCCCCTGCCCTCCCTGCACCCCAAACCCCAGGGATCTCTGCTTGGGATGAGCTGAATTTAGGGGATCTGGGCCCGTGCCCCTGGCTGCTGCTCCACTGCAGGAGTGCACATCATGCAGCTGTATAAAAGGGAATGCAGTGCTCCTGCTGCTTGGGATCTAATAACTTGGAACTCTAGGTACCTCTTTTGTGAATAAAAAAAACACAGGAAAAAAAAATTTAAAAATAAATTAATTACAATATATAGGGAAACACAGGCAACATCTGCAGCTGCTGAAAGGCTGGATTCATATTGCATATGAGCAGAGGTGTCACCCTCATCGTTCACAGCCCAATTTTAATGGGAGTAATTCCCTACATTCCCCTAAAAAGTTCCATCTGACACACCGTTTCATTCCTTCTGGCACTGCTTTTCGTGGAAGGTTGCTCTGCTCTGTTGAGCCCTTGCCTTTTTCAACCTCTCCACAACTTCTCAGCAATAATGGACAATGTTATTGTCAGGTCCTAAAAACCCTGTCACCTGCCTCTTTTATTGCTTTGCATAACTTTGTCTGGAGTCCAGGGGAGCTTTCAGTTTTCCATATCTGCTGTTCTTATCTCGCTGGGATCAAATGGCAGCTTCCTGGGAGCTTTGTGGGGCTGGCACCGTGCCACAGAATGCAGAAAGAGATGAATTCTCTTTTCATATCCCATTTCCTTCTCATGTAACTGTAAACTCCTGCCAAAAGATACCAGAAAACCAAGGAGCACTTAAGAAGCCTAAAAAGCTGATCTGTAATTACTGGGATTAACAAAAGCACCATGGAACTAAGGATCAAAATTCCTAAAAATGGCAATCCTGATGAACAGTTGTGAATGAAAACAGCAGCATTTTGATGTGAATGTGTGCACAAGTGCCTAATGCAGTTGTAAATAAGGCATTTAAATGACTCTGGTATCTGCAGCCCCCATGGAACCCTCCTGGGGAAGCTGTTGACAAATTAAAGCTGCTATTGCTACTCTTCCATTAGCTTTTGTATCCTAAACACATCATTAGGTGGTATTTCATGGCATAAAACTCTTACCTGCTTAAAGATTGATTTGAAATGGAAGACTCTTACAAGAATATACAGTCCCTTTGGGTTCGAGCTTGGGAGGATCAGTCAGAATAAATTTATTACTTGGAAATGGTTTTGTTTATTCAGTCTGAAAATGCTTCATTTTCTTAAATATTCTCAGATTTATAAATAAATAATATGTTGAAATTATTCACTCGATTATTACTATGGATACTTTAGCTTACTTTTGAGCAGTGTGTTGCATATCTTAAATATTTCAAATGCAGACATTAATATTTTGATTTTTTTTTTTTCTCTCAGACCAGGGCAACCTTTCAAACCTCATTCAAAGCGTCAAGGTTTTGATTTTTGAAGCAAAATGCTACAATATCAATTTTAAAACAGGACATTTTTGATAATCCATCAGAAAGCTCCTGAAGATCAGAATAACTGATGGGTATTTTTGGTCAAAACTGCCTTTAACATGAATATTATCAGGGATTCCAAGCAGATATTTTGGCCTGCTGATAGTGTTCTGTTCACAGGAATTCTGCTCATGTCAGGAAAGGAGAGTGTTTAGAAAGTGTCACTGTCACCAAGACAAACAAATATCTTGAGTTTCCTAAAAAGCCTGACATCTCACACTTTCACTTATATTAGATGCCTCTTTTCCAAAATAATTGCAGCTAAAAAGTCCAGTAGACAGTGCCGTTTGAAGCTTTTAGGAAAAAAATAGAAAAAACTCCACAAAAAACAAACCCACCTCTTTGAAATAACATTTAAGATCCACTCGAAAATTCTTCTCCCCAAACACAAAGGAAATTTAAAGTTGAAGCTGAAAATCTGGCTGGAAACCATGTCCTTAAATCAACCTACCTCTCCTTAGCTTTGCAGGGAATCTCACACACTGTACTAATGCCATATGTGCCACAACACACAGGAATAATGGGGTGAATTGAGGACAGTGTCACTCCATACTGAGCTCCTCTTAATTCAAAATTTCTTCCTTGCTTTTAAGAGGGTAGTTTACAACCCTGCCAAAATGGCACTTTTTTTTTTTTTCTTCTTCTTTTTCTTAAATATACAGAGTGAAAAAAAAAACGCAGCATGAGAGCACACAACTTCTGGAGAGAAAACTGAGAGGGCTGCTGAAAGTGGGATGTGTGCAAATATGTGTAAACTGGCTAAACCCTGCCGAGAGGAAAGGGAGCAGTGATAACCTGACAAGGGACAACAGACCTGCACAGC
The DNA here is from genome assembly GCA_013400975.1 of Atrichornis clamosus. Taxonomy (NCBI): domain Eukaryota; kingdom Metazoa; phylum Chordata; class Aves; order Passeriformes; family Menuridae; genus Atrichornis; species Atrichornis clamosus. Next base: position 69,002 of record WBMZ01003466.1, on the reverse strand, counting down.
CGAAAAAGGCCCAGTTTTAACTCCCCAGCCAACCCCCAAATCAAATCAGGATATGAATGTGAAGCTTCTCCGCCTCAAAATTGAGTGGTAGTCAGTATTTAGGGATTGGTTTTGCCAGATACCAGCAGCAGAGTGGAAAGTGCAGCCAGTCTGTGAAACACACGGCAGAGAACGTTTTAATTACCCCTGCAGACTTCAGCAGTTTCAGTTTATGGGGCTTCGTGGGAAAAAAAATAAATAAATGCTGTTGTTTGACTGTTTCCATTCTCGTGGGTTTTGCACCCTCTTGCATTTCCCCTGAGGTGTTTTTCAGCGGATGGAGAGTGCAGAGATCAGCTCTTCAAACACCCTGAAAGTTCAGGGCAGGTCAGAGCTGTGAGGTGGCCCTGGCAGGGCTGGGAACAAACTGCTCAGCTCAGTCCTGTTTCCCAGGGCAAGGCAGATTCTGGGTCTCCAGCGTCACTTCAACCCAGATTCACTTTGCACATGAAGTCAGAATTCTGCTCCAATTTGCTTTTGGTACGGACAAGCTTCAGTCAAAACTTCGCCTAGATTTGAAGAAATGTTTGATACAATAGTTTCATCCAGCTCTACTTTCAACTGCTGATCTGAAAACCTCTTGTCTCGCATTTTTTAACTCATGTCATTTGATATTCAAGTTTCCTTCAAATTTCCTCTCGTCTGAAGGTAGAATCAAGCTCCCTCATTTCCTGGGAATGCATAGGTTATGTGACAAGACATACAAACAGTTTTGATCATCAGTAAAATTTACTGCTCCACAATATTGCAGTTTTAATTAGCAGTAAAATGAAATGAAAATTCTGTTGAGATGTGATTACAACATGGCTTTACAAACCTGGGAAGGGACTCTTGCACGGGACTTCCTATAATGGATAGGATTTCTACATTTATTTATGGCACTTCAAGGGTGTTGGGAATTTGTTGGAAAACTTCAAAGAATTGACAGGAATATATTCCGTTTCTTTGTCTGTCACATGAAGGATAACTTAACTTCTGTGGTAAAATGTGTTTCTTCTCTTACTGCTTAACTGAGCGAGACTCTGCTTCAACGAGTTTCTTCCCTAAGTTGTTCCTGTACAATTTCATTAACTTGTAGTCACAACGGGCTGGGGAAGCAGAGTGGGCCTGGAGCAGATGAGGAGGGGCTCCATGAGAGGAAGGATGTAAAGCTGCTCATGCCACCCGGATCCATCTGGCCCGGGAGAAAGGGGGCCTTTGAGGAGCCCCGGTCATTCGCTGGCATGGAAGGCTCTGCTCTCCCAAATACCTCTGCGGAGCCTGCGGCAGGAAGTGCAGCACACAGAGTGGTGCTGCCCGGGACTGAGCAGGCTGATGTGGGTGCTGTGACCCGGCAGAAATGTGGGAACACCTCCACTTGCTCCCAGAGGCTGGGCAGTGCTTTGTAAATGCTCCGTTCAGACAGACTCAGCTGCTGAAGACCCCAAAACTAGAGCTCCCTGCAGCTGATGGGGGACAGCAGGCTGAGGGAAATGGTGTCACCTCCTGTGCTGCTGTGCTTTGGAGCAGAAACTGCTGGGAGGTGGGAGGAGCAGGTCATCCACAGCGAGGAAAGGGAGAAAGCCTCCCAGTCCCTTCGTGCACCTGAGCTGGGGGAAGCACAGGTGCCCTGGCTGTGATGGCACAGGAGAGGACACCCAAGGGACTCCGTGCCACAAACACATGAGCTCACGCCCAGCTCACTTTCTTCTTGGAGGGAACAAAAATCAGCAGAATGAAAGGCAAAGTCTGACTTGCAATCAATCTTCATTAAGAGTCAGAATCTTTCAATGCAGCTCCATAAACAGTATTTTTGTGAATTAAAAATAACATCGTGTTAATTACAGTTCTGCATTACCTTTTTTGTTATGGCATGTTAGGCATACTCCTACTTTACAGAATGCCAATAACTCTTCACAATTCCCCAGGATAACAGTTCCCTCCTCAGATAAAGGAACAATCCTTTGAGATGATGGCACATCAAATATGCCTTCATATTTCTGTCTCCTGTTTCCCAGCCTGTGCCATATTGTGCACAAGCTGAAACAGCACAATACGCCACATCTGCCATTCAGAGGGCCACCTTTGAAACTGTCCCAAATTTTCTTCTCCAGTGATCTATCAATCGTAGCCCTGCATTATAATTCTTCCTTTTCAAATCTAGTTAAAGGCTGTACTCTGGAAAATCAGCTTTTTGGTCGCTGTTGTGTGCTAACAGCTGAAGGGGCTGGTGCATCCCGTACCAGCACAAAGCTGTGTCTATGTCCTGTGATGGCAAATTCACCTTCTGGGCCCTCCTGTTATCTTGGTGTGTTGCCTGTGCATTCCAACACCTCCTGGTGCTGAGGTCCAGCCAGGACACGCAGCCCCGGGTGAGAAGCAGCCTCAGAAGCACAGACAGAGAAGGAACCCCAGCGCTTGTCTGTGCCTGCAGGCCAAATAATGAAATTATTTTGCATTGAACAGGCCCTGAATGAGGGACAGGATGGAAGCAGTGCCCAGCACGGGTTGTTGGCACCTGCTGATGGGCATTGCACTGGCTTCGCCCAGGGCTTGCTGTGCCTCGTGCTGTACTTTTTAAATCTCAAGCTGATGAGAAGCAAATATTCCATGTGCTGCACATTTCCTGTGTCCTCTCCGGAGCCAGGCTCTGAAAGCAACCTCTCTAAACTGGTGTTAGCAGGGCCCAGGTGCCGTGCTCAATCCTCAGGTCAGTGTGTGCTGTGGAGAGCCATGGCCTGGGGTTAGGATGCCATTTCCCAAAGAAAGTTACGAAATCCACTCCTGCAAGCACCACTTTGGGCATCCAACCACAGAAATTGTTCCTAACAACAAGAATAAGACAGGATCAAGACATTACATGTCAGCAGAAATATCCTCTCCTTCTCCCCCAGTCCATGGCATATTCAGCTTTCACAAAAGTTGGGTAGGAATTTCCATGACTCATTCCCCAGTAATCCGTCTTTCACTGCTTTGTTTGTGACACTGCTATAAAAGACTGAAAATAAGGAATTTTTTTTCCTTTTTCTTACACTGAAGAGGTGAATTAATCATTTCAAGCCAAATGCATTTGTGTAGCACCTCAGCCTGTTACACATCCCCAGGGCAGGACAAGAGCACATAAGCACCAATCTCTTCAGCCCAGGATTGCATTTGCTGCAAACCTTTGTACACAGGAAACCTGACGTGCAGAGGGACCACAGGAATTCCTAACCAGGCAGAATAAGCATGAATTGGAGTTACACAGGCTTTCTGCAAATAAATATTCTTTAAACACCAGGCAGAGGCAGCCCTGAGAGCCACTGGGGGAGAACAGCAAGGAGTGCCAAGCAAGGACTCCCATGGACGGGGAAGTGTGTTGGAAACACCTGGATTGACAACACTATTTTAGATAGAGAAACTGGAACTTGATGTGGAAAGAGCAAGGCACACAGGAACAAATAAGCAAATTTCACAGAAGGAAAGCAAGAGGGGAAGAAAGAATAAAGGAAAAAAAGAAAATTCCCCTACAGGTTTAGCCGATAATGTCAACAAGCATCATTCTTACTGCTCTCTCACTATATGTCAAGTCCTCTATTGCTTCTAATCTGTTGTAAGCTATATTCTCTATAGACAGATATAACACCAGAGGAGAACATTAAGACCACCTATTCATATTTTTTTGACATTTGAAGTACAGTCAGACCTCGGTAGGACTTCAGCTTTGGCACAGAGTGAATCTGTGATCTTATCAAATATGCAATCCCACATAAAGCAACTGCTGAGCTGCACAAGAGTCACATAAATATTAAAGCGTTCAGAATGGTTAACTCATCAAACAAGCTGCCTGTCTGGACAGATGGACGGAAGGACTGAGGAATACATCATGCAAAATCTTGAATTTAGGCTGCGCGAAGGAAGTACTTTCAGAAATGAGACAAGCACATACAAAAAAAAGCCCACATTTACTACATATGTGGTCATCGCTGGCTTTTAATCAGGAAAGGTTTAAAGCAAATTTCCCTAGAGTGTGATTCCAAAGGAGGAGATGATGGAGCGGATGTGTTAGGGTGCCGATCAGGGAGCCAATATATTTCAGAGTTGGTATAAGCCTGCATTTATCCTACAGGGAAAACCACGGGCAGAGAGAAGATGTGTTATTTTGTAAACAACATATGAAGGCTATCTGGTGATCAGAGACTGCAGTATTTTCCATCCCTCTGCTCATGTGGAGCAGGTGCAGCCATCTTTTACCAAAATTAAAAGGCGTTCAAACAAGGGCTGTTGTTAAGCAGCCCAGAAAGCTCGAGGAGACAGCACTCAGTGTGAGCTGAACGTACTGGTTTGCTACTGGTTTGCTACTGGTTTGGTACTGGTTTGGTACTGGTGCTTCATAGCTGCATCGGACTGAAGGAGCTCAGCATCTAACACACACATCTGTCCATGTAACCCCAAAAAGCAAAGACAATAAGCATTTTTCAGGGAGGAGGAGAGAGGCACTGAGGTGTCCGTGCCTGCTTTTCAGAGGTGCTGCATCCCCTCTGCTCCCAGTGACAGGAAAACAAGGAGACTGGGCTCCCAGTGACAGGAAAACATGGATAGTGGGCTCCCAGCAGCTCAGCTGGGGTGGCTAAAGGCCCTTCACCCACAGTCCAGGCTCAGGGCCACTGCTGGTGTCTCTCCATAAGGGTCACCACGGTGTTGAGCCCCAGCTGGAGATCTGGCCCTTATTTTACGGATTAAAAGAGTAAATGATGAGCACTTTGTCCCACAGACTGCCCAGACTCCCAGACAGAGACTCCTGCCACTTCTGTCCAGCTGTGCCCCGTGCTACCCCTCCTTCGGGAAGGCGATGGGGATGGAAGGTGGGGATGGAAGGTGGGGATGGAAGGTGGGGATGGAAGGTGGGGATGGCTGATGGGATGGATAACGGGATGGCTGATGGGACGGATGAAGGGAGGGATGAAGGGATGGCTGCCCCAGGCACAGGCCAGGCAGGCTGAGGAGAACAGCTCGGAGAAGCCTGGCAGTACCATCTAGTGGGTGCTGCCTCGCACAGGCAGCTGCTCCCAAGGAGGAAGGGAGAAAAGAGGACAGAGAGCAGAGAAATAAAACATTCTTTATCACTGCTCTTGACAGGTATTATATTGTACTATAGTGCCATTTGTTTAGTTACTGCTACAGCAAGTGCTGTGCAGAAATCTTATAAGCAGCCATATGGCACCTCTGAATGAAAGCCATTATGCTTTTATGAGTAACCCACACTGTCTCTGCTCGGGGAAAGAACCTCCGTTTGCACCAAATGTCATTTTCCTATTCTGAAAGGAAGAAAATATTTCTGACTTTCACTGAACTCCACAAACCTGAGCTGATCCTCCTCTCCTGACTGTGTTTACACAGAGCCTGAGCCCCACTGGAGGTCTCAAATACCCACCAGGTATTTCACTACTGACATTTTGCTGTTTCCATGCTCGTGCTTTTCAACTGCACCATATTAAACAACACTGTTTGCAGCTAATATTAGATTCTATAGTTACTAGTTCATTAACATTTTATAATTTACCATCCATTACACTTGACAGCAACTGTCCAGCCATTCTTAGCACTGTTTTAAAAAGGAGTTTTAAAAAGACCCTTAGGAACAAAAAGTTTATTCTCTGAACAGGGTAAAAATAACAAGTCATTAAAAATTCCTGGTACCTGGATGCAATATCTGGGCTGCACCTCTTAAATTAACTCCGTGCTTTTGCTGTGTAGAGCAAAGTTTTTGCGGCAATTGGAAAAAAAAATATTTTCTTCTCCATCAGTTTCTGTTTCCAACCCTCCCATGTTGCATTAAAAATGGAGAGTTGTGTTCTGGGGACTTGGTTGTTAAACATTGAATAAGGGTCTGGGACTTGTTGTGGAGTCACAACCTGAGGATTGCGTGTTAAAGGAAGAACAATATTCCTGCACTACGTGTAGGGAACTCAACTTCTTTAAAGCTGTGTGTGTTTGCATGCTTAATTTGCATGTCAAATGTTGGCACTGCAGACACAGTTGCAGAAAGTGCAAATGCAAATTAGGCATGAAAAGATGAACTTATTTATATATGATGGCCACTATACAGATCAGTCCCTTGCCCACTTCTGCTATCTGTATGTAGATATACGTATTTGCCTTTCCTTGAAATATATAAAAAAAAGTATCAAAATATTTATTAAAAAAAAAAAGGCTTCATTAAAATAGAGCCTATGTGGAGACATGTTGTTAAAAGTAATCTAAATAATCTCGCTTTCCTGCTCCAGATAATTAACACTCTTCAGCAAGAACTTTTCTCTAAATATCAGTCTTCTTTTAGAGAGATTTGCCATTTTCCTGCATTCATTATATCACCACAGCAAAGTGAAGCCATGCACCAGAAACACTGCAGGGATCATGCAGAACGTAATTGCTCTAATGCTTTGCATATTTATGTTGGAGACCTTTTTATGAAGTGTTACTTTAAAAAAAGAAGGATCAGTTCATCTTTAAAAGGGAGTGATTGATTGCTGCCAGTCAGGCATTCCTTCATTCTTGGCTTCTCTCTTAGTCTCTGTAATAAGTTTTTCACGAACCCCAGCCCGCTATTAAAGAACAGCATTCATCATAAGCCAAGCAGAGAGGAGGCAGACTTTGATGGGCACAATACCATATTTCAATCTACAGTGTCCTTTTTGTTCAACTCGAGCTGCTGCCTCATTAGCGCTCGAGCAAAAATACACAAAGCCTTTTGTAAATATTAATCAGAAATGTACAAAACCCCTCTCCAGACTAAATTACTTATTATTGGGCTCTCTCCAGGTGATAATATCTAACTAAAAATTCTGTTTGCCTAAATTGTGGGAGAAAAATACCTTTTTATGTACATTTTATGGAGTGCTCTTAAAAGGATAAGTGTTTTAAGTAAATGCATTTCTTTAGTATTTTCCTTTTTTTTTGACATCCATCCTTCACAGAGCAGAAATATGCAGCCCTGCTGTATGTTGTAGGCTGCAGCATTCATCTGAGCAGTGTGAGGTTTCAATTCCTGATATCCAGGTTTATTTCTGGCACTGTTGATTAATATGAGAGTGCTTTTTCATGCTTTCCTGCTGAGTTTAAACTTAATAGATGTGAGGCTGTGACTTAAGACACTCTGAATTAACAACACATGCTTTAGGCTGGTAAACACAGCACTACAGAGGAGTTCCCCAGCCATGGTCCAGATGGGTTCCAAAGCAGAACTTGGCCTTTTGCACTGCAGAAGGTCCCTGGCAGGACAATAAAGCTTGAGGATTTTGTTGCTGTTGTTGATTTTGGCGAGGTTTTTAATCAACTTCCAGCATTTCAGCCTCCGAGCAAGGTGAGCTTCATCACTGCTGGCGAGACCCAACCAAATGCAAGTTCTTTGCCCAAAGTTTGCACTGACACAACAGCTTAAGCTCATGAAACCAATCTGAGTTCTAAAATTTTGAGTCCTGAAATCCTGAAAATGAGTCCTGAAACTTTGGGAAGCTTAGGCTCAAATCCTGTCTTAGCCAAGCATTTCCTTGAAGTTTGCGATAAAAAAAGTCATCTGTGAAAAAAGGGATTAGTCACATAACTTCTGCAATCAAAGGTCACTATCTCCAGAGACTCTTCGTTAGAGTAAACAATAGACATGCTCTCAAAACCATTTTGCAGAAACAATTTTTATTGCTATCATCAGGCTAATTTCTGCAGACATTTATTGGAAGAAAAGTAGTTCCTTAATGAAGCTGTTCCTACCAGCTAAGCCAGGGCTCTTCAGAATCAGCCCCCACTATAGAAAATGCATCAGAGCTAAAAGCCTTTTGTGCTCTTTTTAGCAAAATCATTTCAGGTAGAACCCCTTAAAGACAGGATGGAGCAAATATTTGTGTGACATTACCAGCTGGGCTGTCTGTAAGTGAAATGGAAGCTGTATTGGAACTCACAGAGTGCAGTAATTCCTGCCTGTTTGGTTGTAAAGTTGAGGGACCACAGGCACTGGTTTAGTTGGTGTTTATACAAGTCCCAGCCTAGCACATCCCTCAGCAGAACTGGAGCCCAGGAGTCCCAGTAACATGGATTTTACAAACAAGATTATGGACATCTGCCACAAATTCTGCAATAATGACTCCTTATCTAATCCCAGCTTTCCTTGTGCGCCTCAGAGACTTTGCAAGGATTTGTCTGAAAGGTTCATGGTACCCATGCAGTGACACCTTGAAAGTTGTGGAGTCCACTTTCTGAATTGAACTCCTGGTATTGGCTGATGGTTTGTAGCAGTTATTGTGTACATTTTACCCCCCTGAGATCACCCTAAATGTACATCCAGCAATTAGGGGCCCCATTCATGGGCAGCAGTGAACCCACTGATAACAAATTCCTGCCTTCCCCATCAATCCAGCCGGAATAAACGCCCAGGACCAGAGACCTAACAAAACACTGCAGACTTATTTATTTTTCTTTTCCTCTCCTGATACTGTTTTCACAGCCTGACATAACCTGGTAAAGTAATTCCAATTGTATTTTGGATTGATAACAACATTTTTCTCAGAATACACAATGCTTATAAGAACAGTTGTGGTTCTGTGGTACAGGACAAGTGTTTTGCCTTGTCCAAATAACAAAAATAACAAGATCTATAAAGCAGAGAAGTCAATGATAAAACTGTCTCAAACTTTGTGTCCTAAAAGAAAATTGATGACAAACCTTTGGGTCCCATTTTTGTGTTGTGCAACTGTGGATTAACAGGGATGATTCAGTAGAAAGCAGTTAAGAAGGGCCCTGAGGAAGTCAGATGCGCTTGCAAAGGACACCTGGGGAGGAGGAGTCTGCTTTAACAGAGAGACAACGGCACCAGAACAAGGGGAGAGCTGGCCTGATCCCCAGCTCAGAGTGCAGCTGGAATAATTGTCTCTGCAGGTTCAAAACAAGCCGGTTTCCTTCTCTTTAATCACATTTCTATATTTCCTGACCTCCCCACAGGCTGGAGCAGAAGCAGAGGGCTGGAAGGGCAGGCTGGTACTCTCCAAGCAAGATCCCATCACAGCTCCTAAGGCAGGGGCCTGGGAGGCAGCCAGAGGTAGCAGTGGTCGAGCTGCTCAGCCTGGGCTGGGGAAAGTGCTCAGCCCAACCAGAGAGGCTTCCAAACTTGCTTTTATTCAAAACTTTCCATTTTCTACCTGACAGATAAAGCAGGCTTCTGCTTTAAGTTCATTCCTGTCTGCTAAGCAAGAGGTCCTCAATTAGACAGGACCGAACATTTGTTTTCAGCAAGACTCACTCTCCTCGGTAAAAAATACCCTGCATTAGGTCTTTCCTTACAGCCAAATGCTGTGAAATAAATTAAAAGAGCATGCAATCAGTTCAAAATGACTGTAATTAGGCAATCAAATAGCCATAGGAAGCAGAAATCATCAATGTCTTTAGCTAGTTCATTTTGTCCGTGGATTTATTTGTAAGTTGTTTTTTTTTTTTAAATAAAACCCTAAGATTATAGACTAAAATTTAAAAAGGAATGATATCAATTCACCAGAATCCTTCTCATGCACATCTCAGAGCAGTGTCTATTAACCCCAGCAATTATCTGAAGTCTCCATGCCCATGTCTGTGCAAATTCTGCTGGCCCAAGGGGCCCAAGGCACAAAGACTTTTGGGGAGGTTCTGCAAAGCACCAGTGCAAAACACAGAGCGAGTCACCCCCCACACCTTTGTAACAGGAGGGCTGAAAATATTTGTCAAGTTTTAACTCAAAGTCTAGGAAAATCTCCATGTACAATGAAATAAAACTCATCAAAAACACAACCAAACCATATCCTTCCTGTAATAAAAAGAAGGCAAACAATATGCCCTTCTCCACGTTTCTGCATACCTTTGGAACTGCAGGCTTCCTGCTCAGGAGCTGCCCTGCCAAGAATCATGTATCCTGTGATGACATTTCTCAATAAATAAAGTGACTTCATTATTGAAAAGCTTAACTGTAGTCGTGTGTGCAGTTTTTAATGCAGTACCAGCCCTGAAGTGCTGATGAGAGAAAATCCAGATGCAGGAGACATTCAAGTTGGAGCCAGGACATTTTAAGGGCTGCAAAGTTTCATTAGCTGAGCTGTGGATCGATTGGTAGATTAAAACTCTATATTTGTTCATGGTGGAATCGGCTCCTCCACTGGTGTAAATCAGCACAGGAGAATGTAAATCCTTGTTTTAGCTGAGGATCAGGCTCCTGATTTATTGTGCCTCGTTATTCTCAGCACATGTAACAAAATGAGGGGGAATTCGGGATATTCACAGGTAGATCACCATCATTTCACCTCTGGGACTGGAGCCGTTTGTGGGGACTCTGGGATAAGGGTTGGACGGGTTCCAAGTTCATTATTGTAGCCTGATTTGTGGTTAAAACATGTTAAGCCTAAATATTAAGCAAATACATCAGAGGAGGATTTACAGCTGTCCAAGGACACAGTAAACTGTAACACAAGCTCCTAGACTGTATTAAATTTGTATCCCCACAGTTTCTTCTGCGAGGGAATAGAAGAAGCAAATCAAGTCATTCTTGGGACACATTAAGGATAGGCTTGCTATAAATTCCCTCAAACTCAATTGTCTCTGCCCAGACTGGAGCCATCAGCTTCTATTTGAAGCTCTGGTATTCTGAAACTTTTTTTTTTTTCCCCTGGAAAATCTCAAACAACGCATATTCTTTTGACTTCTTAGCAACAGAGAGGACAAAGAGATATTTTAAAGCGAGTCCAAAGGGCGTTAAAGCACCTCCCACCCATCCTCAGCACAGCTACAACAGCTCCAGGCCTGTTGGTGTGCTGGACCTGCTCGGGCGGATGAATCACGGCTCAGCTCTGGCCCCAGCGGAGCTGCACACACGGAGCTGTGTGGGAAGTCAGCTGTCAGGCTGATGCAACAAGTCAGAGTTTACCAATCTGTTCTCAGCAAACCGCAACTGGCAGAGCGCTGCACATGACGTCAAGGGGCTGCAAACGAGGCAGGGAGAGAGGGAAACCTCTGCTTCCAGCCCTGGCACGCCTCTCCAACATCTCCCGGCCCACGGACGGTGCCTGGGGATGTGTCACCTCTGCTCTGGTGGAGGACCCAGTGTCCCAGTCCGTCCAGGCTGTCCCAAAGCGGGCTGCGGACACCCCTTGGAAAGGCGGCAGGCCAGGACTGGCTCTTTAGCCTTGTCTTCCAGGCACCTCACGTGGGGTGGTGTTTCCCACAGCTAGCACCCACTGGAAACTGCTCTTGGAAGGAGTAACTCTTGTCTCTGTCAGAGAAAAGGATGAATGACCCTTGTGGATCCCTTCCAACTCAACATATCCTGAGATTCTTTAAAAATTCTAGTGGGTGGGACAGAAACACTGAGTTTCTGGTAGCACATCCCCTGGGATGGGGGAGACTCGGGCCTTTTCACTCTGGCAGAGGGCACTGATGTTTCCAGAGAGAGGAAAAGGAAGCATAATGAAAAGATTGAGGTGAAGAGAAAATAAAAGAGATCAGAAAAGGGGTGATAGACAAGTTCAGTTGATGGCTGTGACAGCTGGAAGGGGAGGAGGTAATGCAGGGTTAAGAAGGGGATCCTCTGCCCCACCAAGGGAATTGAACTTTGCTAAATTCCCATCACTAGGAAAACACCAATGTGCTTGATTTGTGGAAAAACCTCCACCTTGCAGAATAAACAATGTCTCCTTTCTAAACCTGACTCCTTGTCCATGTTTAAAGTTCCTAAAATTCAGCAACAGCTCCTCTCTGTGCCTTAGGGTGTTCAATTCTCATCTCCTACAGATGCCCCAAACAATTGGCCAGGTGCCTTGGGTTTGGAGTGGGGGAGTTTTGTGTAAAAGCCCTTTTTGCTGCACACAGAATAATGCAAAATGAATTAGACCTGAGGGATGCAGAAGGGGGAGATCCTGCTCCTGGTGTCTGCTCTCAGAACTTTACAGGCTCCTATTTTGAAATCACAAGGTAAATTTGAGGAACAGCCCTGGGAGCCGGGTCAGCAATCTATAATTCATCCTCATCAGTAAATTGTCACAACTAGGTGACAACGGCATCTTCCTATTTTAGTGTTCTTTCTGCCTTTTCTGTTACATCAGTTAATCCAAATATTTTCTTCCTACCTGCACAGCTCCAGCAGGGAGCAGGTGCCTTCTTCTAAACCTTCAGGGGGCTGAAAACCTGCGGGTCAGAGTTCCCTTCTCAAAAGCAGAAGGCCTGGGTTTGTAGCAGCAGAACTCTGATGTCCTGGACCCTGGGAGGGGAGGAAAGGGTTTGATAACCATTCCTCATGGCTGCCAAGCTTCAAAGGCAAGGCCACGCTGCTGGATTTGTGATGAGCCCGGTCATGTCAGGGGATATCCCATGCCCTGGGAACACCGGCCAGGTGAAGACCCACAGGACAGTTTGTGAACCCCACTCGTGCTGGTGGAGGTAGTTGGGGCAGGAATATTCAATCCTGTCGGGTAAAACGTTCACTCAATGTTTTGAAGTAAAAATTTTAGCTTTCTAAGACATTTTCAGATCATAAACTGAGCAACCAAACGAATGCAGGCACTTCCCGGGATAATGCAGTATCTTGGCAGCATCTCACTGGTCTCAAGTTTGCATTTAAGTATCAAAATACTGCTTAAATCCTTTAAGTACCTAAATCCTGTGCTGGATTTAATCTTGAAGGGTTCATTTTTTATTTCAGACGTGACTCTGAGTTGTGAGAAAAGACGTCTACAACATGCTGGAATCCCAGATAGGACTCTGGTACTCAGAAAAGAAGGAGGTTTTGGGATAAGGCAACATGCTGGGAGAAATGCACAGCAGAGCTGGAATACTCAGGGCAGAAATACTTTAATTCTTATCTCTGTCCTGCTACACTGTATTTATGCTCTGTGAAACTTCAAGCAAGTTTCTCAATCTCAACTTCAATCCCCCATCTGTGAAAATAGGTGCCATCCTTAATTTTTTTGGTCTTTCTAGACCTGCACTCCTTTATGGCCTGGGTTTTCACCTGTGCCTGCTTCGATAGGTCTCTAGCTTGACACAGGGCAGTGCCACCACAGCAAAAGTACAGGGAAGAAAATCAAACACCCTTCACACAGTCCCACCCTGAGAGATTCCTGTGGAAAGCAGAGGAAGCACATCTGACCTGTCACCCCTCTTGCTCTCTTTTACTGCTTCATATCCAGATGATTTCCAGCAGGGAGACATCGCTGAGCTCTGGAAAGCAAAGCTGCAAAGCACCATACGACTGCTGTACTTCAGGAAGTGTGGCAAAGCCACAGGGGACTGGCTTTTTGTTTTTTGAAAGAATTTTGACACCTGTTTTCCTGACATTCTCGATACAGATGTTCAAGCTGGGCAGTCAGCACGGATGCTGGCAAAGCTGGAGTGAGCGTGGCATCGAGATGGATGGGCCCAGCCAGGGGAATAAGGCAAGGATTGTTACAGTGGCTCCAGATAAGGGCTAGAAGACTTGGAAAACATCTGCTTGTTTCACTTTTTGGTGGTTTCTTTCAAAAAAGCCAACTGGAATTAGACACCACACAGAGGAACAGGAGAGAACAACTTGCACCTTATTGGGGAAGAGGGGACACGGGGAAGGAGGCTCCGTGCACGTGGGCTACACTTGGCATTAACCTTTAATGAGGGCCAGGTATAAACCAAATTTCCCATTTACTTTCAAGTGGTCTGAGTCAGACCCTTGGCTCTCTAGCACATCATGAAGGGAATAATGAAGGGAAAGTTTTTACCCATTTCAGTGGCAATGGAAGCCTGCTAAGTGTGTCAAAACAAGAGTTTATGTCACCAAGTGAAAATTCATTTTCCCCAGCATTATATGCTTTACCTTGTGCTGGCTTTAGTGAATCAGCTCTCCCCACTGGACAGGATATTAGCAATATCCTAAATGGAAATTACATCCAATAAAAACCAGCATTAACAGTAGCTCCACATCCCACCAGCCACCACAAGGATTTGTTTCCCTTCTCCATCCTCCCCACAGACACATTCACACAATCCCTCCTAACCTCCCTGAGCCCATCTGACCGTGATTTCCAGGAGGAATTGCCACCCAGAAGGAGCCAACAATGGGCCTTGTGGAGCTCTTGTGCTACACTGGATTCGTTTCAACATCCTGGTACCAACTCACAGGCAGGCACGTGGGATTACTCAAGTTTAGGCTTCTCCTACGCTGAAGTCCCAGGCATTTTATTACCAGCAGTGGCTGGGATGGCTCCTAAAACCACGACACATCTGCCCATTGCTGCTTCTTGCCTTTTCCTCTCTCTGCTGCTTGCTCTGGTGCTTTATTTAAACTGAAGCTGGGCTGCTGTGCCCACACAGAGTGCCTTGAGTCCAGGGAGGGATCTGCTCAGGGCTGGTGACAATCTGTGAACTCTCTGTGACAGAGGCTGTGTCTTGGTTTGTATTTAGACTGTGCCTGGCACAAGGAGGTCTCAATCCCACCTGGATGCTGTTGTATCCCAGCAATCATTACCACAGGAAGGAAACTGCAGCGCAGTGAGGGGACAGAGGAACTGCTGGTGACATTTTTAGCAAGGGCGTAGTATAGAAATAATAACAGGGTGATACAAAAGCAGCTGTTGAAATGGAAGACCTCACTCCTACGAGGGAATGTTGTTCACTTTTTCTGCAATCCTGATACAAAGCTCTGGGTTGTGTTTTGTTTTCCTGGTTGTACCTGAGGGACAAGCAGGCTGGTGACATAAACAGCTTCAGGTTCTAATAACCTGGGAGATCATCAGCAATTAGTAAGAAACCTCAGAGTTCCTCTGTGCTTGTAATGAGTGGCTTTCTGGGAGACACCAGCACCACAGAAAAGCTGCAATATTTCCATATTAATTTGCAGCTATATTTTATGATATTTTTTTGCCTGTACTCTCTTTCCTGCATGGGCTTGGGCTCTGATTCCCTGAACAACCACCACAACCTACACACACATCAGATGGATCAGTGTTTGGCCATCAATGGCAGTACCTGGTGTGGTATCACTGGTTAGATGGAATATTTCTCCTTCAAATTCCCCGTCAAATTCTATAAAACAGAATAAATTTTGCCCTTGATTTCTATTTTCCTGTTCTACAGAGGTCAGCTGAGGATACAATTTCTTAACATATTTAATTTCACTCTGCTACTTGAGGTCTCCTAGAGTCACTTTGTAATATAAACCTAAAATTTTATTCGCTTGATACAGTCAACCTCAAGCTTTGAATGTGGAGAGTTGACTAACACTCCTTTCGAAACCTGAATTTTAATTTTAAAAGCTTGTTGTGTTTCTGATTTGAGCTGACTGAATGGTAAATGGAAGAAGATCACTCAGCAGCTCTCCTGCAACAGAGGTCTGAAAACACACCAGGGATACAGAAGGGAGCAAGTGACATTTGAAAAAAATAGATGTCACTTCAACTGAAGTTTTATTTGAGCCCATCAGCAAGTCTTCCTTTATTTGTTATAACATTACAAATGGAGTCCAATGCAGCCTGAATTGATTCCAGTCTATTCTGCAAGCAAAAAACCAAAATAACAACAAAACCACAGCGGAGCAGATTTTCTCCCATGGTCATTGTTACAAGCAATAAGACTAGCACTCAGATGTCTAACCACATGGCTGTTCTCCTAATTAGCTGGGATCACAAAATTGTGTCTGAAAAAGCAGAAACCATATTTCAAAAATAGGCCTCCGAGGCCAGATTTTCAGAGCTTCAGCTTCCAATCCAACACCTACGTGAAAAAGGCAGATTTTCAGCAGAAACTCCCAAACTCCTCCTGTTCCCAGGAGATGGAACCCCAGTAAAGCACATCTGAAAAACTTCCCACTTCATTTTGTTCCTTCAGTGCTGAAATCCACTCACTCCCAAGCCACCAATGTGGGAAATGCTGCATGGGCAGTTGTATTTTAAAAAATCTACCCCCTGTTTAAGACACAAACGTGCCCCTTTGTGAGAGGAAGGAGCTGGGAGAGGGCCTGGAAGATTTGTGTTTCTCCATTAGAATTTGTGGGGCATTGTGCTTTATCTTTGCAATCCATAAAACTGGAACAATGCATTGTCTGAAACACACTTTCTTCAAAAATGCAGTCCAGATGAAAGCTGAAATTTGTGTACATTTCTACAAACACGGAGACAATGTGTGTGTGTGTGTGTGTCTACACATCTCCCTGCAGACAAAGGGAACTTGCCAAAACCTCCACACAGAAGCACACCCGTCCCATGGCAGCTAAAGCTGAGGGAGGCAGAATTCAGCCTTTGGACCAGGAATTTAAACTGCAAAACTCATTTCATGCAGGAAAGCAAAAACAAACAAACAAACAAAACCCCTTCTCATCATGGAACTTTTAAAAAATATTTCCCTCGAGCAAAATGGCTGTTTCCCCTCCCACATAAACTGGCAGCCAAGTCAGGAACAGCGCTGAAGACTTCCCATGCTTGCAGAATCAGATATAAAATTTGCAGGAAGGCTGGCACTTATTTTCTCACAACAGTTTGTTCTTCACATATTTCACAACTTTTAAGTTCCTTAATGTAAATTGGAGTCATACATTTTGCCTCCATGTGTTTTATTGACTCTGATCTCCATATTAACACCGTGGAAGGGCTGGCATGCTAAATTCAGCAAGCTGGCCACAGTTCTGGCCAGGTAGTGCCCCCCCTTCTCCCAGAACCCCCCCATGTTTCCATGGGTGACTGGACGAACAGGGGCAGCTCCCATGAAAACCAGAGCTGATTCAGCAGCCAGGGGATGGTTGGGGCTAGAGGAGACATAAAGGTTTTTTCTGTGACTTTGGGCAGCTGCTGGTCCTGTCCCTGTTTAAGTGTTTAATTCTCCCTGCAGTCAGTGCCCAAACACCTCTGAGAGGCTGCAGGTCCCTGCCCAAGAGGTGCCTCTTCCCTCTCTTCTCCTCTGTCCCACTGCCCTCCTGGAGGAAAGTCAGAAATCAGACTTAAAGAGAGCAGAAATTGCCTGTTCTTGGACAAAACTGAGCTCAGCTGGCTTTCTCTCCTCCTTGCCCCCACTCCACATCCCCCAGTGCTCCTCAAACACAACTTCATGGCATTTTTCCCCACCAGTTTCAAAGGAAGGCACCAAAGCAGAACGGGGTGGACATCCCCTCGGTTCACTGTATGGAAAGGATGTTCATCAGATCCAGGGGCCCTTGGTCACATGGAAAAGTGCATTAGGCTGCAAGCAGATTCTGCTGGATTACTCAGGAGATACTTTGCACTGTGAACAAAAGCCTGGCCCTGGATGAGGTGCTGAAAGCCCTGGAAAAGCCAGGAGTTGGAAGGAGCCCATCTGTGCTCTAATCCCTTGACCGCAGTGTCTCCTTATAGATGTAGATGATCACTTTGTGGGTGATTGGTCCTTGGGATTTTGGGGAGGCCTCTTTGGATTTAGAAAGAATTAAAAGAATATCTGAAATGATTTCCCTAATCAAGTTTCTGTTCCGTTCATGTTCAAATACCGCTTAAAGTAATTGAATTTCCCATCACGCTAACAATTTCTGTCAATACTTCCCCCCCTAACTAACATCAGGTGGATGTGTCTTTTTTCCATCACAAATTTCATTACTTAGTCCAGAGATCAGGGTCTGCTTCTTTTTTTACAAAGGTTGTCTGTGGTTCAGTTTGATCAAGAACAATATTGATTGTGACATACTCACATATTCCAAAAAGGACTGTAAGCCCACATAACACTTTAACTGCCAAAAATGCTTTTTCAATTTTTCTTTCTTAAACAAACTCACTTGGACCAAAACATCACATTTCATTTTTCTCTCCCTCCTGTGTAAGCTTTTGCTTGGAGTTACATTTCTCTGTGTCGAAGCAATGGATGTGAATCAAGATGCAAAATTTGGATTCTATTGCTAGAACAAAAACTGTGATGTTTTTGTTGGGGCTAAGAGGGCACATGTGGGTCTGCAGAGCTCCAGAACCTTCCTCTGGTTTTAGATTCCTTGGATTTCAACAATTCTTGACCAAAACTGGCCAACTGCTTGTGAGCACAGTCCTTACAGCAATAACATCTACCTGTCTATCTGGGCACACGGAGGGCACATTATTTCACCACCTTCTACTGCAGCTGAATTTCACAAGCAGCAGTTTAGGTGATTTCAAAAGAAAATGAAAATCTAAGATCTGCCAGTGCATTTGTGAAAATGTTACCATATTTTTCTGAATTAATTATGAGACAATGAACAAATTATGGAAGACATTTCAGAAGAGCCAAAGTTTCTTTGTGTCTAATGCATATCTGTAATTTACTGGATTAATCAGAATCAGCAAGTGTCTTTTTCAGTGGCATCTCAGCACAATATGAAATTTTACCACTAATAATTCTTTATTTACTACCTGATTAAAAGGTAAAAGTGTTCTTAGTTACACTTAGTAGCTGGACATATTTGTGTGTCTGGAGTCTTACTTTCAGGAGTAAATTGGGTATTTTAAGATTATTGTGCTCTAAAGCATAGGATGTACACTGGAGTATCAAACATATCCTTGAGTGATACTGAAAGGTAGCATGCAGAACAGGAGCATTCCTGAATTTTAGAAGGATTCATTAAGAGAATGAATCCTAAACTCTGCAGATTTTACCTACTTATATTCTTACTGTGAGGAAAATCCCTATTCACTGTTTTCAAGCCACACTAAGGGATGGAAATTTTCTCTTGGATGTCCTCGAAGGGAGTTGGTTCCTATAAACACCAGCAACAAATTACAGATACTCACAATAATTTTTTTAATCATGAAATTACTGTTTGCAGTTACAGCAATATAATCTCCATGCAAAATGGGCCTGATTTTGGTCCCAGTTAAACTTCAGGTTGCTCTGCTGAAATATTTTCTGGTTATTTTGCTTAACTCAATATGAGGAAAAGTAAAACGAGCTCAGGCCCAATTTGAAGCCAACCTTGTGTCTGCAAAATTGACCCCCACAAAATGTGCAGTTGCACAGCTCTGCACAAAACTGGGTTGATCTTATTTAAAATTATATTCTTTTGGACTTTTCATTTATTTTAATCAAAAGCCCATGCCCATGGAAACTGGCACCAAGGAAAAATGTTGCATTCACTTCTGCAAAGAAAAAATCACAAATTTCACATTTGGGCTAAATTTAGTCATAAAATCACCAATTTTTTGTCTATTATTTAAATGTATTTCCACAGTTGTGGCCCCAGAAATTTAGTATTTCCACTCTCCTAAACTTTCTCCTCAAACTTTGAGACATCGTCACAGATGATTTATCCTATTGATACATAACATGAGTAAATTGCAGCACAGATTAACCAAGAAAAACATGAAAAAGAAAACATTTATGAAAAAAGGAGGTTGGTTTAATTCAGAGACAGTTCCCTCAGGAGACTTAGAAAGAAAAAATTAGAAACATAATTTGTAGCAGAAACACTGGCAAAAAAAAGGGTTCTGAAAAAATCTGAAGTCAAGGCTAAGAGTTGACAAAAGCCATACATTCCTTAAACAAATACTGGCATTTTATAGGTGGAAGAGATTGAACGTGCTGGAGAAATAAGCAATCAATGCAATGACACTTTGTCACCTTCATTAAAGTCTCTGCCTGTCTCCAATCACTGTGACCTCATATCCTTCCCAAATAACCAAAGGAAATGCCTGTATAAAGTAATGCAGAGAGCAGAGGAAATGCAGCCCTTTCTTTCTCAATTATTTAATTACCTGGACCTGTGTGCAAGGGATGCCCCACGCAGCCACCTGACCCTTGCACGGTTCCAAACCTGCTCAGGTACTTTTGGGAGCACTGCATTTATGTCAGACATTGTGTTCAAACCCCGGATTTTAATCTTAAAAATCAATGAGAAGCTCTTTGTTGTGATTCCAACAGGCTTTGGATGAGATCTAAAACAAACCATAAATGCTCTTAGTTTTCCTTTTTATCCTAAAAAGTCAAGGGCCTCTTTGAATCCCAGGACTTTTTATAAGCTTTTCAAAGTAGCCAGAAGGGTTTAAAATTGTGGAGATGAGCAGAAAGGTTTAATTTCACATCGACGTGAGACACAAAAACTACCAGAGGTACAATCGACAGATGAAATACAAAATAAACCCATTTTTCTACGATAGAAAGAGCTGCTTATTTCCATCATGTCTTAATATTTTATTCCCCGAGTTCTTGGAAACTGTCAGGCAGATGGATGAATGCTTATGAAATCAGACCTCAGGACACAGTGTATTCCACTACAGATTGGCTTCTGCGAGAATAACCCTGCGAGTGGCTGCTGCCATCAGTGGCAACAGCCTCCCACATATCCCCTCTTCCAGGAGGGCTGGGTGAGCTCAGACCTCCTCTCCCAGCTCAGCGCTGGTGTCCTGTTTGGGAATCGTTCTCTGCAGCACTCGGAGGGAGCAGCACCACCCCGGGTACACCAGGGCACCGCAGGCTCCGTCCTCAGCACGCCCCTGAGCTGTGAGAGAGTCCAGATGCCACGTCGGGAACAAACCCTGCCTTTCCAGCTCCACTCCTTACAAGTGATATTTCCCTCATCCTCGTTTTGTAGCTCTCAATGACAAGGACAGAATTTTGATGAGGAGAACGAGCGCTCGCAAAGTTTATTTGTAATTTTGACACCCAAAAAAAAAAAAATCTAAAGGAATTATGTGCTATTGCTTAAAATGTGAAATTAGCAGCAAATGGAGATCTCTGAAAGTCCCTAAAGTTGAGAAGACATTCTTTGTGTCATGGAGTACACGCTCAGTGCAATCAGCACGTTCTACACAGGTAATTACTTTTACTACTAATGGTGCCTCCCACTCAGATAAGATGTTCCAACATTACTTAATCACAAAGCTTCATTATTGCTCCACCACCTACTGGGTAAAACAATTCACACGCTCTATTCAGCGACTCTCACAAATGAGAAAAATTTATGAATATGCGAGCAAAACAGCACACAGTCAGTCTGGAGAAGAGGCACCACCCTGAATAATTGTAAGAGACCGTAGAAAGTTTGGAACATCTGCAGTTCTTTGTTTCTCTCTTCCCAAAATACTCAAGAAGAAGAAGAAGAAAATTTGCAAAACCAAGAGAATACCATCCCCATGGTGAATTGAGACCCTGAAAGTGTTTTGGGTTCTTCTGCTGAACCTTCTGAAATTTCCTTGAGCCAGAACACAATGTGTAAAAATAGCTGCACCCATTGCAGTTTCATGTTTTATTTTTGGTATTATTTTTCATTCTTTTGTGCTAATAGCATGCTACAAATTGTTTTAGTACTCAATGCATCAAGAACTGACACAGAAAACAAGAACTAGGGAATAAAACCTCCCTCTTGTAGGGTTTATAGACTCCTCTACGTGGGTTCAAGTGAAGAGCAGTGGTTTAGCTCACTGATGTCGTGCTGAGTGTCCTGCACAGGGGATGGACCTTCAGGAGCTCTCACCATAACAAAGCCAACACAAATCACTTTGGAATTTATCTCAAAAAGACACAGAGTGCCTTTATTTTCCAGGGTTGTAAAAGACAAGTAGGTGGAGTTGTGCATTAAGAGACCAATTTGGGCCACTGAAGTCTGAATGCAGCCCTGGAGACACGTCTAAGACTGGGAGCCCCTGACTTCTGCCTCAGGAAACAACTTCCAACAATTCATGCATGTCCCAGGTGCTCCACCTTGGTTACACCTGTGTTACACCAAGCACTGGACAGGCAGGAATTCCTAAAGGCTGAAGCTCTGTCTCCTACATAGCTGTGTCTACACATACTTCCTATTTTTCCAATATATGGCAAAACCAAGACAACCCAGAAAATTCCCAGTTCCCAAATCACCTCCTAAGCTGTCAAAGAGGAAGCTGTGGCAAGAAAGGGATTTTCTCACTGGAATTCTCAGTCATCAACAAGAAGTCCAGTCTTTTTACAACAAATGAAGGTGTTCTGCTAATACCTGAGCTTGTTGAAATCTGGAAGTCTACACTTCCAGGCAGGCCAGCAAAACACACAGCTGCATCTTCATTCCTGAAGAATATTAAGTAACTAAAAAGAAAAGTCTTATTTTGTGAAGTAGTAAACTGCCCATGGGAAAAGTCATCACATTTACATTGTTTACATTATTGTAAGTCCCAATAAAACAGTGGGAGAAAGTCTAACAGGGACAATGGGATTTCACAAGCATTTTGCCTTTTTGTTCCCTTAAAGTAGCATCTTTTCCTTGTGGATGGAAAAATAACTGAAAATCAAGGCAGAATATAAATTTATTTTGGTGAAAGATGAACATACTTCTATCAGTGTCCTGTTTTTGGGCTACCTGACTTGGTGAATCCAAGTGCTTGGAGGAAAAGCAGTGCAGGAATGCTCCCAGCCTCCCATCCCAACTGACCACTACTGCAAACATTTCTTGCAGCTCTCTGTGTGGCCCCGTTGCACTAAGACAAGTATAAACATTTTTATTGACTCAGCCAGGAAGAACAATCTGGCTCCGAGCTGCTAGACCAGCAGTGAAGCAGGATTACCCGCCTCCTCCAAAAATCCTGATTTATGTTCACCATCTAAATCTTTTATTTTGGCTATTAGCAGATGGATGGAGTTTTAATGTATTCACTTTATAGCACATCAGAATAACACAAGTTGCAGAAACAGCACCTGTTCAACAGTTCATGGTTAATGAAGGAAGATGGATAGAAGTGTGTACACACATGCAGGATGATTCCTAAGAACATTTCATAATCCAGGGCAATATTCCTCTTGTGACAGGAGTCTCTCGAATGGCTACTGGAGATTTGGGGGGCTGGGATGAAGGGCATTGCCTGGACCTAGGCTCTGTAAGGAGGAAGGGAAGGGGTCACTGCACATGAACTCTGAATGCAAAAGCTGGGAATATATATAACTTTTACCTTGAGGAGTTACAAGTAAATTAATAAATGTAGTGTAAATTAATGAGAGAATTAAACAGAGTTTATTTTCCAGAAACATTGGCTGTACTTAATGGTCAAAGCAGTAAATTTTAGGGCCTTTCAGCTTTCTTCTTTCAAATTGAAAATTAAAAAAGTAGATATGATTATCATTTGAGACAACTAAACAATGAGGTCCTTTTCTCATCGAGACACTGCTGTGAATTCACCTTTTGGGAGGCTGCAAGCTCCCTGGTCTCATGTTCAGAGCTGGCTGTGAGCTCAGCTAACCAGTGCTTGTACAGAGAAATGGTAACTTACTGGTTAGGAAATTAAGGGAATTTTTCAGTGTGTGCATGTGGAGAGAAAAATTATTTAAGAAGTCAAATATCCATGTGCTTTTTCAAAAAAATAAAGATATTCATTTGCCTTTTGCTAATCAAATGGAAAATTGTTTTGTTTTAATGGTTTTGAAACTTCCCCATCCCTCAAGCAAACAGTACCCATTACTTTAAACACCTCAGTGTCTAGTAATTGTTCACAAATGTGTCAGGCTACCAGTAATTTAAGTCCTGTCAGGAATAAATCTCAGACACTCACTTCTTCCAGTCAGTGACTTGAAAAAAAACCCGCCCACATGTCAATTAGAGGGAGCTCCGCGCGGTGGCTTTGTTCGAGGCTGTGTAAACAGAAAGAGCTTCCTCCTCGCTAACAACTGTTTTCTAAACCCTATATAAATGTTTATGTGAACTATCCTACAACAGCATTGAAAGCAATAAAAAGCAGGCACGTAAAAAACAATCTGTGTTGTGCTCGTTGGCAATAAATGTACAGCCAGTGGAGGCTGGAGATCCAGTTGTGAATTATTTTCTCTCAGAGGTCTGACCTCAAAACATTTAAATGTTAGACTGTAAATCAAAATGATATACTTGGACTATCTACAGATTATTCCCCAGTTTCTGAGTTCTGCTAAATACGTGGGTCTGAAAATACTTGCACATTAATATGTAAATAAGCACTCAGGTAGAGGTATATTCCAGGGAAATATAGGGGAAAGTCAAACAATCAAAATGTATGAGTGGGCATATTTTCTCACCTAAGTTATTGTTCTCTGCAAGCCACTGGGGAGTAGCCACAACCTGATGTATGACTGATGCAGCATAAGGAACAGAAAAAATCACTGGAGAACAGCTCCAGGAAGGATTTTAAAAGACCAAACAAGGTAAAATCTGGAAAGCTTAAGGTCATGAAGTGACGTGCTCACCTGACTGACACATCCAGAGTCACTAATTCTGAAATAAGGCACCGAAAACCCTCATTCAGCTGCTCTGGAAGAGCTTATATTCCTCAGACGTCTAAGTTTCCACTAATAAATGGTGCTAAGCAGCAGGACTTTTGCTGCCTTGCCCTTCTATTGCAATTTCAGTCCCTACTGCAGCAAGATGCACAAGGTGAATGTTGAATGTCCTTCTGAGTGAATGTGTCCACATGGCCTCATTCCACAGGGGTGTTTGGAGGCCTCCTTATGGATCACGGGCTGCCACCACCTCGGCTTTTGGCAGGAGCTTACCTCTTAGTGTGTTGTATCTGCCTTCAGTGCAGGAGACTCAAGTTCAGACCCCTCCATGTCCTGAGTCAAAGTGGGGATTTGGGGAATTTTAACTCTCATCCCATGGCAAAGCCCCCAGATGTTGCGCTCCCTCCCTGCCAAGGTGAGGATCCTCCAGCCTTTCCCACTGAAACTGTTCCACTTTGTCTCCACATTTGAATATTCGTTAGAAGAGAAACTGGAAGGTGGCTCTCCCACATTCTGCAGCAGCCCAGCCAGCAGCTTTAATCTGCCTTTCTATCTGCTCTCATCCCCTGTTTAATATCTGTCTATGCAAAGCAGAACAGTCTGGTGGTTCCTGTGCTCTCCTGGGAGGTGGGAGAACTGGCTTCAAATCCAGTTAGGCAGAGGATGGCTCCACGCTGCAGAGCTGAGCAAAAGCTGCTGGCAGGATGGGGTAGGTTGGCTCCAGGCAGGGATACCTGGATGGGAACCCCAGCCAGACCTGCCTGAGCAGGCCAGAGGGCTCAGGGTCTCTGCTGGCTGGTTTGGATGGCTCGTTGGAACTCCTGGCATTTTCAGCTTGCTTGGAGACTTCTGCACTCACAAGGACATCCAAATATTAACCTGTTTGGGCTGATTCAGTCAAAACTTTCACTGAGACCATGGTGAGTTTTGCTGAGTTCCATGTAAGTTCTTCATGTGCTCCACAAAATCCCACTCATTTCCCTGACCTGGACTTTGGAAGGCAGAGCCTGAGATCCCTCTGAAATTTCCTGGTGACCGTTTTACAGATAAGGGTTAGTCAAACAATGTGGGTCTTTCTGCTGGGAGTAAATCTGGCACTCCAAGAACAAATAACAAGGAAGAACTTTAAGAACTGGCTCAATGAAAAGGAAAATGGCAATGACTTCTCAAACTGAAGCATCTTGTACCTAAAAATGCTTGTCCATGCCAGCATACCTATCATAGGATTGCATTGTGAGCTTCCCAACTTGGGAAAGGCTCTTAATGAAAGGTACAGGAGCTTTTTTTGGAGGAGGGAATGCAGGATCTGGCCCTAACCTTTTAGCCAGAATGACTCACCCTCCATTGTGCTCCATTTCTTTCTGGTGGATCATATTATATTGCCGGATGAAAGGAATATGATGTTTGGCAGAGGGAAAAATACAGACAAACAGGGAGAGCAGATGAGGTGCTGCAGTTTAAATTGTGCTTTTCAGTTTTTATGTATCATAACTGTATGCAAGGATGCCCTGGAGCTATGATACAAGAGGAGCACTTTAAGAGGAACCAACATAAAGAAACAAATAGCAATAAATGACATAAGTATAGCACCTACTTATCTTGCAGAGATCCAGAAGATTGGAAACAGTACAAACACTATTGGGCTGTACAAAGAGTAGTTTCATACCTAAGCATGCACACACGTAGGAGATGTATTTATGAGACAGATGCAAGACTAGAGTAGAAATATATATGAATATACACTATAAAAATAAGAGAGAATGGGAGGGTCAAGGGCAAGAAATCTTAGGGGAAAAGTTTCATTAAGAATTTTTGTTTGAAATTTTCACAAGTATCCAAGGAAGTTGGGAGCTGCCTCCTAATTTTATTCATCTGTGTGTTATCTCTAGGCGATTGACTGACCATCCTTCTGTTTATACTTCTACCACTGGCTCCCAACTGCAATAAATTTATTTTTTTTTAGGAATATCGGGACCCATGAGCAAATGAAAAAGCTGGGGGAAGGGGAATTGCTGGAGATCACAGGGTACCAAATAAACCTTCCATTTTGAGTTCGAGGCTTGATAGCACTGGTATATTTAGGATAATTTGGGATTGCCTTCCTCTCTTGGGTTTGGAAGACTGAGTTACTGGAGAAGGAACTGTAGCCTCCAGACGCTCCATGAAGGAAGAGGAAAGGAATGGTTGTGAAGCCATCCCTTCGCCAAGCTGTGCAGAAAGCCATGGAGTGTGTCCCACACTGTGAGCAATCCCCTACAGCCCAGCACAGGAGGCTGTAAAACAACTTACTTTGTGGGATCCAGGCCTTGGGCATTCCCAAAGGAGCAAGGCTGGAGGAGAGCTGGGTGCTGCACGTTCACATGGAGTTGGACAATATATCTTCCAGTACCAAGTTTACCTACTTAGTTCCTCATGAAAAATAACTTAAGAAATGTTTAGGGGGTTTTTTTTCCCAGTGAAATGAATTCTTTTTTCTCAAGGAAAAACAATTCGTCACAGACTAAAAATATTCTGTGTGGACAGCCCTCTAATCCCTCTAATTCCCACTCCTTGAGGGGTTAAACCTTTGCTAAATCTCTCAGGGTTCAAAAGAGACCCCTCAGTGGGGTTTGCCCCATGCAGGAGCTGACAAACACCACAAGGCCAGAGCAGCCCATTCTGTGTTCCAGGCTAGGTGAGATTAGATAAGGAATTTCTCCCTCTCCCAGGGTATCTGCTCGTGTTTTCCATGCTGTGGAAAGAACGTCCTGCACTGAATGACGACTGATGATGATTAATGTATTATTCTACAGAGCATTATGGTTTCTTTTCATTTGTACTGCATTGTTAGGAGTAAAATGCGATAAAATGGCTGTAGCTGTTTTCCACCCTACTTTCCGCCTCCCCCTAGGATTGTTAAAAATAGCATTGGAAAAATTATTGAAAAGAAGAAAGAAAAAAGGACCCTGTTTGCTGCTAATGTAAGTGGGTCTAGCTCCCCTGAATTTAATGAAGCTTCATTCATTTATAGCTGCAAACAAATTTTAGCCCTTTTTGATAAACATTTATTTTACTTCTTTTTTTTTGGTGGTTGTTGTCTGCTTTTCTTTCCTCCCTCACTTTTAGAAATTGAAAATATGGCAAATAGGAAGAATTCAAATTTGATGTAAACCAAAGCTGAAATCTCAGCCTGGATATTTTAAAACACTGAAGCAATCTTAGTAAATAACCTTCAGAAATGCAGTATGTGAGAAAACATGTTTTGGTCAAGGAATGTGATAATCAGTTTTATGTGTGAGGGAAAAATATAACTAAAAATTTTAAAATTCTGTTTCTGAAAACATGAGCAATCACCTTTTCTAATGCAGAAAGAAACACTAAGTTTCAGAATTATCTATGTTCACTAATAAAATTTCCAGAAATTCTAAGTTTATTCTAACTTTGCTTATATGCATCTGTCTTTCCTCTCCTAAAGTTGTTATTACATTTTTAATCATAAAACGCTGTCTGTGTTGCCAGCTCCTTTCCTTAAGTGCTCTAAAGTTTAGAGAACAAAGAACATCACAGTTAATCCTATCCGAAATTTTATCTGAAATCATTCAGATAAGCCAGAATTTGTTTGAGCTTTGCTTGGAGCAAGTGACCGAGTTTCAGATACAGTAATTTGCTGTTTCCATTTAAAACAACCAATGCTTCCCACTTCTAATACGCAGGAACATAAAATCCATGTCAGCTGTTTATATTTGAGGATAATGAAGTTATGGGATTGTTGGAGTTTGATTTTTAAGCAGTTAGGCAGGCCTTGAATGCTCAGCCACCACAATTTCACATCCACGTCAAGCTGCTGGATGTGTTGATGGATAAATCCACATCTTTGCAGGAGAAATTATGTTTTATTTGCACCTGCAGCTCTGGACATCATTTCAGAACAGAGCTCCATGTGCATTTGATGGATGGAACCTGTTCAAACATCCGAGCTCTGTATTTACATAAGAAGTTACAACTGTTTTCTTCATCTGCTTTTCCCTGTTTCCTCCATGAGGGATACACTGGGAATACATCTCCACAAAGCAACTTCTGCAGCAGGGATGAAGTCCTGGAAGGTCCTGTTGGTTTTCAGGTGCTTGCTGCATGTTAAGGGCGATGCTGGAAGAGTCGAGCTCCTGCCTCCATCAGGCAGAGCAGGAGCCAGGAATAGCAGCCAGGATTTCCTGCCTTTCAGCCCAGCACTTCGGGCTGTGCTGCCCCTCGTGCTGTTACCAAACCTGCCTTCAGCTGCTCTTGGAAGGAAACAGATGGAATTGTGCAGGCTCTGGGGGATGACGCCTCCCCAGGGCTGGCCCCTGCACTTCCTGGGGCAGGGCTGATTGCCCAGGGACCTGACAAGGGGCTGGAAGAGGAATTCCCAGTGGTTAGGCCTGGCCTGCAAACTCCTCTGCTCCTCACACCTACACAGCACAACTTTCAGTAACACAGATGGATTTTGTACCCAAGCTGTGAAAATCCTTAATTGTCCCCTTCAAACCCCAAGTGCCCATTTGGAGTAAAATGGTGCAAAACACAAGCAGCTAAGAAGTGCAATAGAGGTGTCTCTTCCAGATCATTTAAGAACACAAATTCCAGCACTTTGGCATTCAAGTTTCTCTCATTTATAATTCCCACCCAGCTTATTTTCTACCATTAAAAAAAAAAAAAAACCAATCAGATGAAGTAGAAAGCAACTGCAAGGAGTGTAACTAAAGCTAAACTAGAGCAGAGAGAATATTCACTTCATCTTGGTTTGAACTCCAGCTCAGCCATACTTGGCTTTTGTCAGTTTATGTCAGATTCTTAATGTTATTTGATTTAGGACAGCCTTGCTGCTGTCCACAGGCCTTGCCAGAGAAAAGAATACAAAATAAGTTCCAGGAAGGGCTTTGAGGGGAGTTGTGAGACCTGATTACTCAAAGATTCATTTTTTGACAATGAACAGGCTTAGGGATAAAATAACATTGGAGGACAAGGAATGTCACTACGGACCTGAACCTGCAAATACTTATGTGTGTGTTTTAACTTTACTACTGTGGGTCCTGCTGAAATTAATGAGACTGCTCCAAGGGGTAAGGAAAAGCATATGCACAGGAATTTCCAGGATCTGTGCTTAAGATGTGAAGAGTTCCAGGGCCTCAATTTGGGAGTAGTCATATGCTTGTAGTTAAACATGCAGGAACATTTGTAGCATTAGGGCCCAAAATTCTTGCATTGTAAATAACAGGAGGTGGGAACCTGAAGCCAGCTGTATTTGGAATAAAACAGGCAAGAAAAAGGAAAAGAATCCCATGATCTCACCCCAACTGGGGTAACAGCTACAGCCCTTTGGGCAGGCTGTGAGTTACTACAAGCCGGAGCTGCTCTCTCCACTGATACAGTGAATAAAGGTAAAATTAAGTCTATACTTAATTGCTTTCCAGAACTGGAATATGAAACACTTTTTTTTGTTTGGTTTTTTTTGGTTTTTGGATTGCAGTTGTTACATTTTGAAGTGTCAGCTCAGTCTGACAAGACACAAGAGTCTGGAAAGAGGAAAAGTCTTGGGTCCAGGGAGTGGAAGCAATGTGGTCATTGCAGTTTGCTTCAGCAGAGAGGCAGACATGGAGCTGGTTTCACAGGGATCACTTCCAAATGTCAAGGAGACTGGAAAACTCTGAGATTAGAATATTAGAATGTAAGTTGGGAGATAGGGAGTATGTTAACTCATTTGATTCTTTCCATATTTTTTTCCTGATTTAATATTGGCTTCAACATAATCAATCTCAAAATAATGGGGTTTTTTATTCTTTGCATGGTCAGTTTTAAATATTTTTAATACCATTCCAAACATCACAGAGAAGAAATAATTCTGGTATCATCACAGAAAGCTACGCTGCAGTTCAGAGCAAATGGGCTAAATAACACTAAAATATTAGTTACCAGGAGCTGCGTAGTGCAGCACGACCCAACAAACAGCAAACAGAAACACGGCCCTTGCAAAAGCAATTTAGGCTCTCCTCACAAAATCAGATCCTTTGATTTTTTAGAGGCTTTGATAGGGTACAAGATGCTCAGATGTTTCAGAGAGGAGAAACACAAAAAGCTCTAGACAGATAATTTAACTATGGAGTACCCACAGTTACTCTGCTCTGTTACAATGGAAGACAAATTTTATGGAAATACGTATTTCATCTCCAGGAGCCACACGGATCTAAGAGCCTTTTCCCAGTGTGTTTACATTGCTGAAGTTCTTCATTTCCTCCACCCGAAGCAGTGAATTGCACTGGAATTGAATGCACAGTAAAACTCCCATGTAGGAAAGGTTTACGCATTATGTTAAAAAGCTCTGTCTTGACAAATGGTGCCATTAGCATCTGGAATTCACTGCATCCGAAGGGTCAGGCCATTCTGAAAATACTCCTTAAAAGTGTAACAAATTTGCTCAAATGCTAATGAGCTGAACCACCACACTGATCTCTTGAATGGAGCCAAACAGGTTTAAAAGTTTAAAGCATTTGTGTGTCACTGGTGGCCACACTTAGTGCTCTAAGTATATATCAGTTTTCCTGGGAAAAAATTGTGTATGCTCACAGCTGAGCACTCCTCTCCTGAAAATATGTACCAAGTGGTCATTAGAAAAGATTACTTTTTCCTACTCTAGATTTCCTGTCCATAGGATTGAATACTGGCATTTTCAAAATATCAACTATTTTAATCAAAATTTTTACACTCATTGTGTCATCCAACATTCTTATTCCTAATAATCAACTGGTGAATGTTCCCTGCACTGAAAAGGACCCTGTTGCTTGTGGGTGAGAACAGACTTTTCACCTTTTTGCTACACAGGGATCAGGAATGTAAAGGCAAGCAGTGAAATTTGGCCCTGTCTGTTCACGTGTGGAAAGAGGACAGAGGGAAATGACCTCTCCGGGCAATACTCACTTTGTTGGAAGTTCCAGTTTCCTAACAACCTCTCAGACAAAGGCACAGCAGCCAGCAGTGGATAACTTGGTAGCTAACCACTTTTAGGGCAGCAAGAAAACCTCACCTGAAATGTGTGTGTAGCTTTTTTTTTTCAAAAGTCAACAGAAAATGTTTTTGTTAGAGCACAGGAGAAGCCAGAAATCTGCAACCAGAAAGTTTAAATTGAGTCTATGGTCTGGTTCCACTCTTTAGTCAACCCCAAGTGGCTGCAGCCAAATTCTGGATTGCATGACAAAGATGTTTAATGAAATGATATACAGAGTGACAGGAGACCACCAGGAACTAATGGCAGATTATTTTCATTGGCTTCTACTCTCCCTTGGCTCATCCCTGTTCCCAGACACGGAGCTGGGCTGGAGGAAGGAATTCAGCAGGAGACTGACTCCACTTCCTTGGCTTTCCATGGGCAGTGGTCAGCCACAGACTCTCCACCCAGGAGCTCCCCGAGCCGTGGGGCACTCGGAGTGCTCCAACATCTCCCCTTCACTGGGTTGTTCCAGGCACACTCACACAGCAGCACAGAATCACTCCAGGAAATAATTCCATCCTTGGGGTACTCCACACAGACTTGGAGAATTTTAATCACATTCTACAGGTGCTGGGCCATGAGGAATTTTTCATGCACAGAACTTGCTGACCAAAAAATGACATTCAAGGTCATAATTATTCACAAATGAGGGGTGATATTTGCAAATGTTTTGATGGGGGGAAAAACAACTAAAAGACCCTCAAGTTCTATCAAGTCAAAACTGTTTTTTTTCTATTTTTCAAATGAAACTCTTCATCTGCAAGTGACAGCACACTTTGAAATCTGATAAATTAAAAAAAAAAACTTTTTAAGGTGTAATAAAGCTTGGAAATGAACTGATTATTTTATTTTCTGGGTTGTTCATCAAATTAAAAGAAATTTTTTAAATCAGTTAATCTCTCAGACCTTCCTGGAATCACTATATGCTACAAGGAAAGCCTTTTATTCTTTTTCAGGAATAAATTTACTTTACAGAGCAGCACAGTGATAAAGTGCAGAGCTCCAAACATAAATGGAACACTCCGGGCAGAGCTTCCACCACTCGGAGTAAATTCAAGAAAAATATTGACCGGCCCTCTGTGTTTTCTTTGCTCTGCAGTCTGTAATATTTCTAGGAGGATGCACAACAAAGCAGTCGCCTTCTCCTGCACTGCTGTCAGAAGAATGTGCTGAATGCATCTGAGAGTTGACATGGCATGTGAATCTCCCCTGCCTTGTTTGCAGAGATGCAAACTTTCAGTGCCTGAGCATCTCGTGCCCTCCGCTTATTCTCTGCTGTCCCTCTGTCACCCGTGGCATTTTGCATTTGCTGGTTTCTTAGGTAGATTTAAAATAACATGCCAAATGAGATAAATGTACTGTTCAATGAATGCGCTGAAAGTTTGGGATATTTAACAGTTTTAACCCCACTAACCAGTTTAATGTTTAATTACATAAAGCTGTGTGGTCCCCAACTGGTTTGAACCTTCAACACCAGTCAAAGCAAGTTAAATCCAGCAAAGCAGAAAATACACTTGTGAACAAGGAATATGCTGGCTAAATTGTTTAAGATGTCTTGCAATTTGTTAACCTTGAACAGTTTTATTTTGAGCAACATTTTCATCCTGGCCTTATCTGGGCCTTCCCAGCTTCGGCGGCCCTGCAGGTTCAGTTCTGCCTGAATTGAGAACACATATTAAATACTAAAATGTCTGTTTTCTTTCCCCAAAATTAAAATCTAAAGACAAATAAAGAGCTTAAATTCCACCCACAATGAATTCCATTCACATTCTCCTGCAAATTACAGGCATAAAGGTGCTGGCTGGGTTTTGAAATCTGGCCCTTCATTTCCCAGCCAAATGTGAGTATTTGGGAGATAACTTCTTTAAGGTTTCTGATCTCGTCATGTCCTGTCCTGTCTCTCCAAGCAAGCCTCCAAGTTCCATTAGGAGAAAGATACTGCCTGTAGTGCCCAGCTCTGTTTTCAGACCATGCAGCCACAGCTTTCAACTCTGCAGCCTCAACCTCTGTGCCTTCTGATGGAGGACAACAGAAGAGTTGGCTGCATCTGCACCGTACAGAGCAAACTGGTGGCCTTTGGACCACATGAGAAGAGGGACACTAAAGAAAAATGGCTCAAGAATAAATGATTTGCCTTGTCTTCTTTTCAGAACTCAGATATAAAAAGGCACTGAGGCAGAGCAATGCTGGGAAAAATTAATATTTTCCCAGACTTAACCATTTCCCTTTTCAAAAAGATTTATAACACGCATGAATCTCAGATGTCACATCTTATTGTGCATAATTATACTGATGTCTAGACTAAACATTATATATATACCCACACATACATATAATTATATATCCTTATGACTATGTATTACTGTTTTTCTATAATACCTATTCCATGGCGGGGTTTATATCTTAATGATTCATAAAACCTATATTCCATGGGAAATGATTTTATCCAACATGCAAGTCAGCACTAGACCTGACACCAAAGCCTTAATGAGGTCTTAACTCACCTATGGAATAAACAGCAATGGGATAAACATCATATCCTGCATGCTCTAATCACTTGATACATCTTTCTTATCTATGTGGAGATACAAACGAAAGGTAAGTACCTAAGTATATTTGCCTGGTCATCCCACCCATTAAGATGAAGGAATCCATTCTGTAATCACCAGAGAAGTTAATTACAGAAGTTAATACTTCTACCTATTCCAGAAAGTTTCATAGGGAGGGTAAAGCATTTTTCGAGTGCATTGTTGGGGAAAGATAAAACAAAACTCAGGCACTGCTGCTGCTGTTCCTGGGTTTGTAATGAGGAGGTTTGCTCACCTTGGCAACCTCACACATGGGGTTCTTCTCTCCAGATCTCATTAGCGTGAGGAGCACATTACCAGACAAGCTGGATGGATTCTTGACCTACTTAATTTCAATTGTGAAAACTTGTTCAGTTTTTCTGTCTGATTTTTCCAGGCATAGTTGCAAGTGACCTTACAATGTACTATATATTTCAGGCAAATATTTGTATGCAGAAGCAGTGAAGTTGAGGTGTAGTCTTGGAGTCTACTGGGAATAGAGACAACATCACACAAAAGATGAAATAGCAGGGCCTGCAACACTTAGACATCTGTACTTGAAGTTTTTGTTTGAGAAAAAATTTCCATAGTAATGTGCAAATGGATTCCTCACATGTTTTGACAGCACATCCACATTTATCCAGCCCTGCTTCCCCCAACAGATTAGCCAGGCCAATAGCTGCGCAGTATCCACTGCCTTCTCCAAGGTGGAAGCTTCCTTGATGATTTTTTATTTCTGGATTCTTACTCTTTATACTTAGCAGAATCCCAGGAAGGCAGCTGAATTCCTAGCAGAATAGTCCTGGGTTGATTTATGAGTGATTTCATGGGTCCTTTAGCTCGGGGAAGCCAGCTGTGGTTTGGGGACCTCCTGGACAATTCCAGGGTTGGCATCTGTGGGACATCAAAAGCAGAAAAGGCATGCCTGGGAAGAAGGGAGGGAAGGAGGAAAGGTCCTCTTTGGTGGAGTATGGAGGATCTCCTCAAGGAAACGCGCAGCAAATGCAGTGGATCATGAAGAAATATAATGCAGTCTGACAGGCAGTATATTTAACAAAAAAAAAACGTGTGAGTGAATTCAGTGCGAGGAGAAGTGACAGACTAACAGGCTCTTGCTGCAGCCGGGCACTCCAGGGGTGAGCAGGAAGTTTTCCCCAAGCAGCTCTGCCTGGGGACCACAGCAGGGACCTCCAGCCCTCTCTCCTGCAGGGCTTCCCTTCAGCTGGATTTGGGAGAGCTGAGGGCTAATCCACGGGAGCGCTGCAGCCGTCGCACTGACAGCCTGCTCCACTTGTTAAATAATAATCAGCTCTCCAAATCAGCTCAGAAATTATAAAATAAAGTTATAAAAATAGCATGCAGACCATATGTTAGTTTTCATTTCAAAGTTTATCCTTGCTCTAAAGAAGGTTAAATCATATTCATTTCTCTGAAAACAGTCAAGATATAGGAATTTAAAATACCATGAAAGTGTTATCTATAGAGTGCACTCTGGAGTACCAAGAAAGAAATCACATATGCATGGGATTACAGAATACATTTCAAGTCAACAGAGAAGCACATCATACAGTAACTAAGAAACAAACATGTTTTTCTGACTCAGAAAATTGAGTTTAATTTAGTCTTCAGAAATCTGGATCTGCCTGGCCTGTAAATAGTCATGGACAGATAGCACACAAAGCCAGTTGGGGTCCCTGCTCCAACACAACCTCAGGGAGCACGGACACATCCCCTGTGTGTGCCTGGTCCCTGGGATCCAGAGCTGTGCCCAGGGCTGCAGGATGTGTGATGAAAGGCTCTGCAGCCACTCACA
This sequence comes from Atrichornis clamosus, assembly GCA_013400975.1. Taxonomy (NCBI): domain Eukaryota; kingdom Metazoa; phylum Chordata; class Aves; order Passeriformes; family Menuridae; genus Atrichornis; species Atrichornis clamosus. The sequence continues at coordinate 33,457 of WBMZ01003466.1, read as the reverse complement.
CACTGAGAGAGAGACGCAGAGCGGGGAAAACACAGGACAAAGGGCTGCACCTCTGAAAACTCTGCAAAAGTTGGAAAGCCTGTGAATTCCTGCTCAGTGTGAAGCAGCTCAGAGGCTGTGAGAGCAGACAATGCCTCTCCTCTGGCACGGCAAGGTAGACACAGCAGGTAGAGGAACAATAGGATGTGGAGAAGAACTTTTCTATGATTTGAAAAGTACAAAAGGCTGCTATCGAGGCTTCAAACACACCCTCAACACGTAACCAACTGTCATATTTGCCACTGAGACATTTGTGATCACAGCTGGGGTGGGGCCACAGGACAAATTCTTAATCAAACTGGTGACCAAGTCATACAGTGTGGTCAAAATCCTGAACCCTGGGAAGATTCAGGGGCTCAAACAATGACAGCATTTCCCTTCTTACCACCACAACCTCACTAAAAGGAACAAAAAATATCAGCTTCTTTATTGCCTTATTTGTCTGTGAATCTTTTGTCTGTAGAAGGTAGCAGTGCCACCACACCAAAACACGCTCGGGTCAAATGAACCCCAAGGAGACCCTGACCTGCTCTGTGGCCTCAAGGTTATTTTATTGTCTCTGTAGCTGTAGGAGATACTTAGAGCTCAAACAAGAAGCAGTTCAGACAAAATGTGGAAACAAACCCGATGGCAGATGATGCACTGGTGTCATCTGATTCTCTTGGGGTGAGAGACACAGTTTCCTGAATGTACCAACCCTTTAGCTGGCCACTATCAGACTCTTTTGAAGGGTCCAAGCACAGAACTCCTTGTTCATGCAGTTCCCATGCTTGCCACATATTTTACCATCATGTTTCTTGCACGTGCAGCCAGCCTTGACAGATATAATCTCCAGACCTACAATGGCTGCATATATTGTGCGTATTTTGGAAGGTATGGGAGGAATCCGAAGGCACTGCAGCATCTGTTAGTTACATATGCAAAAAGGAAACTTAAGGATTACCATATGGGGCTTTGAAGGACTTAAGTTTTGACCTTCAGTGCCTGAATGCAGCTCTCTGTAACACCTTAAGTTTACCTAAGTCAGAAAGTTTTTAAAATTATTTTCAATGTTGGTTTAAAAGAGAAAACCATACTCGTGTGATGTTGCAAACAGAAAAATGATGTTTGTTTTATCATAGGTTTGAGACCCTAGCACGGTAACTGTATGGGATGTTTCAGGTTAGCCAGGTAGGAAAACTCTGATGTAAACCCAAGTCTTGAGGCTGTATTCTGGGCAGATTTAGGTCACCAAAGACACCTGCCTACACTTCTGAGTAGTAGAAGTGCATTAGCAGCTAAAAGCTCAGTAATCCTTGAATTCTTTATTTCTGAGACTCAACAGAGGATAGTTGGACAGGATCTGTTGATCACAAATTCCTGGATAACCACTGAGTTCTCCTTTTGAATTCCTGCAACAGGGAACTGAAAAATAGGATGTGCCAACTCATTTTTTTTTCATAAGGTGTCTGCATTATGGTTCCCTTCAAATCACAAGTGTATGGAATATAAATGCCAAAGCAGCCTAGCAAGGAATTGGACAATATAGCAACAGGAGCTGCTAAGAACTAATATTTGGCCAACTATTACAGGACAAATGTGCAAATACACGGAATTTGCAATTGCCTATGCAAAACACATGCACACCCCAAGCGTGCCCGGGGAGGATGAATAACTGTCCCCAGGTATTCCTGATGGTCCGTTTGCCCATGGAATTCCCTGGTTTCAGTGTGCACAACCGAGGGAACTGCACATACATCAGGCACGGAACTGGGAAGGGGCTGTGTGTGAAATCAAGACCATTTTTCAGTGTAGCCAATTCTAGTTATTTTATCGCCAGTCTCAGGGTAGTTAGTACTTGTCTTTAAAGCTTGTTTCCTCCAGTCCTGTAGCTTTGTGAGCCTCTCATATTTCATTTAAAACAAAAACAACCAAAAGAAAACATGCAGCTTTTATGGTCACAGGGAAAAGCCTGAAATCAAGAACATACGAGCTCTAAAAGTAGAAAGCAAACTGTAAGAATCCAAGACGTGTTATTAAAAAAAATATTAAGTCCCTAAGCCACTCCTGGTTTTTAAGACTGTACTTAAGATTTCTCAGCATATGGCACTGGGAAAGCTGCTATTTTCAAATGCATAATGTTTTATGAACATGTAAGCAGACAAAGCACTGTAGATACATGAAAACACAGGCGAGGAAGGGACCTTCTGCTCCAGCACATTTATTTCTCCTTACATCACATGTCCAGCCACGTAGTAGACTCTGGACACACAATTTTACCTCCTGCTCTTCTCAGCTGTATGTCCTTCTCCTCTCTGCTTTTCCTGCCTCCCTGTCCATGCACTCCACAGTCAGGCACCTCTCAGCACTCCAGAGCAAACTCCAGACCCTCAACCCACCAATCTCAAGTGCACTGGGCAAGTCCCAGAGCACTCTCAGGCCCTCGGGCCCCTGGAAGCCCAGAGATGCCAGGTAAAACACACCAAGGTGGCCATGCACATATGCAGATTTTTCTCTAAGGCATATTAAACAAATAGCTATTTTCTGGAAGGAAATTTCACAACTAATATAAATATAAATATATTAACATTGAAAGCTCTTACCCATCTCCCTGTCTCATTTTGGTTTTCTTTTTTTAAGTGTAGGGTGAGTCATAGTGTTGATCAGATTACCTGGTAAACAGGTCTCAAACTTCCCACGAACTAATATATAGAAAAGTTTAAATTAAAATGGAGACAAAAACATAAAATTCCCTCGAGACTGGGCCAATTAAAGTTCAGGGGATTTTTGTGCTAGAATGTCATTTCCTTCTCTTATCATCAATAAGGTGTTAAAGCACTGCTAAACACATCCCTTAATGCATGCAGGGACAAATCACTGAGGCCAACCCCCTTGTTTTCCTTTAGTTCTTAATGCTTTTGTGCCAGTGTTCCTGAAGGCCCCAGGACCAGCCACAAGAGGACTGAAGTCCCCTAACTGATAACACAAACAGCTGCTGATTCCGTAAGAATGAGGAGGAGAACTCGGGGCCCAATTTGCTAACAGCTGGCACCCTGCCCACCAGTGCAGTGTCAAATTCAGGAGGCAAAGAGAGGATGCTGAGCTGGCCCCACAAAGCCGTGCTGACGCAATTCAGCTCTGCAGTCAGCCTGAGGACGCTACTGCTCCTTCAGAGAAATCTAGTGCAGCCTATTTTAGCTGTTTCTTCTCATTAAATGCCCAAATCTCAAAAAGCCAGTGGAAATAGCACGCTGGCAAACTTCAGGAAAGCACACTGACCGCAGAAACATCAGTTATGAATACACAGAGAACAATTTGTTGCTACCAGGCAAAGGTGAACCTGGGTTAATATTACATATTTATGTACACCAAGAAGTAGGCAGTTATAAAAAGGGAATTATATGTCCTGAAATGTTGATAGGGAAAAGTCCAATCTCCAGATTTCATTTCAATTGTTTGGTATTCATATAAATGCTCAGACTCTGTGTCATTCCTTATCAAATGACTCTGTCATTACAAATCATTTAAATTGTTACAAATTCAAGTTAAGAATCAAAAGTGTTTCTTAAAAATCCACTCCTTTGATGTAATGTGAATTACTACTCAGAGCAAAAAAAAAAAAGAGAGAAGCAGACCTAGATCTGTTTGCTGCCTAATTTAGTGCCAGTAATAGTTCAGCTCTAATCCCTGGAAATAGAATACAAAAGTACGTACACACACACATATGCAAGTGTATCTATATATGCATTTGATTCTTTTCTTGCATCCAATCTGGTGATTCAGTACATACTGCTAATAAACACAGCTCCATGACCATGACTCATCTCAGCTGCATCTTGTGTGTGTCAGGCAGCGAGTGAAGGAGGGAGGTGAAGGGTGGCTCAGTGATGGGAATGTGCTGCTGTGGACAGGCCAGGGAGCAGGAGCAGGAATGTCATCAGCTCCACAGCCAGGAAAACAGCTTCATCCTGTGTCAGTGCCTCCTGCATTAAGCAAATACACACAAACACATCTGTGTGTGTGTGTACGAGCACCCAATTTACGAGGCCAGTTTTCTCTGAACAAGAAAGTCCTGAAAGCCTCACGTGTTCTGCCTCCCAGGGAAGAACTGGAACAGAAATGGGTGTCCAGACTTTGTTCCTTCCCATCATAGCATAAGACACATGCAAGCAGAAGTGCAGAGTGGGTGTCTCTGTCAGAAACAGATTCCCTGTATCAGGACAGCTCTCCAGGCCTCCTTCCTTGTCCCTGCACCCTGCTCCAGCCACTGCCAAGTGACTTTTGAAGTGCACACCAAAATCTTTACAGGATTCAAAGTCATAAGTCACACGTCAGGTAATTCAGATTGAGAGAATGACTTCTAGGAGGTTTCCAGGCAGAAAAACACAACAAATTGTTATGGCATTTAAGAAAATCTTTATATTTAAGAGAACCTTTTGCAATAAAGGACAGTGGCACTGGAAGCTTCACTGACCACAGTTTTACCAAAGCATGACAGAACATGGCAGCAGTTATTTCTGTGCCTCTTCAAGGCCAAGCCACGTGAAAGCTGAAGCTTTTAAATTCCACTCTGGAGCAACGTTAATGCCCAAAAGTGCAAGCATCAAGTTAGACTGAAATTTCTATGCCTAAAACCCACTCAAAATGGATAAGGATAAAATACATTGGTTGGAGAAATCTGTTAAATCTTGTGTTAGAGTTTTCAGTGCATTTACTGCTGCTTGATTATCTGAGACTCTTTAAATCTTATGACTGCTCATGACTTTACCACAAAAATTGCAGTTCTAAAACCAGCCCGGTCCAGGGCATTTGAACATAGACCACTGCCATGGCAGAGCCCATCTTTTCAGGAAAGACATCATTAGAAAATCTTGGCGTTCTCTCATTCAGTTAACATTTTGTTCTAAATGTGCATTAACAATAAGGCCCATTTTCCTCTAGAACAAGACCCAGGCTTGAGGAATGTTCCTCCTCCTACCCTGACCACTAAAGCATTTGAAAGCTCACCAGAAAATTGCTGGACTTGAGACCCCTGATTGCTGTGCCTACACGACTCATGATTGATGGCTCTAATGAAATTACTAAGTTTGCCTTTCTATTTCTGGCATTAGTCAAGGCTTCATGTCCAAAGATTATTCCACCAGACATGTTCTGCGGATGTGATGGGATTAGCCAAATTTCAAAGCTTATTTTTGACCTCCAGCAGAAAATTGAGCACATACGCTATTGAAGCCAACTGGGACTATAGAACATCAAGTTGATTCATCAAATTAGCTCAAACTGCATGACTGGCTATGGAAGTTGTCAGCTATAAACCTGTCAAAAAGCCATCAGCTTTAATGTTAAATAGAGACACAAAGAAATGTTGTTCAGAATTTGACATTTGTTGGACTTACGCCTGCTAAAGGATGCTATCTGCTTTGTTTCCTCTTAGAAAAATGTGTAGTCTGAAACACAGTCTTGAGAGATTGCTGGAGACAAAAGGTAGAAACCCTGGCTGGTAGAAATCCCAGCTTTAACAAAGCAGAGCTATCTGTGCTGCCTCTATCCAGCAATGTCAACGAGCACCAAAATATCTGCAGTACACAAAGACTCAGAAACCTTTCCAGCAGTTACAATATACAAATTTAGCATATTTTACTCTTTACTGTAACTGGTTTTTATTAAAAAAAATACAAAACAAACAGCACAAAACAAATGCATGATTTTGGTTTTATTTTCAAAACAAAAGATCAATGAGTTTGGTATAGAATGTGTTGGAATAGTTCTAACTGAATTATAAATGCATGCAGAAAGCACACCCACGATGGAGCACTGACTGCCACACCAGGCTGTTCACTGATTATCACACACCAGAGCATGGGGTAACCACATGGAAGCACTGCTCACACAAAAACTGCGAGGTCAAAACAATGGCAAAGGTCTAGCAACCCCATCCCTCCTTAAAATCCCAAGCATGCTGAGCTCACGTGCTTCCACTCTGCTCCCAGTCTGTTCCCTCATGCCTGGGAGGATTACAAAGGTAGGCTGGTACATCCCAGCTTTAACTCTGTTTGTTCAGCTGGCATCAGCAAAGCCCAGACTTTTAACATGAAAACATGTTGCCTCCTAGTTTCTTGGATTTTTTTTTTTAATGAATGTAGTCCTCTTACAATTTATGGATGGTTGGTTAGACAGCACAATACATTCTCTACTGTATCAATGTATACTGCTATGAACCCTCAGGCCACTGAATATTGACTGAAGAACTGGAAATGAGAACCTCCTGCACACTCATTGTGATCTCCAGACTGGGAGATCTACAGGGTTTAATCTAAGGATTATAAAGTCTTTAGCACAATGATTTTTTTTCTTTGCTCTCTCCAAAAAACATACTGCACTCTGGGCAGGATAAAACAGGAATGAAAAAAGAGTGGTGAGGGACTTATCAGAGGGGAGCTGCAGAGAAGAAGTGTCAGGCCAAAAGCTCAGTGTAGAGGAAGTAACAGAGGAAATGCAGTTTCAGATGACCAGATACCAAGGGCCTCTGCTGTTATCTTGTGAGTCGTCTTGTGCACGAGGGACAAGCAGTGGCTGTACAATCCCAGAAGACATCAGAAAAGTTTCTGCTTTGTAGAGCCGTGTCCTATTTTACCTCCACTGCAGATGTTATTAAACATTATATTTGTGGGGTTTTTTTAAATTTCAGAACCCAGAGAAATGCATCACTTATTAGAGGAATCCTCGTCCTGGTCCCTGATCAGGTTGAAGGCCTGGTGTGTCTGGGATTTCCAACCCAGACTGAGCCATTGTGTAACACCAGCAGTGCTTCCTATGCATGTGCAAGGTGATGTTTGGCCCCTCAACCCTCCAGCAGCACTGGGAGCCCCAGGGCCTGGTGCTGGCATCCAGCATCTCCTGCAGGCAGGTGGGATCCCGGGAGCCAGCCATCCCAGCCCTTCCCCCAGGTACGGCAGAGACACTCCAATCCCCAGGCTCTCACTCAGACACTGCTGGAAACAGAACTGTGAAGCCACAGAGTGACTTCCCCCACCTCTGCAGCTTCAGTATATCTTTAAACCAAATCTGCTTTCTCGCATGCCAATTTTTAGCCTGGAGCCAGGTATTAGAGCTGAGTGATAAATCCCTGAAAGGGTGATCACAATAGAAACTCTGACAGACACTTAACACTAGTGGTACCAACTCAGGGAGCTCAGGATATATTTTTTCCCTGATTAGGTGTTGTCTGTACGTTTGTACAGACTCCATGAGCGCAGGATGTATGTAGGACACACCGTAAAACTGCAAATCTGTGACTTATTTGTGACCTTTGGGGAAGCGAATTTTTCTTTGTACTTTTTTCTGAATGTATCATAACCACTAAATACAGCTTTTACAATTGCATATTGTTTTTAAATTGAGCAAAGAAATGCCATTTGAACAGTGACAACTTGATAACTAGAACATTCCCCCTCCCAAACCTTAGACTAAGCTATAATACAGCAAGTGGGACTTGAACTATGATGGGTTTCAGTATTAGCGTTCATAAGATTTGTCACTGTCACATCTTGCTAACACTCAGAGCATCTCATTTTCTAAATATAATGTATCACTGTTTAGTGGCTAAAAATGCAAATTACAAAAAATCTAATCATGTTCAAGAAACTGAAAAAAACTCTCTGATCCCTGAAGCCCTCAGTGCACACATGACTTAGTGTAGGGCTTTACCAACTAAGCACAACAACACCGTGCAGCAAACCTGTGGGACAGCAGCATCAATCGCCAGAGCACACATTCCCTGCTCTGCACAAATCCCAGAGATTTCCAAAAGCATCTTTGACTTGGATTCAAGTGATAAAACATGTGAACTTATCCAAAGGAGTAAGAAAAATACCTTCTTAGATCTGGTTTCTGATGCTCAAGGTTTAGCTTCTATTTTTCTTGTCTCTTTTTTTTCACCCCACTAATAAGACTTCTGGTATCAAAGGAACAAAAGAAAATATTCCGAATTTAAAACTATCTTGTGAAACTTCAAGCTGTAATATCCTGTAAAAGCACCATGTAGGAACTCTTACATCTATAAAAGGCAGTTTCTTTGCTAAGGGCATTCTTGGAGTGCCTCCCCTCTTTAAATCTAAGCTACAGAGTGTTCATTTGTTTAGTACCCAGCTGAGCAAATCTACTGGTTAATTGCTACCAAAAGAAGTTTTCCATGTCCTGTGATCTGCTCCACACATGTTCCTGTCCCTTCCTTTGCTGTGTGCTGGTGTTCACCCGACCAAATGTCAAACCAGATCAGCGAGTCAAAGTGAATTTGCTCTCTTTGCCCTCTCTAACTCCAAACTGGCTGGTTGCTGGGAACACGGGACGTAGGTGTAGTGGCCAGGGTGGACGAGGAGAGGACCCAAGGCCAGGATGGCAGGTGTTGGAGTGCTCTCTTTGGCAGCAAGTTTGCTGTAACCAGCTGTATTGACAGCCCACTGCCCTAAACACCTACCCCAGGTACAGGGAGAAAATAAACCCCGGGTTGCTTTTTCCAGGAGAGTGCAAGTTACACCTTGGCACAGGAGGTGAGAGAGGCTGCCTCCGTGTAAGTGGGTTAGAACATCCTGAGTGTGGGACAGCCCTGCAGGAGCTGCGCTTGGGCTCAGGAGCGGTGTGAACAACTGCAAGGGGCTGCTCTGATAAGAGTTGGGAAATGCCTGGGAAAAATCTCTTGCAGAAACACCAAATACTCATTAATGAGGCAAGTGGGAAACAGCCTAATCATGCTAAGATCCCTTTTCTGCTGTTCTGTTAAGGGTGGGAAGAGTCCTATCAGAGCAATGGAAGTTTACCTCAATGTCCATAGGAAACAAAGCTGCCAATCGCTATACAGGATCTTGATTACCACAGAACAACTGAGTCTATTAATTACTATATAAATGAATTTCTACCAAAACCACTTTAAACCATTGGAATTATTGGTGGATAATTGGTTTGCTATTAAAACATCTCAAGTCCACCCGCAAATCTTACCTGTTCTAAGGAAACTGCTTAGTAGAAGTGTTAATGGAAGTTATTGCTATTATAAATTATCTCCAGACATTGACAAAAGAAGTAATGCAAGGTATATTTTTTAAAAGCTCTGGCCAATGCATGGCTGAATGATTGAGTTGGAAAATGAACCATTCCTTGGGGTTAGCAAATGATTTTTCATCAGCTAGCAGGCTATTAAGCACACCTAGATAATAAACGGATCATTTTAGCAGTAATTCTACTAGCTTCTCATATTTTCCATTTTAAATTCCATGTTACTTTTAAAGGATTCACACATTACCTTGATTTACACCACAGAGAAGAGAGCCAATGATGTCCTTTAATGTCGGAGATGGTGCATTATTATTTATCATTAAATCTACCTGTCTTTTCCCTCCCCACCTCGGGAAGGGTTTGAGAAACGCCTGGCTCCAAAGCAAGGCTGTGATTCCCCACACAGGGCACACCCTGGGAGCGAGGGGCAGTCTCCAAGGATGTGGGGTTGCTGCTTTCTGCCTGTTTAATGCTGGATCTTGTGATGGCCACCCTTGCAAATCCCCCTGTCTTCCACGGCAGCTCATAGCTCAATCATGTGAACTTAAGTTACTGGTAGGAACTAGGGAACAAAATCTTTACACTAATGAGATTATTTGCATGAAATGTTATTTCAATAAGACAGCCTAGGGAAGGAGTTCGTTCACACTTGATTTTCCACATTTGTTATTAGATTTCTTGCCCAAAAGAACAATTTTGAGAAACGACTCCAAAGATGCAGTATTGGAACTGATGGTCAGTTCCAATGGAATATAAACTAATTTTTAACGGGAAAGGATCTGGGGTGACAGAGACATTAAAAAGTGCTTTACTGGCAGCCTGTTTCATCATCATGTTCCAATGGAGCTACTTGCTCTACCATTGAAAATGCTGCCAAACAGGCAATTTTCTGGTGGAAATGGGCTCAGATTCTTCCTGAAAATGCCAACTACAACAGCAAAGATGTCTGTGCCCGCCTGCTTATGTGCATTCTTCTCTTTTAGGGCATTCATAGTCACTACTCACCACACAATTTCCTTTGTAGCAGCACTCAGAGAATACTGAAAAAGTTATTTAAAGCAAATTTGTTAAATTGAGTTCATGTGAGTTCAGCCTTAAGGGCAAAAGCACTACTTTCATACAGGAAACTTTTACAATAAAACAAAAAGCACAAATATTCACTGAGTCTGGAGTTTCATTACGAAGTGTGAAGTCAATTTATGGTTTAGAGTTTTGTATCAAAAGCAGATGAAACTTGGAAATTTCAAAAGAATTTGGCCTTGCAGTTTTGGATTGATTCGAACTTCAAATTCAAAATGAAACTGGGAGATGTGAACTTAAGTGGCTGATGCTGCAGAAAAATGTTGTGATCTATGTATGTATCTACTGCAATTTATTTTCACAAGATTGCAGACTTTCCTGGTAATTACAGACACCTCTTGCATAAGCAATAATTTTCCATTTGAACTTCTACAGTACAGCCTGTTCCTCTCCCCCTTCAGAGCAGCACTGAACACAAATGCACCAATTTATCACACCTTTTTCCACACTAGCCCTTCAGAAGTTCAGTTGATGGACCACTAGAGAACAAATAACTCATATACTCTTTCACATTTTCCAAAGTTTTGCAGCTTAAAATCTAAATTTTGTTTCCAACAAAAGGCTTTTCTTGCCTTTCTTTGTGAGATACTTTTTGTAGAGTTTCAATACGGAACCCCGTTTTTCAAAGGAATAGCAAAATTTCATCATTCCAGTAAAAAAAAATAAAGAGTACAGGAGACCTGACAATGCTTTATGCACAAGCAATCCTTCATACCAGTCTCCCCCAGTGAAAATTTCCCCTCCTCATCTCCTGGGTCAGCTCTTTGTGTGCTTAGTGTCGCCCTGACCTGGGATTGCTCATTTATTC